>OX453243.1:309435-628778 GCA_949709985.1 Luffia ferchaultella
TGTACAATTTTTTATATTAATTATTAAATACTGTCCTACTAACCGTTAAAATTGTATATAGTATTTTATTACCTAAAAAAATAAAAACATTTTAATGATCGCTTTATGTAAATAAAATAAACAGGAAAGGTTTCTTGCCGGTTTTTTTCCGTCTAGTTTTCCGAACCGGTACCTAATCAATTCATTTTTACTTTCAATGTGTATGTGTAAACATCATATAATGAATAAGTTTTTATTGATTTTGTTTTTTGATTATGTATGAACAATAGAAAAGTGTTGAGAGGACAAAAGTAGATATTATTAAAATATTAATGGTAACTCATGTAATATGTTTGTTGCAGGGTCATGTAAATATAACAATCGAAGATATAGAAGAAGAAAGTGACAAGCCGAAGCGAAATGTAACATTAATGTTACCTGTCAGGTAATGTTTCACCCCATTGATCTAATTTAAGAACAATAAGTTATAGAGTTTATTGCTATGGAATTAGAATATTTTACGTTATTCGGTCTGCCTACAGATTTTACATTATGAGCTTATGAACTATGATAAATTACAGACTAACTAGCACAGAATGCTAATCCAATTACAATACAATTACAGTCAAATTCGATAGGCGCGGCGTATTAACACTCAGCTTAACTAATGAATTTGGAAATCAGTTATCTACACTAATGTTATGAAGAGGAAAGGTTTGTATTTATGTATGTTTGTAACGAATAAACTCATAAACTACTGGACCGATTGCAATGAAACTTGGCACACATGAAAAAGAAGTTATTAGGGGTGACAAAGGTTATTTTTTGTTTGTGTTTGTCCATCTTTTGCTTGTCCGAGTTAATCGCCGAAATGGTTGAACCGATTTTAATGAAATTTTGCAGACATGAAGAAAATGTTGTGAGGAGTGACATAAATTTCGTTCGTTTGTCTGTCTGTTTGTTTCGTTTATTTTCCGGAACGACTAAACCAATTTTAATAAAACTTTACGGACATGAAAAGAGGGTTTTCAGGAGTGACACGGACTACTATTTGTTTGTGTATTCGTCCGTCTGTATGTTTGTCTGAGTTAATCTCTGAAACGGTTAAACCGATTTTAATAAAATTTTGTAGACATAAAGAAAGCATTGTCAGAAGTGACACAGGCTTCGTTTTGTTTGTATGTGTTAAAGTTCCGGCTATTCTCCGAAACGGTTGAACTAATTTCAATGAAACTTTACAGGGATGAAAGCGGGGTTGTCAGGAGTGACATACACTACTCACTGTCTGTTAGCTATTGTTAATGTTAATATAGCTAAATGGATTTGATGAAGCTTAGTATAGACATTTCTTAGGTAGTTTGTAGTTATGTCACTATAACTACTTTTTGACATTTTAAAAGTTGATAGAAATGCATTTCATTTATTTATTTATTTATTAAAGTTACACCATCGGTTCATAACTATAGCTATAAAAAAAATATTACAACAACATTAACAGACCAGGCTATAAACCTTTGCAGGTGTACACAACAATCTATAAGTATATACAAGGTGTCCCATAAATAGTGCGCAGACTCTCGGGTGCTGATAGCTGGGTTCATGCTCTATCAGAATAACCCAAAGTATGCATGGGAAAAATGTTATGGCTTTCGAGTATTTCAGCCTTTTCTGAAATTGTCTAGTCTCTACCTTGCATCAATAGTTGCAACTTGGCTGTCATTTCCCCAAATTTACAAATTATTGAAATTATATTTGGAGAATACTCTACATTAGTTGCCGCGTTGAATGCATTCAACACTTTTTTTAAATTATGAAATGGCTCCAAGAAATAATATTTTATTTTTTAAATTTTTTACCCAATTTAAATTTTAGTAGGTTATTTTGAAGGTCTGTTTTGAAAAAAAAGTACTGGGATTATTTGGCAAACTTCATGAAAAACTTTCTTGTTTATGGAAATTTTTTAATTGTAAAACATCTCCGAATTTTTTCTTATAAGAAATAAAATATTGCAATTTTTATTTAAATGGAGCCAATTTTCTTCATATTAAATAAGTCGAAATATTACATTTTTGTGCCTTTAAATAGTGTTTTCTTTATCTCTTTACTATAATTAACACAATACAGCGCCAAACAACAAGCCATAACGAACGCGATGACGCAACGACCATATATACATTTTCTTTACTAGGTATAAATCCTTACCAGGTGCGACGCGTGCAAGTTATTCAATCTAGATATTTCGTATAGAGAGTCCACTTTTGCCGCATAATGTTGCAAAAACCCCAAGAAGATCTTTTATAAAGTTCTCTAAAACAACGAATCGCCTTGCAAGGGAGATGGCTACACAGACGTTCACAATCTTCATTGCTAGCAGTTGGAGAACCCTCACGAAATTAAAAAATATAGCTCCCAGTTCAAATCACATTTATGGGCTGGTATTTTTAATAGCCTAAATTTGGAGGCAGTTGAGCTGCCCCGTACGCTAAATGGTGTTATGTATTTGCGGCTATTACAAAACAAGTTACCGGAACTACTAAAAGAAGTACCTTTCACTTTAAGATCGACCATGTGGTTCCAAAATAATAAATGCCCTGCTTTTTATGAAACGTAAGTACATTTTTAAATGAAAGACACAGTGGAAGATGGATCGGTCGCCTTGGGCCAATTTTGTGGCTACCTCAATCACCGGTCTTTAATCCTTTAGATGTTTTTTATTGGGATTGCCTAAAGGAGAAGATATATCTAAAACCATTTCGCAATGAACAATATTTACGAGTAAGAGTAAATCAGGCAGCGTAAAAAGTATCCTCACAAAGGTTAGGTTTATTGAAAAGTTCGTTTTTTAATAGACGTAGAGCGTATATTAGAGAAGGAAGGCGTCAATTTGAGCATTAATTTTGATAAATTGATGTTTAATTCAATTGTTTTATTTATCATTTACTATTAGAAACACAAAACTCATTTTACTCCCAAAACGACATAATATTGTTGTCTGTAATGATCAAAATCAATAAAAAAGTGAGTCTCATTGATCATGTCACATGTTTATGTAACATTCACAAAGTTTAATAAGATTCACAAAAATGCAATATTTCGACTTATTTAATTTTAAAAAAATCGGCTCCTTTTGAATAATAATTGCAATATTTTATGTTTTATAAGAAAAAATTCGGAGATGTTTTACAATTTGAAAATTTCCATAAACAAGCAAGTTTTTCATAAAGTTTGCCAAATGAGCTCAGTACATTTTTTTTTCAACACAGACCTTCAAAATAAACTACAAAAGTTGACATTTGGTAGAATATTAAAAAAAAATTCTTGGAGCCGTTTCATAATTTAAAAAATGTGTTGAATGCATTCAATGCGGTAACTAAGGTAGAGTATTTTCCAAAAATTAAATAACAAAAATTTGTTAATTTGTGAAAATGACAGCCAAACTATTGAAGCAAGGAAGAGACTCTAGACCATTTCAGAAAAGTCTGAATCACTCGAAAGCCATAACACTTTTACTACACATACTTTGGGTTATT
The DNA here is from genome assembly GCA_949709985.1 of Luffia ferchaultella. NCBI lineage: Eukaryota > Metazoa > Arthropoda > Insecta > Lepidoptera > Psychidae > Luffia > Luffia ferchaultella. Next base: position 312,945 of record OX453243.1, read on the forward strand.
CTGATAGAACATGAACCCAGCTATCAGCACCCGAGAGTCTGCGCACTATTTATGGGGCTCCTTGTATCTAAATCTCGTGTCCGATGTATGTCGGAGATAAACTCCGAAACCACTTAATCGATAAGCATAAAATTTTATAACTATGTGTAATTTGGTCCAACTTAAAAGATAGTTTATATTTTGTATTTATCTGTCTGTTTGTCTGTTATTCTCTGAAACTACTAAGCTGAGCCTGATGAAATTTTGTAACTAATGTGTAAGTTAGGGTAACTTAAAATAAGATAGGAATAAGAAAGGATAGTTTAAACTCGATTGTTGATCAATATTTCTTATTGCAAATTAAACATCTATTATACGATAATAGTGTGTATTTATTTGTAAGTTCTATGAGTTCCTAACAGATGGCGGTGTAAGTTAATTCATCGACACAACACTCTGACATTGCTAGCATCATTTGACATCTAGGTAGATGTCTACCTACATTCAATAAATGGGGTCGTAGTTGCTACAAACTATTTCACGTCATATTTACGTCATATTACGTTTAAGACAAAACCGTGCTATTTAAATTTTTCGTGTATTGTTTTGGTTAACCACTTCTAAACCACGCAATGGATTTTGATACGGTTACCACAGTAATTTTGAAGATTTCTTTCGGAATGTTTATATGTATAATACACTAGCTTTTGTCTCTAGCTTAGCCTGCGTAATTGTAGATTTTGCATTTTTTGTCGGATTCTGATAGAATTTTTTTTAAATACGAGTATGTATCTGATATACAAACGCCATAGAATTGGTTTTGTGTAACCATGCCCCCATCTCCACCCATTTTGTTTAATGAGAACGATAAAGAAAATGGGAGGGGACCAGCGCCAGGGACGGGAACGATGAAACATTTTTGTGACGGGAACGAAAACGGGAAAGGAAAGAACGGGAATAAGACAAGACTGAGATAAAAACTGATTTCTATGAGAAACGAATTCCACGCGAGCGAAGCTGCGGACGGGTCGCTATCGATTACATGTCCGTGAGCCAGTTGCAGTATAGTAAGTCGAGTGTCACATGAGCGGCGAAACATCAACGAGTGCACTAATTGGCAATCTAAAAATTTTTTTTCACATTTTGAGTTACCTAAAACTATAGTTTCTGATAATGATGTAAGAGGGTGCGCGCCGTCTTCGTTCAGGAATCTGTGGTCAAAACAAAAAGAAATGGCTGCTATTTTAAACTTTTCGTATCACACTTCCTTCCACACTTTTCACCACACACTTTCCCGCACTGTCCTTTTCGCACCTCAAAATGGTCAAAGTCGATTTCAAAAATTTTTTCACCATTAAAATGCCACATTATCCCTGAGTAACATAGACTATATTTTATTTTCAAACTAGCTTTCTGTCTGCGGCTTCGCTCGTTTGGACTACACAGCTGTACCATGCGGGACCGCCATGATTTTTAGCATAGGTATAGTTTAGAAGCTGAAGAGTGACATAGGCTACTTTTTATCCCGAAAAAAAGGGGTCCCGGTACAACTGTGTAGTCAACGCGAACGGAGCCGCAGGCGGAAAGCTAATAAATTAATAAACTGATATTTTAATAAACTCTAAAGGAAACAATATATTCAATTAAAAAGAAAAACACAGTCAAAGTTGCCATGGTAATTAGGTGGACCTATACTTACGTGTTATGTTATTGTTATCAATCATATAATGTGCGTATCCGTTAAAAATATTACTTATTAGTACTTGTGTCATATAAACCAGGGCCAAAATAATACCTGTACCAGTTCACGAGCGTCGTTTGCTATGGGACCAATTTCATAGCCTAAGGTATCCGGGGGGCTATTTTCCTAGAGACGACCTGAGAGCACGTCACGATTCATTAGATTGGCATGCTGACCATGTGCACACAAACTTCAGAGACATGTATCAGCAATTACGCGAACAAGGATTTTACATAGAAGTAATGGGTGAGTATGAGTGACAACATTGTGATATTTAGAAAAAATTCGAAGGGCTTTGGCACACTCATGGCTATTTTACTGCCTCGCCAGTTCTGAGAAAGGTCATGGTAAAAATCACACCTCGTTTTTCCACCCTGGGGGTTATATTTAATAACTAGTATTATACATAGTTGATCATTTATTGATACATTAATTGTGTTAGGTTTTGTGTTGATATGTATATTATTTATATTTTTGTCTCACAATCTTTTTTTTAAATAAATTTACACCAAAGTGTTTAAAGTAATCTAGATGGCCACCTGGGAATATTTTTTTCACTCAACGAGAATTGAGGCGAACAACACTTTGGTTTACTTGTGTGGTTTGGTTTTATATAGCTATGTGTTGTTGTAACCATGCTGTTCTCTATTTAATTTCGTTAGAAAATCCGAAAAAAAAATGAAAATATAAATTCCTGTGTCCACGTAATGTGTGTGTGAGTACTACCTTCGCCTTAACTTTCGATGCGTCTTTACAAGTACTATGCCAAACTTTTTTTTTAATTCACATGTCAAACTTCTCATTACTTATGATCTTCCATTTTTTTTTTGATAATTTTTGTTTAGTTACAAATTTACTAATTTTGAAACTGAGTATATCTAAAGTGCCCTTGCATGTACTCTTGATGATACTATGTTTACAGTCATCATATATAAGCAGGCAAATTGTATAACCTTACAACTTTGGGTAATAATATATTATACCAAGTGATTTTTTTATCACCAGTCGAATTTTTTCTAGGTTTTACCACATCAGCCCATTATGCTCCACTGCAGGGGCTTAGGTCTGCCCTCGGGATGAGGGTGGTTGGAGCCACCTTAATCCACCACGCTACTCCAATGCGAGTTGGTGGATTTTAACGACTGCCAACTGGTGACGGCAATCTAGGCTTTACGTAGCAACTAAATACTCCACCTTTAAAAAAAGTAGGTAATATTTTTCACATTAAAAATATTTTCCCTGAAAGAATCATCGATGCAGCATGGTTACTAAGTTAAATATAAATGAGACACGTGTAATCGCAGGTGTAGAGGCGAAAAGCATTCCGAGTATACCGCCGGTTGCCCCTGATCGACGCAATTATCAGTTATTCGCGCATCTCAACGGTGATTCGACAAATATGTCGCGCCTAATGTCAATATTTTTGTACTGAGTGACACTAAAACAAAAAAAAACTCTTGGTTCATTATTTTAACTAAAGATAATATTAAAATTTGGATGGTGATAAAAATTTCAGCCCATAGTGAATGACTGAACATAGAGCATACTAGTGATTTTCTTTATCTACCTGGGATCTGTTACGGTCCATCAACACATTTGGGATATGTTTAACCTGTATTTTGTATTATTTCAGGTACACCATTGACATGTGTGGACACAAAGCAATATGTCGCTCTTATGTTAGTTGATCCGGAAGACGAGTATTTTCCGGAAGAATTGGTGGCTTTGAAACGCGCTGTAGATGATGGATTGTCTTTGGTGATTTTCGCGGACTGGTATAATGCGACTTTGTTACGCCACGTGAAATTCTACGACGAAAACACTAGACAGTGGTGAGTGTTTGTTCAGGTTACTTTGATATTCCTCCATGGCTAGCAAAGATCACGCCTATTTTGTAAACTTTTGTACCTCGTGCCAGGTTTACTATAATAGGTTATAATCCCATCCCCAATTATGGACCCGCATCTGCGCAAATCCGCACCCATGCCAATTTCTGAAAGATCAACATGTTTGGCACGATTGGTACAGTCATTCGCTTCATTGAACTTAATCATTACATATAGGCTAGTCGGTTTTGGTGCATACAATTAGGCTCACTGGGATGTCGCTTTTTGGTCGACATTTGTCGCCTATTTATATATCTACTTTTATAAAAGTGACAAGTGCCCGGGATTCGTGTGACACTCATTATAATGCATGACAAGTTATTTACTCTTTATTTAGCTAAACAATAATTCAAAACGAAATGAATCAATTAATCTGAAAGATATCCATACTTCGAAGCTTATTGACAATTTTTTTATGCCGCACGTCGGTGTCGCTACACATTTTACATGTAATTTGATTGATACTTCATGTTGTGAAGTCCTGCCGCTCTTTATATTCGAAGGTTCGGATGTTCTAGCGTTTTCCAGAAAACTCATCACATTAATGGATGACGATAATCGATGTCGAAAACACTATTAAAATAAATAAATCATCCCGACATTAGGGAGCTAATTGTTGGCTGTTTTAAAAATCATCATGTACTTGTATTTTTAATTTCAAATTGTGGCGATTTTATCTTATCTGATTTAAATTTTGTATACATTTAACAGTTACTCATATTATTACCGATCGATTATTACCGACGACCGACTGTCACCTACCATTGTAGCAAAATAAAATTATGACTTCTTTAGTCATACATACTTGTGCCCCTATTGATTTTTTACAATTAAATACCTATTCGAAATTAACTTGAAATACATAAAATTATAACAGAAACAGGATTACGGGACATCCAGCTATATACGAGATGAGCCCATCAGGTACTAAAAATAACATATAACAATTACTAGATGATAATGATCAGATATAATTTGCGATAATGTTAAAATGAAAATTGATCTAATAAAAATCATCGAACCTCATTTAATCCGCTGGAAGTCCCCTGTTGCGTAGATGGATCTTGAGTCTGCTGTAATGGTGTAATGGTGGGCCGTGACCGTTGTCGAGTCAACAGTCCATTTAGTCCGATGCTATGGTTCTTGGCAATAGGATCAAGTTTATTTAGATATATTCAGTTTCTATGAATATTATTGTATATAATGTTTTATTTTTATTTTGTATTATAGGTGGATACCTGAGACTGGTGGAGCCAATGTACCTGCTTTGAATGATCTTCTCAGCATGTATCAGGTGAAAACTCAAATATTACCTTTTTTTGAATTATTATCCTGTATTGAACTGATTACATATATACTAGAGTAACACTTGCTTTGTTAGTAATGGGAAACATACAAATGTTCAACTTATTTTTTTGGTACTAGGAATATTGAGAGTTTGGTTATTCCAATATTCTTGCTCGTTACGAAACCTAGACAGAATCAACCATTGCTATCCTGCAGTTAGTTCTTAAAGCGCATCTACAGATAATATATTATATATTTTTATTACGCCGTCATGCCATGCTGTTTTTCTACTGTATCGTATCGCGTAAAATGCATGATGCGGCAGATTTGTAAAGCTCAACTATAAATAAGAGCTAATAATTAGACCTATGTTGAATAAATGGATTTTGATTTGAAGACTCTTCACTCAAATTCCAAATTACACTCGACCTTTATTTAGACGACATACAGTAATTTGCCTATATTATTATAAAACAGCTTTGCTCCCGCGGCTTCGCTCGCGTAGACTACACGGTTGAACCGGGACAGTTAAAAGAACGTGACGCTCCAGGATATTGTAGTACTTTCTAGAACATTCTGAAACTTAACTACCTACGAAATCTCTATACCTGTTTTCATAAAAATACGTTTAGCTATTTTAGCATGAAGAATAGCTATCCCCCAAGTCGGCCCCAAAATCTGTCGGACGTTTTGGAGATTAACCGGAACAGACAGACATACTAACAAACACTAAAAAAAATTATATATATATGTCTGTTTGTTAGGGCTAATCGTCGAAACGGCTGATCATATTTTACTGAAATTTTGCATATTATTAATAATATTTATATTTATATATATATATATATATATATATATATATATATATATATAAATGCTATTCACTCCTGACAACGCCTTCTTTATGTTTGCAAAATTTCAGTAAAATATGATCAGCCGTTTCGACGATTAGCCCTAACAAACAGACAGACAAACACACAGACAAAAACCAACTTATGTCACTCTTGATAACCTCCTTTTTATGTTTGCGAAGATTCATAGAAATAGTTTAGTCGTTTTGGAGATTACCCGGAACAAAAAGACAGACAGACAACCACACGGACAAACAGTTATCTATATCAGTCCTGACAACCTATTTTTAATGTCTGCATAGTTTCATTACAATCTTTAAACGTTTAGCTCGAACATACATATAAACAGACAGACAGACGAACAAAAAGTAGCGTACCTCACATCCGTCTTTTCACGTCTGCGAAGATTCATTAAAATTGGTTTAAATGTTTTAGAGTTTAGCTCGAACTGACAAAGAGACGGCCAGACAGACAAACAAAAAGTATCGTATGTCACTCATGACAATTTTCTAATCACATTTGTAAAGTTTCATTAAAATCAGTTCATCCCTTTCGGAGATCAGTTTGAACAAACAGACGAACAGACAGACAGACAAATAAAATGTATTGTATGTCACTCCTGACAATCTTTTAATCACATCTTTGAAAGTTTCATTGAAATAAGTTCAGCCTTTTTGGAGATCAGTTCAAAGAAACCGACGGACGAACAGACAGACAGATAAACAAAAAGTGTTGTATGTCACTCCTGATATTCTTTTTATTGAAGTCAGTTCAGCCGTTCCGAAGATTAATTCGAACAGACAGACAGACAAAAAGTAGCTTATGTCACCCCCGGTAATGCTTTCTGTACGTCTGCAAAGTTTCATTGAAATCGGTTCCGCCGTTTTGGAGATTGGCCGGAACAGACAGACAGACTGACAGACCGACAGACAAAAAGTAGCCTATGTCACCCCCGGTAATACCCTCTGTACGTCTGCAAAGTTTCATCGAAATCGGTTCCCCGTTTCGGAGATTAGCCGGAACAGACAGACAGATGGAAAGACAGACAGACAGACAAAAAGTAGCCTATGTCACCTTCGGTAATGCCCTCTATACGTCTGCAAAGTTTCATTGAAATCCGTTCAGCCATTTCGGAGATTAGCCGGAACAGAGATACAGATGAAAAGACAGACAGACAAAAAGTAGCCCATGTCACCTCCGGTAATGCCCTCTATACGTCTGCAAAGTTTCATTGAAATCCGGTCAGCCGTTTCGGAGATTAGCCGGAACAGACATACAGATGGAAAGACAGACAGACAAAAAGTAGCCTATGTCACCTCCGGTAATGCCCTCTATACGTCTGCAAAGTTTCATTGAAATCAGTTCAGCCGTTTCGGAGATTAGCCGGAACAGACAGACAAACAGACACTCCAATTTTATTAATATAGATAGATGAAAATAAATGACAAAGAGATAATATGTATTCGTTTTGCTTACCATGTTTATTTTTATGACTTAAAAAGCTGATTATTTGATTACAGGTGGCATTAGGCGATCGTGTTTTTGAAGGCTCCTTTAAACTGGGCGGTCATAATATGTACTATGCAAGTGGTACCCATATCCATACTTTCCCTGAACATGGAGTGCTTTTAACTGCACTTTTATCAGATCAAGGGCAACAGGTACTTATTATTCATGTTTGTATGTACCATAGATGCGTGTGGCCCATTTTCTAGGCTGTATACGCATATCTACTTCCCTTAGTTAAAATTATTTGTACTGATGTAATTAGTATGAAGATTAGTCTATCAATACTTATACCATACCTATACCATACCATCAGCCTATAAATGCCTTACTGCAGGGGCTTCGGCCTCCCCTCGGGACATGGGCCTTAGAGCTTAATACACCACCCTGTTCCAATGCGGGTCGATGGATTTTTACGACTACCATTTGTTTATGGCAAACATCCATAAAGTCCAATCACCCATAAAAAACTCACTTATTTGCCAATTTGCAATTCGTTAATCTAATATAGTCATGGAGCTTATAATTATACTACTAAGGGGTAGAGACCGCATGGTACCATAAACACATAGTACGGGAGTTATCACTTTTGAGTGGTAGGGAGTTGGAGATAAAAGGTATGTGTAGTATGACATTGGATTCTGCATTTATTCGACCTCTAATCGATATTCTAGTACAAGCTAAGTGACTTCATAGAATCTTAGGTGATACTCCTTTTGATGGCTGAATAATTCGCATTGACAAACTATTATTTTATAGATATTAATGAGTGTATAAGCTTATCACCTTTGTTACTTCGGGAATATTTAGACGTAACTTTGAATGGGCCAGGAGAACCGTTTTTTCAATAGGTAACATATATATTGTATAGGTAGTTAATTAACTAATACAACTTTTGTTTCCTTACGCACGTTTAAATTTATATTTGTTAGTCAAATGTTTGTGCCCGTTTTCCTTCCTTGGACTATCTTATGCATACTTAACACTAATTGTCACTACAGTGTTAAATAATATAGCCCCTTGAGACTCAAAATTACTATTTTCATACTATTTTTTTTAATAGTTTTTGTTTTATACTGTAATTATTTTAACTGATAAAGGTAGATTTTAAAAAAATTCTCTTCATATTACGTTCAAAAATAATACTTGACATAAAGACATAACAATTCAGTTGTTCAGACATCAGCAAAGTTTCAAACTTTGATTATATAATGTCTGTATGGACCCTTGCAATATAATGTCAATGAAAATGACTGGTAACTTTTACGTACTTGTGTCTGTAAAGACAGGCCACATACTCTTCCTACGTCATACTAATCATGTAAAAACTATTTGTATGCGTGAATTATAACCGCACAATGAGGTGATATTTTTATCTACGTTTTTCGACGCCGACTGACGCCGATCCAGACGTTATATAATCGAAAATTTAAATATATTTCAATCCGACTTAAAAAATATAATCCAATTATGTATGATTATCAATTTCAGATAATGGCAGGCGACAAATTAGATAGTCTCACAAAAAAAAATGATCCAGCTAACAACGTCGAAAAGGTATCGGTGCCGATATTGGGCTTGCTGCAAACTGAAGGAGTAAGAAGGAACTACAATAATCATACACTAGACAAAATGCCTAAGGTAAGTTTTGCATTTTTATAGTAAAAGTCGTTTAACTTTTAAAGTTTTTAAGTATCCTGATATGCGTTTTCACTGTTTCAATAGCGATAACTCGTATCGCTTGAGAACGAAACAAAAATCGCGTTGAATATCATAGTAGCGGGTAACAGACCGCCGCCGTAATCCGAATACGGCAACTATTGTTATGGGATGGCATGTCATGGTATTGGCGGTACTACAACATTTACTTATAGAAATAAAAAATAATAAAAAACCTTAGAAACGAAACAAACGTCTGCAGTAACGACAATTCGTTAACGTTTTAAGACTGTGTAGAGTGAAATGTGCCAAAACAGGCAGTACAGTTGAGGTGATGAAATCAACAGTATTTATTCAGTACATATATAAAATTACCTTTACCATAGCAAAGGATGTGTTAACAATTACTTCGTGGCAAAAACAAAAATTAATATTTTAGCATATAAAATTACGTAATTTAGGGCGAAATACTGCAAAAAAGTCAGCTGGCGCTAAGGTATTTTTCAGATTGTAACAGTAGAAATCTATCTATCAGTTTAAGTGAAACATAAATGGTTGTATTACAATTCGTTGGTCTTAAATATTTTTTGTCCGACAATTAATATATATATATGTATCAAAAAGTGCTTTAAATCCACCATCCATTTTGTCTATGGCGGCCGCGCGCCGATTTGAATGCGAGCCATTGCGTGCTCTGTAGTTCAGTCGTCACCCGGCTTTTAAAGCGAATCCACGTCACTGTGGAGAGTGACCCATCGATTCCGTTGTTTCGTGTACGCATATGGGCAAAAGAACGTAAGTATTGTTTTGGTAGTTTTATATTTATTGCTAACTTTTGCCTGTATTTTTCGAGATTAAATTGAAATACTATTTGTTTCAGGAAAATAGGAAAACTTAAACAAAGATATTATAAATTAATTAGCAGCTCCAGAATCTAAAAAAGAGGTTAGTAACTAGTCGGATATTGATAAAGAACAGGTCAGTTCTTCTAATAGTAACATATATAAAAGTTATAGTCTTAATATTCAGGTTGAAATTTTTATCCATCTAAATTTTAATAATAGGATCTTTAGTGAAAACAATGAAACACGAGTTTATCAAATTCAAAAAGTTTTTATTCAATATAAGATGTTTACACACACTTATTGAAAGTCATAATAAATTGATTCGGTACCTTTTAATATCTTTTAGTGTCACTCAGTACAAAAATATCGCATATAGTGCGCAAAGTTAATTGCGTTTATCAGCGGCCACCGGTGGAACACTTTTCTCCTCTTCACCCGCGTTTGCACTTTTCTCATTAATATTTCTAGAAAAACATTTTTATTGTGAGAAAACGTGACGTAATTTTTTTTTCGAGAATGGAATCTTTAGATTATACCTAAAGCTCAGATTAAATTTGTCCACGATGAACTTCAAAACGACTTAATCCATCTTGATGAAATTTTACATACTATGTGTAATTTAGTGGTATGTATGTATTTATGTAGTGTCTGTCTGTTTGGACGGCTAATGTTCGAAACGGCTGTACCGATTTTAATGAAACTTCGCAGACATGAAAAGAAACTTATCAAAAATGACATAGACTGCTTTTCATTTGAGTTGTTTTCTAAGCTTTTACACAGTGTAAATTTCATTTCGGGAAAACGCGCAGTTCTTGTAGGATAACTATTAATCATGCTAAAATTTCTTAGGCCGTTAAGTTTCAGAATGTTCTAGAAAGTCTCACAATGTCCTAGAGCGTTGCGTCCCTTTAACTGTTCTAATACAACTGTGTATGCCACGCGCGCGAAACCACCACGGGAAAGCTAATTGTCTTATAAATAACAAAACTGCTCTGGAAATCGGTAAAACTACTCTGTAAACTAGTCGGAAAGCTACTCTATTAATATTAATGACAAATAAATTATTTCAATTTCTAACATGTGATTTAGATACCTACATATTTTGAATAACTACTAATAATTCTGTTTTTTATTTCAGGAATCAGTGGAAAATACATCTGATTTTGAATTTATTATATAAAAACCGGCCAAGTGCGAGTCGGAATAGCACACTAAGGGTTCCATACAATAACACATTATACAAAAAACAGCAAAAAAAAACCACGTTTGCTGTATGGGAACCCCCTTATATATTTACTTAATTCTATTTTTAGTGTTTGGTGTTATAGCAGCAACAGAAATACATCATCTGTAAAAATTGTAACTATCTAACTATCACTGTTCATGAAATACAGCCTGGTGACAGACGGACAGACAGCGGAGTTTTAGTAATAGGGTCCCGTTTTTTACCCTTTGGGTACGGAACCCTAAAAATGAATATGAAGACCAAATGAACATTATAATAAATGGAAACAATTATAGAGTTTGCCTACTTTTATCAACAGCTGCAAGTCATAACTCAATACTTGAATATAATCTGAGTTGTTTAAAACTTTCAAGGAAATAATGAAAGGGTTTCTTTCATAATGCAATTTTATCTGTCAAATGTGTCAACTATAATTCGAATTTAAAAATTATGTGAAATTAAAATACAATGTAAAATGACAAAATTAATAAAAACTAACTTTAAAAACGCGAACTAAAAAGGTAAGAAATAATATTTTTACTTTAAAGAAAAGAGCATTAATGGGCAGTCTATAGTTTATGAAGTCGGTGCAAGTCATTCACTTTAAATTGTATTCTATATTTGTTATAGTTGGCACCAACTTCATTAACTATATATGGCCTATTAATACTGTTTTCTTTAAATTGTTTTTTTTTTTACTTTTTAGTTTATGTTTTAGAAGTCGGTTTTTTTATATTTATTTCGATTTTCAATTTTTAGTTATACGCAACTGTAACTTATTTAGCACTAGCTTTCCGCCCGCGGGCTTCGCTCGTGTTGACCACAGTTGTACTGGGACAGTTAAAGGCACGTGACGCTCCAGAACATTGTAACACTTTCTAGAACATTCTGAAACTTAACTGCCTAAGAAATCTCTACACCTGATTTCATAAAAATCCATTTAGCCATTTTAGCATGAAGAATAGCTATCCCACAAATCGGTCCCAAAATCAATCAGTCAGACATTTTGGAGATTAACTGGAACATAGACAAACACACAGACAAACAAACAAAAAGTAGCGTGTGTCACTCCTCACACCCGTCTTTTCACGTCTGCGAAGTTTCATTAAAATTGGTTTAAATGTTTTAGAGTTTAGCTCAAACAGACAGAAGACGGCCAGACACTCCGGCTATTATCATAAAGAAATAAACAACGATAACTACAAGAAATGGCTGGTTAATTCAATTAATCCCAAATACACCCAGTGATTCTGTTCTGGTTGTCGACGACGCGCCCTATCACAATAACTATGTTGAAAGACTCCCCAATTCCAACACAATTAAACAGGAAATGATCAACTGGTCACAAAGACACGAAATCCCAGTTGATCCAAAATTGACGAGACCCCAGATGTACGCTATAATATGCCACCACAAGGCTATTCTTGGTTTCCAGAGTTTCGTGGACAAGATACTTGCCGAACATGGGCACACTGTGTTGAGATCGCCACCATACCATTCGGATTTTAATCCCATTGAAAATATATGGTCTCAACTGAAAAGCTAAGTAGCCGCTAGAAACGTGGATTTAACTTCAAAAATTAATTTAAAAATTTAAAAAAAACCCTGACACAAAAAAAAACTTACTTTAAAAATCATTATAAGCCCATTTTTATCCCACTGCAGGGGCTTAGGCCTCCCCCAGGGTGAGGAGGGGGGCTTGGAGCTTAAGTCCACCACGCTGCTCCACTGCGGGTTGGGAACTGTAACGACCGCCATCTATTCACAGTGTCCGGGACCGACTGCTTAACGTGCCCTCCGAAGCACGGTGTCAGTGATATTGTGTACTTAAGTCAGAAAAACTCTTTGGTACACGCCCGGATTCGAACCATGGCCCTATGGGGCCTTATAAATTTGAGACAGGTTCGTTGCGCTCTGGGCTATCACGAAACAAATACAAGTTTGTTCATTATCAAATGATTTTTGTTCCTTAAAGGCGTCTGGGACCGCTAATTATTAGGTATTTTAAGGTTATTTAGCGGTCCTAAACGCCTTTAAGGATCAAAAATCATTTGATGATGAACAAACTTATATTATTTCACACTTTTTAAAGTTAGTTTTTTGTGTCGGGGTTTTTTTTAAATTTTAAATTAAGTTTTTATTTCAAAATTTTTAAACTTAGTTATTTAGTTAAACTATTTCATACATGATCAGATAAAAAAAAATTTCAATTTTTTAGATTTCTTAACATTCCGCATTCCCTTTCAATATAATGTACTTTATTCTACTAGTCAAGCCTTTTAATTTGCTACCCATAAGGAGGAATTTGTGAAAAAAAATGTAATTCGCCATTTTGTGGTGGCGGCCATCTTGGATTTGAAATTTGTCATAGTGTATAGTATTCTACTAGTAAAGTCTTTTCATCTGATACCCATATCGATGGAGTAGTGAAAGAAATGTGTAATTTGCCATTTTGTGGTGGCGGCCATCTTGGATTTGAAATTTATCATAGTGTATAGTATTCTACTAGTCGACTCCTTTCATTTGATATCCATATTGATAGAGTAGTGAAAAAAATATGTCATTCGCCATTTTGGGGTGGCGGCCATCTTGGACTGATTTTCATCAAACATAGCTAAGAACACTCCCAACTAATTCACCTTTCATATGAAAAATCCGCATCCAAATCGGTTCATCCGTTTGGGAGCTACGATGCCACGGACAAAATACACAAATACACAGAGACACAGATACACACACACGTCAGACTTATAACACCCCTCTTTTTGCGTCGAGGGTTAATAGAAAAACTATTGACGGAAAAAGTGAACATGATCGGGGCTGAAGAGTGAAAAAGCTTTGCGATCATGTAATAAAATGTGAGAATGAATATTAAAAAATTCAACACAGTGAGACAATTACTTTGATAGACTGGTGATAAATATGCCTGATAGTGACAGTAATATTGACCTTAATGAGAGCACCGATGGCGAAATGGAAAGAATTGAGAGTTTTTCTGATTCAAACGTAATATTAACATATTTTTTATTCTTTTTGTATATTTCATTTTTCCCCGACCTAAAAACAGAAATTAATTGTTTTATTTACACTATAAAAATACTACTAGGTAGAACTAATAACATAACATATATTTACAAAACAAATACGCATCGCTCAAAAGATAAAAGAAATACAATGGCATTACAGTGCTTCTATTTTCTTAATTTCTCTCGGCAAACTTCGTCAGTCGTCAGATAAATATTCATTTTAGTTGCATACCTAATTTTCGAAAATAAGAACCTCCTCATTTTTGGAAGTCGATTGATAATGTATTTTATTTGTTTTCATTTTTATTAATTTCGTTGGTATACTGTGTTGAATAGTAAATATTATTTAAAAAGGAAGTAGTTTTACAGCTCTATATTGTTCACGCGGAAATCAAAACAAAACAATGAAGTATTTAGTTCTGAATTCAAATTCTGATAAACGATAAATCTAATAATTGATGGACATGGATATTGGCATTCGTTTGTATTCAGAAATGCGATTATTGCCGATGTGCAATATTTATTGCCGGGTACTGTACAGCCATTAAGTAAGAAGATGAAACGCAGGTCGTCGAGATTTTTGAATAAATACACACAATAATTAGATTTTTTAGCCCAAAAACAAGGAAGTATAGCGTAAGAGGCCTTCATTCCACTATTCCGATAGCCCATTATGCTCCACTGCAAGAGCTTAAGCCTCCCCGCCGGGTCAAGGGGATAAGAGGCCTAATTTGCAAAATTTTTTTGGGTTTATCACATTTATCAAAAAAATATTGCACACCCAATCGGTCTGCAGAGATTGGCAGACTTTCTCACAGACCCAAATTCTAAAATATACACTCCCACAATGATATTGAGGAGTTCAAATCCACCATGCTGGTCTAGTGCAAGGCGGGTGCCCAAATTGCCAATTGCTGAAAAAAATTTTTTTGTACATATTTCATGTGTCATATAATAAAAATTACTGGGCACCCTGAGTTCGTTAAAACGCTTTTTTTCGATAGTGTTGGTTAAATTTTATTGTTAGGACATAGTGAGCATTCACTTTTAAGTAGTAAAAGGAATCTAGTACATGTATCTATAAAACGGTATAGTATTGTAAACTAGCGGTGTTTTTGTTTTATTTTGCCGGTTTTACTTAGTTCCTAAACTGTTACATATTTTGGCATTTTCAGCCCGGTCGTCTCATCGTGTATGGAGATTCGAGTTGCCTAGAAGGTGGTGCATCTCGCCCTTGCCATTGGCTACTACACGCTGCCTTACAGTATGCGGTTGCGGGTTACTTGTCTTCAGAACTGAGAGAAAAGGCGACGCCTCATAGAGACGTTAACATAATACCGTCTGGTTAGTTACTTTGTCATTATGCTCTAGAATAGGAAACATTTAAATACGTATAATTGTTTCACTAGAAATACAAATTCCACTGTCGAATCATTACATCGTATATCTTCGAAATTATGATGAAAGGCGTCTTCGGACCCAATCTGTTTCGTTTTATTACATTCACTACAAACCCGTCAATGAATGTAGTTATAGGAAATCCTTTAAAATAGTGTTTGCATACGAAAGTATTCCTTTTTCTTGCAAGAGACTGATTAATCTAGATGTTTTATTTTTCCAGCCATTATTGGTGTAATTTTATTAAAGTTGTTGTCGTTTCGATCGCGGAACGTCTGCAGCTGGAGATATGCTGGATGTCGCCATATGTCGGCATAGTCGCCACTCGAGAACCTTTCTTCCTACCTACGCAATCCGATTAGTTTATATTTCTGTAGGTCTATATTTGTACATTGTCAGTGGCAAGCAGTTATATGTATGCAGTTACTATGGAGTTTATAGGTAAATAATGATTTATTTAGAATCATTTACTTTAACACGATAGTGAACGAGATATTAAATCCTGTTAAATATTAAATAAATCTTCATAGAGATAAAGAAATTCTAAATTAAAAAATAATAATATGTATATAAAGAATTAAGTGTCGGTGGTAATTTATTATTTCTGGTAATAAAAATTTTTTTTTATTATATCTTATTATATCTAGTGGTCAGTACTTTACGCGCTACCAAAGTAAAAGGCTCTCAAATTAGCACCAGATACTTGCGCAAACACCAAAAACATGGGCAAGGGGCGGTCAGGGCAGTTGGTGCGGCCAGATGGGTCGGCCGCGAGAGCAGTGACCCTACTCTGACTTTTCACGACACTGAAGTAGCGTCGAATACGTTCCGTTTCAAAAATCCGGTCGCTAGGACTATGGGCGAGAGTACCGATTTTTGAAATGGCGCGTATTCGGCGCTAACTCAGCGCTGCGTTAATTTACCAGAGTACGGCCGCAAGTCGCGTCCCTCACACCCCGCACAGACTCCTCGCTGTCTATGTACAGACGCGTACATCAATCTCTATCTCACTTTCGTAATACCAGTATTTCACAGGTGAAACGTTTGCTCAGCAATTAATTCTTTGTCGGCGAGACTTATTGATTGGAGGTTTGATTTAAATGCATGTATTTCTACATATATATGTTATGAAGGTGTTGGAGGGAGGGGAGGAGGTTTTTCATGCCATTTCTATCAGTGTTCTGCGTTATTTTTACCATACTTCTTTGGCGGGGTAGAAGTAGTAGATGTAGAAGAAGGCGTGCGATCCAATATTTTGGATTGTTCATGAAGAAAACCGATTAAACTATTATACGTAGGTATGGATTCGTCACGTTTTAACATTTCAAAGGCGCGCGATGTTTCCGAATCAAGTTTCTTAAGTGCTACGTGAAGTAATATGAAATCCGCCAAATCAGACAATTTCAAAGATTTCAAACTAGCGACGGCGGCGGCGAATTTATCTAAAAATAATTCTATATTTTTTGAAAAAGCGTAACTAGCAGCTTTAAAATTAAATAATTGATCCAAATAAGCGGAAGCGAGACAACGTTTATCCTCATAATTTTTAAACAAAGTTGACCAAATCTTTTCGTAATTTTCCCCGGTGGGAGTGATTCCGGAGCACACTGATAAAGCACGACCAGAAAGTTTTCTTATGAAGTATTGCACTCTTTCGTGATCTGTTAAGTTTTCGTTTACATTAATAGTATTTTTGAAATTTTCATAAAATATTGGCCACTCAATAGGATCACCAGAAAACATTCATCAATGAACTGCCGCACAGTAAACAAGTATTCTATCGGAGAATTAACTGCCGCGCAGTAAACACGTATTCCGTCAGTGGTAATAAACCAGTGGTTCTAAAGCATGAAGTGCGCAATGTGTAACGAGAAGTTTGTTGACGGTGTTCAGTGTGGTATTTGCAAGAGGCATCTTGATTTTGGCTGTGGTGGTATCACTGAGGCAGGTTACCGCAAGTTGGGTCCGGAGCGTAGGGCTGCATGGCGCTGTCCTCTGTGCAGGTCGGCTACTGCAACTTCTATAAGTCCATCTTCGGGGCCTGTGTCGCCTGCGGAGAGTTGTGACCCGATATCTCTGGCAATGGTTATGCAGGAATTAAAGTCTATTAAGTCAAAGTTAAATAGTCTCCCAGGTCTTGTCGAAGACATCAAATTGATGAGATCGGAAATAGCGGATCTTAAATCTTCCTGTGACTTTAATAGCTCAAAAATTGATGAGTATGACCAGAGACTAAACAAATTAGAAAAAGTTACCTCTGATCTGCAGCAGGCTTCAGATATAATGGTGCATGACATGGTTTTGTTAAAAAAAGACAATGCCGTTAGAGAGCAGTGGGCTCGCCACAATAATGTCGAAGTGAAGGGTGTTCCTGTGAGGGCTGGCGAGAACTTGTTTTCTGTTAGTGAATCCGTATCAAAAGCAGTTGGCTATGCATTTCCAAGAAGCCAAGTAAACTATATTTCTAGAATACCTACACACAACTCAAATAATAGGTCCATTATAATCAGTTTTATAAACAGGTATGTTAAGGAGGAATTCATCGCTGCAGCACGCGCCAGGAAATTTCTATTGGCTCGGGATATAGGATTCAATGGTGACGACCAGCGCATATACGTTAATGACCATTTGACTCCCGAGCATAAACGATTGCTGACACGGGTCAAGGAAGCAGCCAAGGCTAAAGGCTATCAGTATATCTGGGTGAAATACTGTAAAATCCACGTGCGCAAAAATGACTCTTCCCCAGTACTCATTGTCGCTAAGGATGGTGATTTAAACAAAATGAATTAGTTTGTATTTCATTGAGTCAGCGTTCTATACATTGCGTTTATTTAATTTACATACTAAATATAAATATAATTTTGTTTTATAATAATATAATTGTTTGTAGGTTTATGTTGTCAATTATTGCAAAAAGTTTGGGCACAGCTGACTCGCCTGTATGCCGCGCTCGCAACTATTGTTCTGCTAATGACTGGTTTATGTCTGTGCTCTTCGCACTCGCTTCAGTTGCGCTTTCGCTCGCTCGCACCCGCATACTGTTTCACACTATTATATTAATATCCATTTACCCACCAATATGTTTACTATTTGTTTTTATTTCTATTCCACCTAGATATTGTACATATAACACTCGTTACTATACTCGTGTTTTGCACGAGATCGCTCATTTTATAACTTGTATACTGTTTGTGGAAGACTCATATTTTTTACCTATTTTTTTTCAGTATATGATAAAATTAGTCTTAGTTAGAATAGTAAAATGCATCTGCGATGTAAACAGATTTCGTTCCATTAGAGACGTATTTGAGATAATCATATATTTACTGCTTTACATTCTGGAGACACTATTACACAAAATAATTTACACATTCTTGAATAGCGTATACCTACAAAATAATATTATACCGCCTATCTGCTTCTACTTACCTTTCGTCTCTTATTATGGATAACGATAATAATAATTTAAAAATATACTACCAAAACACGAGGGGCCTTCGCACAAAAACGAATATATTTTATAGGAACTTGAGCTCTTGCTACGATATTATCGCGTTGACCGAAACCTGGCTTCTGGAGGGTATATCAAACTCTGAACTGTTTGACGATTCTTACGTTGTATACCGACGGGACAGAGATTATGCCTCAACGGGTCAAACCAGGGGTGGCGGTGTTTTGATTGCTGTGCGTAGGGATTTAGTCGCTTTCCCGCAACCTTCCCTCCATTCTACTGCCGAAGACCTGTGGGTCACTATAAAGTGTAAAAAAAGTTGTCGCTCGCAACCCACCAATAACTTACGGTTGTGCTTGTTATATTTATGCAAAGAAAATTTAGGACTTTCTTTTTCTCAACAGCTTTCGAACTTTCTTTGTTCTCTCGGCAATACTATTTTACAATATCCTGAAGATAAATATCTTGTCTTGGGTGATTTTAACATGAGTAATATTACTTGGACTCCCAGCCTTTCTGACGATAACTCATTGATACCTTGTAATTATCGTTCGTATGATGAATACCTTCTAATTGACGAGATAAACTCACTTAACTTGAAACAATACAATGGCATTCTCAACTCCATTGGCCGTATCTTGGATCTGGTTTTGTGTAGTGATTCAGTTACTGTCACTGACTGTAGCATAGACGCTCTGGTCCCCGTTGACCGTCAACATGGGGCGCTGCTGTTGGAACTACAATCTTTTGTTGCCGCTCCTCTGAAAAATGCCCCGCGAGTAAAGTATCTGTACGGACATGGCGATTATGATAAAATTAATAGCGAAATTAACGACAAAGACTGGATAACGGAATTTAAAGACAAATCGCTCGAAGAGTCTGTTGACCTCTTTTACTCTACGTATATCACCTTGAGAAATAAGTATATTCCTTCTAAATTGTGTTCCTCAAATACATACCCCGTTTGGTATTCGACTTCTTTACGAAAGGTGATTAAGGAAAAATTTAAATTTTATTGCAAGTACAAAACTTATGGAAATAGATCTGATTTTGAGTCTTACAAATTACTGCGCAATAAAGTAAAAACTCTCGTAAATTCATGTTATATTAAATATATAAAAGGTGTAGAAAGTTCAATTACTAAAAATTCAAAATATTTCTGGTCCTATATTAAATCTAAATCAAAAGCGAATTCTTTACCTAATAGTCTCCGACTTGATGATACAATCGTAGATACGGGTGAATCTATATGTAACGCCTTTTCCTCATATTTTTATTCTAATTTCCTTAACCCCACAAATTCAATGTCTGCGCAGTTACCCAGCCTGGTAGGTTCGTCACGCTTTATTTCAGATATTTCTTTGATTACTGTAAATATCGATACTGTCGAAAAACTCCTTCTTAATATCGATCCATCTAAGTCAGCTGGGCCGGACGATCTGCCCGGTGAATTTCTTATTAAGTGTGCTAAAACCATAGCTTTACCAATCTCCTTATTGTTTAAAAAGTCATTTCACTCTTGTAGTGTTCCTGATATATGGAAACGGGCGTATATATCGCCGATTCACAAAAAAGGCTCTAAAACGGAAATCTCCAATTATAGGCCGATTTCTAAGTTGTGCGTTATATCTAAGGTGCTAGAAAAAATTATTTATAACCAGCTATATGCCTCTTTAAAAAATTCATTCAATTCTGTGCAACATGGTTTTCTGAGAGGTCGCTCAACCGTCTCAAATCTCATCGTACTTAATAATTATCTGACGTCTAGTATGGACAATGGGTACCAGACTGACGTCATTTACACTGACTACAGTAAGGCATTCGACAGGATTCGGCATGACATACTTTTAAATAAACTGTTACAAATGGGCATAAGTGGTGACCTCTTGCGGTGGTTTGCATCATATATTAATAATCGATCTCAAGCAGTTGTTATTAGTAACTATATGTCTGGATGGGTATCTATTCCCAGTGGGGTGCCACAGGGATCTCTGTTGGGTCCTCTATTGTTTGTTATCTTCGTGAATGACATTGACCTTTGTTTCCGATCATCACAACTACTCTGCTTCGCCGATGACATGAAAATCTATGCAAAAATCACGTCAATTGCTGATACTATTGCGTTACAGGCAGATCTTTTGCGTCTCGAGCAGTACTGTGAAATTAATCAACTAAATTTGAATCCGTCAAAGTGTAATGTAATGACATTCACGCGTAAAATCAATCCAATTATTTTTGAATATACATTGCAAGGTGTGAAATTGGACAGGCCAACATTTGTACGAGATCTCGGAGTGATTCATGACACTGGACTGCTGTTCGATAAACACGTTGATAGTATTGTATCCAAGGCTACTAAAATGCTTGGGTTTCTAATGCGAAGTTCTAAAGACTTTACCCAGGCCAAAACATTAAAAATTATGTATTGTGCTTTGGTACGTAGCACCCTGGAATATGCATCACAAATTTGGAATCCCAGATATGCTATTTACATTGACCGCATTGAAAGAGTGCAAAAGAAATTCATGCGTTACCTGTGTTACCGAACGAAAGTCACATTTCATGACGATGAATATCTTTCGCATTGTAAAAAGCATCACCTACTTACTCTTGAACGCCGACGTCAAATAGCAGACATTTCGTTTTTGTTAAAAATTGCATCCAGTTCGATTGATTGTCCTGAACTTTTATCGGAAATATCGCTTAGGGTCCCTACTTATTCGTTAAGAAATAATGTATACATTGATCTTCCTTACGCTTCAACCAATTACAGACAAAACAGTTTCATGTGGCGTGCCAGCAACAACTTTAACAAATTAGCTTCTATTAGGAGCTATAATTGGCTTCGTCGAAACTACCTTGTAAACCATGTACACTAAATAAAGCTGTTGTTCCTCAAAAAAAAAAAAAAAAAAAAAAAAAAAAAAAAAAAAAAAAAAAAAAAAAAAAAAAAAAAAAAAAAAAAAAAAAAAAAAAAACGACAATACCTCCAACTTAGGTAATTTTATAGTACTCTTCTTGCTTTCAGAATTGTTACCAGTATCGTTGCATGTAGACTCAGGAACTTTAAGAGCGTTAATTTTGCTTTCGCCCCGCTTGATACGGCAATATAAATCATCAAACGCATTCCAAGATTGAAAATTAGGTACCGCGTCAGGATTCACAGTCAAATTGATTTGTTTCAGTAAATCAGAAAATTCATCGCGAATCGATTCCAATGTAACAATACTGGACAAAAACAATTCTTCTGCTACTGTATCTTCAAAGGCGTTTTTTGCGTAATTATAGATGTATTGCAACCGACCAAACATTGATTCACGTTGCGCAGTTAACATCGTTATTTGTATTTTAATATCTGCCTCTTGCAGTGTTACTTTACGTTTTGTAGGCATATTTGAAGTTGAATATATTTATAGAATCAATAGAATTAAAACTGAAAACGTAAGAAACTAGACGATTCAATAAATGTCGCAATTACTGCCTGTAACATCCACACGCGGTACGCACACACAAGGTACGCGCGTAGATGCGGCGCGATGTCTACCTACCTACAAAGCGAAATAATTATAAATTCTTAGATAAAATTTTGATATAAAATAATTTTATATTTATATAAAGCGTTTCGTGCGAGAAATGGAATCTACCTTGTTCAGTAAAGACTAACAGAGTAAGAATAGCGTAGTTTAAAAGAATTGGTAAAGACCAGAATTTTATGAAGCGAGCGTGGTCAGAAGAACAAATTATTTTTTAAACCTTCGGTTCGAAGGACCATATTATTATGAAGGCGCCCACGAGTTCTTCTTTGAACTTCGTCTGGGCTCACTCCTGAAGCGTGAGCGTTTTAGTGGACTGTATTTATAGGTATAGCGAGGGGCGATAGCGAAAGGAGAGGAAAGACTAAAGGGACTGACCTTGACGCGGCAACACACATGTAAGTCTTCGCTGTCAGCCAGGAGCTCCTCCAGTCAGGCGGCGGCGCGGCACCGACACGTATCGGGCACACTCCACAGTTTATATGTTATAGCGTTTGGTACACGATATTATTAGGTTTTTTATACGAGTTTTAGGCGATAAGAGATTATGCGTACAGCGTTTTTGTTTTCAGTGCGTCACATAGGAAAGACAACAGCGGAATAGAATGTAAAGGAAAAAGCGGGTAGTGAGGAAACAAGAATCAGGGATGCGGCGTTGCCAAGACAATTTTTTTGCAAACTAGTCCACTTTTATTTCAAAAACCCTTTTCGTTTTTAACAGTACATTCTTTTGCGGGAATTTCATTCTTTATTCGGTATTTTATTTCCCAAGGAGCGGGATAATTGTACGTTGATTGGCGACCGGCAGCACGCTATCACCACAAAAATAAAATATAATTCTTTTAAAGTTTTGAGGTTAAATACATATACTTACTAAACTTATTTGTTTCTTTATCATACTTTGGGGTCGTATTTATCCAAGTAAAGCACGGTTGAAATGAAATTGCAATTCCATATTGCTTATTTTGATTGTCCTACTATACAAGCAGACGGAGCGGTAATGTTTTATTACGTAAGTCTGTTTTTTTTTTGCCCGTGTAGATGATATTCGAGGCGGTAACCTTTTTCAAGTAAATAAAACTCATACTTGTTTTATTAGGAACTGGGTTTATTTATTTTAATTTTAAATAGGTCACCGCTAGCAATGGCATTAGAAATCTATGTAAAAATATTCTTAATACGAGAGTCAAAAAACTAACTAATGAGAAAAAGTGTACTAAAGGTCTCACTGCAGTTAATCAACACCCAATATACCCACATTCTGTTTCGTTCACAGAATAATTGCCTTCACAAACAATGTAATTTACATGAGTTTTTTTTTTAAATTTTTTGGCTTCTCTTTTTTACGGTGATAAGTTAATTAAACTAAGTCATTTTTAAGCAATTTTTTTTGTAAATGAGTAATTCGTATACATTTCAAAAAAACCGAGGTCCATTTTGACCATCATTTTTTACTAAGAAAAAGATGTTTTACTTTATTCGTAAATTTATCTTAATTTTTTTGAAATATGTTGTATTTCTATTTATTATACTTAATAAGAGCAGTTAAGATTAACGTTATCTGCGTATTAAGTTAAACGATTTCTGAAATTCAAAATAATTAAATATTATGTTTGTTTTATTTAATTGATACGTTCGACTGTACCTGCGCGACTTCGTGCGTAGCTAACTACAAGCAGCCTTTTAGATAGGTGACACGGATAGTAATATTAATAATAAAATATTTAAATCTGTTCCTTATATAGAGTTACCACGTCGCGCAGAAGGTGGTCGCTTACATCTTTACTCCAGGGTGCTTTCTCCTGAAGGTGTCGGTGCGCGGCCTGTACCTAATTGTGAGACGCCAGAATTATTGGTTGGGAAACCGATAAGAGCGCCGCCATCTACATGGACGATGTCTTGGAAGCATCACGTTACCGATGCTGAGATAATACGCACAAGTAAGAATATTTTTTTGTAGTTTCCGTTCTAAATGATTTATGTTCTAGTCTCCAAAATACTGAGAACTGTAGGACATAATAATAAATTTTAAATACGTTCGTACAATTTTAAAATTAGCAATATTTTAATGTGCGGTTTCAGTACAGTCTTACTATCACAATTTTATAAAATATGCCATTGTTTCGTATTTAATTTATATTTGGCAGCATAAGAACAACTTTTGACATTCAATCTTATATGCGAGGTTTGCAACGACAGTAAAGGGTTACCACAACGTGTTCCACGAAAACGTGTACTTATCTTTATGTATCGCGCGTTCAGGAATTGGACATTTTCTATTCTGACCGCAAATCGATAGGCTTAGAAATTCTTAATTCAGATGTACAACTGCTGTGTACCAATTCGTTTTAACTTAGCATAAAAAAAAATATCAAAGTTTGCAATTTATTTGTTGTTGTATTTATTAAAAAAATATAATATTTCGTACAATTCACTTAAAACCTTTGAATAAAGCGTTCTTGTTCTTTATTGCAAACATAACAGGTCAATATTTAACGACAAAAACTTTTTTTTCCGTTTTTTAGTTTTTTTTATTTTCAAGTTATGATGTATTAGCTTAAATTTTTAAAAATCTGATGCATATTCCACCTAACTTCATAAATAATGAGAAAATAGTCTTTTACAATTTTATAGTGACATAGGGTTATCAAATTTTAAAGTTTAGTTTTAAAAATTAAATAAATTCGAAGTTCAAATAACTTTTGTTAGTCAATATAAAAGATTGGAAGATGAAAGTTATAATATGAAATAACATGACATAACACATAATATGAACAAACAAAGTTGCCCAGTTATAGTTTCCAAAAATTAAAATAAACTCGCAGTGATACGTAATCGGTGCTATAATATCAAAGTTTATTCATGTGATAGAAATTTCTTGGCTGTCACATGAGTAATTGTTATTATATCTAAAGCTATTAATGCTATGGCTCTAATTAAAATATCACTGAAAATATATATGTATTTATTTATTATTATATATACCTTATTTTTGATATAAGACATTACTTTGGAGTTACTTTGAAACGGCAGTTGTTTGAAAACTTAATTGTCCAACATCCAACATAAAAAGTGCAAAAATATCTCTTAATAAGTATATACGTATTTAATAGTTATCAAATTTAAAGCTGCAAAAGTGAAATATAAATTTATTTTTTCGTTTACATTTATGAATATTTCAGTATAAAAATATTAATAAATTTAGATGTAATACATCTGCCATGCGTCCCATGACGCACTTATTTTTGTTTAATTTTTACCCATGTTTTACCTATGCCAAATCAATTTTTTTTCTCTTTTCAACTCTCGCCTTTGTGCATACGAAATATGGTCCTCTGCATAATTTCTGCCATGGAGGTTACAAGTATATGATAATGTTACATGTATAAGATGTAGAGAAATAAAAATATAATCTATCTATTATTACAAAGTGCTACTAACGTCTATTTGTATAAAGCTGATGGCCCATTGGTCATTATTTTATGGCCTACAATTCAGTGGGGCTGATTGCTCATTGCTTTATCTCTATTGCATCTTAATACTTCTACGGACGTATTGGACAATTCCATATAGACAGCGAAGCTCCCCGCCGTCTCCCCACTAGAGACACAATAAGACAGTTACTGTACGTAACGGAGCGTTCCATTCAGCGGTGGTGTGACTCACACAACGTCTCACACTGTGTGGACGCCTTTGCGGGGGGGTAGCGTCCACACAATTTCATACTTCCTTATGGAAAGTTACACCACTCAACGTTGTTTTTGTTTTTGGACGTGTTTTTACAACATTTCTCTGCATAATTCGGCGTTTCGCTATGAAATACTTGCTAATGGGCATTTGCCGACTAACGATTGGTGGTGGCATCACTACTAGCGCGATGCATGAGCGGTCGCCCCGTCGATAGCGTGTGGTGGTTCTAGTGGGGAGCGGGGCGGGCCCGTTTCACTACTTCTATGGACAATTCAAGTCACACGACAGCCTTATAACCTAAATGACGTTCGTCGAGTGCTCTCAAAAAAATTTCAAGCTGTGTTGAGCTGCAATCGATTGCTGTCAAATCCAGATTTCTGGACAGCGTTCACTATGACATTCCGCTGTTAGCCAAATATTTGTATTCTGTGCTTATGTTCATTGTTATCCTTTTTATTCCAGAGCTCGGCGACATCGAAGGTACGGAACCGGCATCGCGTGCATGGCGCGGCGCAGGTGCAGCTCCCTCTAAAGGGCACTACATACCCCAAGATCGCGGACCTAGCAACACAGTGCGAAGCGCGTATTTGATAGTTATAGCCTTATCGGTATACGTCTTAGCTACTATCTGGAGAAAATGTAGTAGACGCATTAGCAGAAGAAGACTATTAGCTTTAACCACTTGACACGAAAATACTATAAAATCTTTAAATACGAAATCATGATCATTCGCTTATTAGAGCGACATAGATTACAATCCTTGGATGGATCCTAAATGTGATAATTACTAGTTATGACTATTTGCCAAAACCGAATTATCAAAAATTGACTCGTATTCGTTTACCAGTGAAAGTTAAAATAATACTTTAAGTAAGCATTTTATTGGGTTAGTTAGGGATCGGACCTTTGTTCCTAAGCTAATAGTTATCAAAGGTCTTACACATTGTATCTATTTAACGTTTAAACAAAATAAGTCCAAATGAGGCGATAAACTTTTCTGTACCCCAACATATTACGACTTTTACGAAAAATCTGTATTACCTCGAATGAAATACAAATAGATTTTAGGATATGTTTTGGTATTAACCGAAAAAATATTTTTTTAATTATTTTCGTACACAGCATTAGATTATACTTTGAATTGAATAGTTTAGCAAACAACATAATTATTTCATATTTTCATAAAACTTGATAAATAAAGTGGCATATAAAAAATTAACGTAACTTGAAAATAAAACTGAAATAATGTTTTACTTTTCACCTTTGAGTACAGATTTTTTTTATTTCTTCTAATTCTGTCACTCTACTGAAAAATGGCATAATTGTGAATTATACTGAACTATGAAAATGTTGCTGTAAAATTCTTTTTAACTATTTTAACATTATGACATGAATCACAATAGCGCTATAAAAATTATTTTATAATTTTCAAACAATAATCAGTATTGAGGAAGCACTGCATATTAAAGTAAATCAGTTAAAAGTGTGTTATTTGATTCAATTACATTACTTTGCTGTGCTAGAGTTACTAACTGCGCAGTGTGATAAGATAAATCTTACAAGTCTGTTTTAAATTTAAACGGATTTAACATGAAAACATTCCTTGGTGGTAAATACGACCAAGAGCATCAGTAGAACGCATATCCGGATAATCGGGAACCGCATCGCCTTGCCTCCGACGTAGAAATTTGTTCGATGAAGCGTTCCAAGTGTAATGACGTGGCATCTCTGAGTAAAGCAAAGTTCGTGCGAACGGATCGTAAATAAACTGGTTAATATTGTCGCTGGAGGTATTTCAGCACGTTAAGCAGCATCCGATGTTATATAATATACTCTGACCGTTCTCCATATGCACCGCCAAATGTACAACAGTGGGATGACGTTTGTGAATAGGGAATGGGAATATACGCCAAATTAGCTCATAACAGTTCACATATCTACCAACTTAGCGCGTAATTTCATCGCCGGTATTGGATGTTTGGATACGAAAAATGACAACATCGCTGCCTTTCGTGACATATTCACCAAATTGAAATACTCAATGTTACATTGTACCTTGAATGTTTTTGAAAGAAGTGGCAAATATGGAACGATCCAACTGTTGTCGACCATGAAATCGTTTCCTTTCATTTTCGTTGTAATAGTTCTACTGTTATCATTGGATGATCGATGCCTATACAGTGGATACCCATCGTTGCCAGTGACTGATAATTTTCGTGGTTAATGTTTGGAACACTTATTGTCGACCTTGCACGGTGATTGGCGATTGATGGTGCCACATGATCTATGAATCATATTCGTAATAACAATATCATGTAAGCCTGGATCTATTTTGGGATCAGGAATCTCTGCGCATATGATATCATCTATTTGATCTGATCGAATTCTTTCGACTAACAAATAAGGATGTGTGCATGCGGTAACCCTTGTTTTTGCCATTCGATTGAATACATTCAGCATCGAGTAATCCCAAAGACGTGTCGCTTAACAATTTATTTCACCAGCGAACGGATTTTTTGCTTGAAAACACGTGCGGTGATGTCGTGCCGATCACTTGATCTTTGTCCAGGAAGCAGTATTTGAACAATTTTTATCTATTTTGAATTACATGTAAATGTAATGAATAGGTCTGGCCGACCATAATGACGAACATATCTCATTGCATCTTGCGCATATTCATGCATGTGACGCGGGCTACCTATATATGTCGCCGGTAAAATAGTCAATCGACCAACATTAGAGGCTTCTCTTTCGGTGCTAGTTGCATCGCGTAACTGAATATACTCTTCCAAACGCAATTTAGCTTGGTTCGACTTAATGATAGTTAGCCGCTCTGTTTCGATTTTGACGTACATGTCGACGCAATATTGTTGAAACAATCGACGAAATCGGCAACACATATTTGTCAGCATTTTGATGCGTCATTAAACGATATGCGTAATAATTCATCGAATCAACCTTCTTGTTAGTTTTCTCTCCTAAAATAAATATAGTAAAATTAGTTCATATTCCTTGAAGGGGTAGACAGAATTTGACCACTAAATCCCCGAAGTCATTTTTAGCATTCTATGGTATTGATACTCACTATTTAATGGAGTGATAATATTGATATTGAAGTGACATCCATCGTCTTCTTGCCAAAACATCAGCGGGTATTGCAATGTGTCATATGAACGGTGTGTTTCATAGTTTTTTTTTGTTGCCTAGTATTGCTACGTGTACACACAATATCGTGTGTTTCCAAGTTTTCACCAAGAATCAGGATTGTAACTTCATCTATTGAAGGAGCATTAAATGTGCGTTCGTGTGTTCTAACTGGTCGTTTATCCGCTCTGGTCACGACTTTTTAGTCATTGTTTGGCGTGCGCTCTAATGCAGTTTTGAACAGACTGACCAAAGCATGATGCTCATGAAGCAGTTGCTGTAGATCTTAAAGAATTGCTCTTTTCATTGTTATGTTGATCTCTTGACGCCGATCAAGTTGCTTCTCCCTATTGCCCATGAAGTATATTTGTAAGAATTTATGTTGAGCATTTTCAAGAGGTTGTAGTGATCCGATTCGATGGTGAATCTGGCCTTGAATCTGTAAGTCGAGAGCAAAGTCAGTATTACTGATTTAAATTCTCATGTTTTGAATGATACTATTCCTTTTTTTAGAGACAAATACAGGTACTTAACAAACTACATTTTAGCAATTTTTTTATCATAGTAGAAAATGAACATTTACTCTTCAACATAAATTACCTTGAATGTTGGATTAAATCCGTGTTCTTCTGGAATTTCCGCTCCAAATGAAGTAATTTGAAAACAACCATTGTATTTTTGAGTGTTTGCTAGAAAATGTCGTCATTTTGGTGTTTCGCTACAAAGCAAGGAATGCACTGGCTCTGGTGGCGGAACCAATAATGGCAATTTCAGTTCGCCATTACGGCAGCACAATGCTCGCAAACTACGTCCATTAGACCAATGCAAACGAAAGGATGCGAGCGGTAGTGAATTGTGTAGTTGTATAGAAATGCCGCACGACACAAATCAGCACTTGAAATATTCCTTTTTGCACTTCGAAGACTATCTCGTGGTTGATCTGTGCGATTAGTCTATGTTTTGTCATTTCTAATGTAGCTGTTTCACGGGCTGCCTCTTTGCTCCTGTGTTTACTAGAGCCCTACTTCGTGCCACACCAACGCGGCGCTCTTCTCGTGCAATTTGTCGTTCTTTATCAGTTAATTGGTTCTCAATGTTTCGTAGCCTGATTGCATTACGACTTCGTTGTTAAAGATTAGATTTTCTTAGTCGCGGCTTTATTAATGATAATACTTACACATCAGAACAAACCACAGACAACATTAATTAAATTTCGCGACGTAAATATTAATATAATATACCTAT
The DNA here is from genome assembly GCA_949709985.1 of Luffia ferchaultella. Classification (NCBI taxonomy): domain Eukaryota; kingdom Metazoa; phylum Arthropoda; class Insecta; order Lepidoptera; family Psychidae; genus Luffia; species Luffia ferchaultella. The sequence continues at coordinate 343,414 of OX453243.1, forward strand.
ACTGACTCTGCAACATTAATTAAATAAATTTTCGCGACCCGGCGAACTTCGTACCGCCTCAGAAATCAGAACCGTTTTAGAACATATACGTATATCAGCGCCCCCTGGTTGCTCATAGCCGCAATCCTTATCTAAAAATCTGCTCTTATACTATTTCCATTTCTTTAATTTCTCGATGACAGCTCGTGTAGAATGTAACTGCGCATATTACGCAAAAATTGACTTAAATGCGATGTATAAAAAATACGACAACTGCCTAATTTCGTTCCTTTATCCCATATAATATTCATCCAAGACAAATTGAGTCCATAAATGCAGTATTTTTTTTTAAAGTACGATAAATAACCAACATTTTAATAAAGTTACATTCTATGACAATATGAACAGTGATGTTATGATAGAAATATCTATATTGTATCGATATTGTATATAAATTTGTGACGTCATTCACAGTTTCAACTGAAGGTTCAGACTGCATATTGTAAACTTAAAAATATTATTAATCTCAACATTTTTTTGTCATCTTTTATGTATAGCGATATTTTAATGTATTGATTCTTTGCAACTGTCACCATGCCTATTGTAGTAAGTATAGCTCTTGTAAAATAAGTAGGTATAAGTAGGTAATCAAAACCTGATGAATCGTCATTGTCAAGTTCCTGTTCTTGTAAATTATCGAATGCCACTTGAATTTCCAAATCCGACATTATAGTGTTTTGGGTTATTCTCACAATATTTTCCCAGTTTTCGCCAGTTACTTCCACACATGCATTTTTAATAAATCTAACATTTTGTTTGCCGTAAAAGGGGGATGGGTATTGTTTCGAGCGGCGTGTCCGTTGATTTGTGCCCATATTAGTTCTATAGCATTATACTGGCAACGATACGGCGGAAGTCGAAGAACCCAATGACCATTTTCGGCAGCTATTTCGTCGATAACATGTCTTTTATGAAGGTTTTTTTCGATTTTAAAATATTCACTAATTGCACTTTTAATAAAGTATTATCCACATTTTCGCCATTACGTTTGAGCCAGTCAATTATCTCTTGTTTTTTATTGGCCTGCGTCGGCATTTGATCAATTTGTCTGGAATTATATGTAGCGTTGTCCGCCAATAATTATCGACGGTTCTTCCAGAGATTGCACCATTTCTTTAAACCATCCTTCGTAAATCTCCGCGTTCATTTCTTCGTGGTAGTCTACTGTTTTCTTGGATTTAAAGGCCAGTAAAGCATCTGGCACGAATCCTGCATGGCATATGATAAGTCGTTCACCTTTTCCTATTGACACTGAGCTAGTGGAAGCGGCGGTGTCGTCAGTCCAGTTCTTAGACACTGTGTGGTTTGCATTTAATCAGGGCTCGTCAGTGAAAATAATATTTGACCAATCTGCTTCGCTCAAAGATTCGCAGCGAGCCATAGCAACGTCATGACGCTCCATCAATATTTTACGTTTGTCCGATTTTTCATAAGCATAAGCTGCTTGTACCGAAAGCTTCGGTAGTAATTTTTGAAACAGTAGGTCCACTAATTCCTAATGCGGCCGCTACACGCTCTCGCACTTGCGACAGTGGTAATAACGGACAACCGTTTTGATACTCTGCTTTAAAGTCATTACGAACCTTGATCAGCAGTTTTTTCGCCTACTTTGACCTGAAACACATGACATTCATTTGTGAGTCATTTACTCAATTGTATCAATTGTATGTCATTCACTAATTTTTGAGGAATTAGATTTCGTTTTAAATTCAATTTTATCACAAAATATGCTTTTAAAATATTAAAATGAGAGTAAATAACAAAAAAAAACTATATTTCTCTTTTTTTGTAATAAGAGTATTACATTATATAATAAACATTTTTGTGATGAACTAAACCAGAACCAGAAACTGATGAAAAGTTTCTGGTCGGGGTATACACTGCAAATAACGAAACGTTGAACAGACAAATTAACACACAACTGCTTTTAAAAGAATACACCTAAGTCAAAGTTGCACGGGCTAGATCCCTTTGCCTGCGATCGATATCATAACTTATTTGTTCACAACACTACAATATCAAATTAGATCTGTCATCGAAAAAATAAAGAAATGGAAATAGTATAGGTGATATTTATGTAACACAAAAAAACCGCGTCAAGATCCTTCCAGCTATTTTAGAAAAACATGTATATCGCAGTGCCCCTTTGGCCCATGACTGTAAACTTTATCTAAGAACATGCTCTTAGGTGATAAATAAATATATCACCTAAGAGCATGTTCTTTATGGAAAAATGAAGTAGTTGTTTTTTACTTTGATGTTATTTTTCCTTGAAATTTCTTCATATTTTATCACCTTCCTTGAATTTCCAGAAATATTTCAAAACCAAAACTAACCAAATCGGTCTAGCCGTTCTCGAGTTTTAGTGAGACTAACAAGCTTCATTTCATCTATATATATACAGTATGGATAGTATCATTTGTTTGTCCCAAATTTGGCGTGTTGTACTGATTGTTTTCTTGACCTTTAGAAAACAAGTGCAAGAAAAATTATCATACATGAAAGACATGAAAAAAGTAATAAATTCCCAGCCTCGTCAACCCTGTGAAGCGCACGCTTAACGTAACGTAAACGATATACCTACCTACCAGGTAGGCCGCGTCAGCGCGCGCGCGCCCAGGCAGCGAGTACTTAAGTACATGCTTATTTGTGAATAATATGCATTAGAATTACCACAAATCCTCGGTTTTGTAAATAATACCAGGAACAACGGATGATTCATTCATAATGGTGTTCCCTCAAGTCACAATAATCCACAGAACACGCTATTAACACAGGTTTAATTCACAGTTACCATACCAACGTCATCGTTCGTATTAACTTTTCGGATACTAATTCTTAATTTGTTTGATATAATGAACATTCCCCTTTAAAAAAAGTGTATCCACTCTATATATTATAGTCGCGTGTACTTGTGTTGTCCATCGAGTACTGGTGGACTCAACTCTATTTCTTCCGTGTCCGTGATGGCTTCTATTCTGGATTTCAGTCTGATTATTCCTTTTTCGTCTATGTTCACCGCCAGTCCGCTCAATCGGCTTCCTCTCTGTATTTGTTGTTTTCTATTCAAATGATTCAGTTCTTCGCTAAATGAATCTTGTTGTGCTGCTCGCACCCACAGCTGCTCCGCCGCACAAATGAGCCTCGCCGGCAAAATTTTTATTCCACGCCCAGGCGACGTAGGTGGTGGCTCGCCTTTCTTTGGCTCTATCTTCTGTCTTTTCTCTTTTTTCCATGTGGGGTCTTTCTCTATTTTCTTGTTTCGTTTCATTCGGCCAGCCGCAACGACGGCGACTGGTCGACATATAATAAATTGCAATATGCGCGCCGTGGCGCGTACAAGGCGCAGCCAGGACGAAAAGCGCTCTACGTTCGGTAGTCCTTCTCTTAACGCTCCCGCCGTCAAAGCTCACGCCCCGGCGACTCTCTCTTCGCCGGTGTGTTGCTCTATGTTGTCGAAACTCTGTAAATAATCATCCATATAATGTTGATTTATAATGGCATTAGCGGCGTCAGGGTACTCATCTCTCTCTCTTATTATCTTCTCGACGTCATTTGCGGGCCTCTCGGCCGCGACAGCTCTATTTACAAAATGCACGTTCTGTCGTCGGCGCTCGTCTATGCCGTGCAGCGTCCACCCGAGATCTGTGAGAGATGCTGCCGTTTGGCCCTTCTTTCCACTGCGCACTGTCCTGGAAACGATAAGATTCCAATTATCTTGGCCTATTAATATCGAGGGTACCTATAGCGCGCTCATAATACAATTTGCTTTCTATGTCCGCCAGGTGCGGACAGCTCGTTACTGTCTCTCTTGGTACTGACTGCGGCGACAAATGTAATCTATCAATTGTTCGCGCTGTCTGCTCATGCGTCTTATTTGAATGACGACCTTTAATCTTTACTATAATTTTCTTTGAAGCGTCCGCATTTATGCGCGTTCCGCCTACTCCTTCTATATTAAACGGCTCTATCGGTCCGTCTGCTCCGACCGCGCTCGCTATCACGGTCTCTATCAATGTCACGTTCGAACCTTTGTCCAGAAGTGCGTACGTATCTATTGTATTATTCGCTCCTGTGAGCTGGACGGGTATTATCTTTAAATAGGCAGCTCCTACTTGCGCTCTTTGCGCCGACGCGACGATCTGCGCGCGTGCGTCGTCGCTCGTTTCCGATGCTCTATGCTCGGCCGGCGGCGCCTGCCGGCTCTCAGCTCTCTGCATGTTGTTATGCAGCAGTCGGCGGTGCATTCTCTGGCAGCCTTTTAGCTATTTCCCACCTTTTATCTGTGGAAACTCGCCTTAACTTTTCACAAGCTATTGGTGGATGTCTTTGGCCCCTACACACGGGGCATTCATCGTACTCTATGTTCGCGGCGAAAGCTCTTTGCTGTCTGAGCTTTGCCGTTGATAACTGTTCTTTGGAATGCCGACGTATCTCTTCCGGCTCGGCGTATTCACTGCATTTCGCCAATTCTTCATTAAGGAAAGCGGCCATTTTCTCGAGCCTTGACTTCTCTCTAGGTGCGTTTTCTTTATAATCTATCCACTTCGATCTAAGTGCTGGCGTCATCTTTGACATAACCAGTTTTACTATGTCCGGATTATTCAAGTGATATGCTGTGTTCAGGGCACTAACTATCGTATACAAATTATTCACTTGTCCGGCAAACGCACACACGTCACGCAGATCCTCGCTCAGTCGAGGTATCGTTTTGAGACGTTCTATTTCGACCGACACCAATGCATCCGGTCGTCCGAAGCGGTCCTCCAGCGTTTTCATTGCAACGTCCGGCGCCGTCTCGGCTATAAAGAGAGCGTTCACGACTTCTTTCGCTTTCCCTTTTAGACTTCTTCGTATCCTTGCTAGATTTTCATTCTTTGTGAAGTACTGACTAGTATCTCTATATGCCGCCTTGTATGCCAGCCATTCTGTGCAATCTCCATCGAAAATTGGCAACTCGTGTAAGTACTTCGGTGCCGGCGTTCTCGGTGTCGCCGACTTAATCGCTTGTGCGATCGCTGTTGCTAGTTCTGTGGCCCCGCTCAGGGGCGCCTGCCCTGTTTCTATGACGGCCCGTCCATCCTCGCATACGGATCGGAACTCATTTGCCGTCGGTGCCGACTCATCTATTTTATTTTCTATGTTCTGGGATTCTATCCAGGCTTGGCCTTGCTCTTTTTGTGCACCAGTGCTATCTTCTTTACTGTCGGTCGGATTCTATTTACAATAATTCGACTTTACATTCCGCAATTTTTTTCGTGATTTGCGCCTCTTCCAATTGTTTTTCTAATAATTCACGTTTCGCACGCAGTAATTCCGCTCTATGTAGCCTTCTCATTTCTGTCGCATCTCTAGGTGAAGGCGTAGCTATCGGTCCCTCTCCTTTGTTTCTATTACGTTCGTGTCCGTTTCCTCGCTCGGCGACTCAGATACGTCACGCGGGACATTCTCTATTCTGTTGTCACCCGACTGTGACTCTGTCACGGCTTCCTGCCTTTTTCGAGTGACTGGTGCCATTGTACTAGCTTCCCCGAAAAACCAAAAGCGTTGAGGGGTGTGAGAGGGACGCGGCTTTCTATGTCACCCGCCTACGAACTAAGTGTCCTTCTGTTATTCGATGCTAACAATTGCTATTAATTTTCTATCAGGCGTTTCTATCAATAAAAACAAATCAAAAGGTAATTTGGATCCGTTTGTGAACGCTGCGCGACTATAAACGCTAAATTATTTAACGCACTGTTGCCTAAATACGTGGACTGAACGATAACCCTAATAAGTTCTACAATCGAGGCTAAATTCGCGTTTCTAGATTTTTCGACCGATAGGTATTAGTGCACCGTTCTATTTTCACGCGTTTCCTAAATAACTATTACCCGCGCGTTCCTGGCTTTTCTATATTGAATCTACCGCGTAACGCAATTACCGCTATATTCGTATTTACGCAGTCTCGTTCTATCGGACCTATATTTACGTAAACTAATTACAGTTAATGCGCTATACCGTTATGAAAGTATAAATTGCACCGCACCGCTATTCTACCACTCTCGGCAGTAATCAATACTCGCGACCGAATCTACCCACCTATCTTATATTTTTTCTGAATTCACCCCAGCAAGCCCCACTGAGACTAGATAATAAGGTTTTACAGTACCTTTAATATTGGAGGCTGCCGACGCCTATTCTCAGCCCTCGCGCCGTACGCTGCGCCGCTAAAATCGGGAGTCCGCTGTCTGCCGGCGCGCAGCTGGAACGCGGGTGCGCAGCTACTGGTGGGTGGCGCGAGCTCGCGGAGTGCGGGGGGGCACCCGCGATGCGATACGATACGGTTGCGGCTCGCGGGGAGCGCTGCGGCCGTTTTTAACGATACCGACCTTACCTATTAAATACCTAACTTACTTCTTACTTCGATTATTTTCGCGGTGTCACGGTCCGGACACTGGATACGGTCCTCGGAATGTCCGTAGGCTGCAGCTGTGACGCTGAGTGGCTAATCGCAGGGTCACTCACCGGTGATCCTGCGCGTTCTATGGGTGATTCCCTCGACAGGCGAAGGACGGGGAACGGGCACTGGGCTTGAAGGGAAGGGTTTCTGTGTTCTGTCTTCTCCAAGGTGCAGTTTCCAGCTACTAGATCCGGTTCGAAGCGACCACGAAAAGGTGTGCGTTGTGTGCTTGCTCGCTGCTGTCGAGAGAATACCCGCGCGTGTGACGCTCGTGAAATTTATACTTTCTCCGACCACAGGCGAACGAGGGGCGAAGGACGGTGGCGACAATTTATTTTCCTACCTTCTATTGCAAAAAGTCTTCCCCGGCGGGTTTCTATCTACCCTATATTTGCCGGGGTGCTATTTATCATGCCGTTATCGGCCCTATATCTATCTATATATTTACAATTTATATGTATTTTTCTATTATAATTATTTACTATTCTATTATCTATCTATTTATATGCCCGCGCGTGCTGCGAAGCGGTTGTCGCGTACAATTATCTTTGTCAGGTGAAATTAGATGCTTACTTTTAGTCACCGTTAGCAAAATTAAATATAAAATTTTATAATCTGTTAGTCGTTAAGTTTATAGATTGATAGGAAGTGTTTTCCGTAAAACATGATATTATTGAATCTATAGGTAGATAAATCATTGAAAAGCGAGCTTCGTTGTGCGTATATGCAAAATGTAATTGTTCAAGGTTATTTTTATATGGCCATGTTTTTGGAAGGAATAAGTGCTTAAGAAGAATGTGTATTAATTGTATAATACAATAAATTACATTTGAAATGTTTGACATTCAGTTGGAGCGCACTATCATGTACAATGAATGAATGATTATTTTATCCCATTATCTACACGATATGGAACACCCACGCATTCCGTGTCAGTGCAGTAACTCTTACAATATGTTTGCATGATACATGTTATTTGAAATTTTTGTGTGTAATTTTATTAGATGTTAAAAATATTACAGACTAATTTGTTGAATTTTTATTTTAGTAAAATATAAATTTCTGAATAGTAATCTTAATCAACTTATTTAAATGTGAGATAAATTAATGTTAGAATTAAAGAAATGTTTTATATAATGGATGTTACCTTGTAAATGGGCAAAATGTATATTATCATATACAGTGCATAACAAAGTCCTATTGGGCATGTAATAAAAATAAATCCCACATTTGCCTACCTTCTTAACTTTATGTATCTGGAATTCGATGAATGTGCTGATAATTCTACATATCGTACTATAGAATTTCACTGTAAAATAATCCACCTAGAGAAATCAAGTCTACTGGCGATGTCATGTATGAGCTTGTTACACACTGTATAACACATACTTGCAAAATTAATACAAAGTAAATATAATTCTGTAATAATTAAAAACATTTTTTTAGTAAATTGAGTCTTATGTAAACTGACGTAAAGAAGAGATATTAAAAATAAAAATTTTTACGTTCCAGTAACATTTGTTTCTCATGATCTTACTCCTTACCCATATAAAATACTTTTAGTACATATTGAAAAAAAGTATAAAAAACATAAGTAGTTCAGTTAAACTTATTTGTCAATAATGAATAATTCTCATTACTAATATATTAGAAGACTGTGGTATGAACAGCTTCAAATTTTTTTCAAGAGTACCTATAGCTAATCTCAGAACAGTTTAATAATGCTGGACCACAGAGTATTGAGTAGGATAGAAGTGTCATGTGAATATATTTGTTCGGAGACAAGCGTCTCAAAAATATTTATCCATGCCTAGTATTTTTACCTATTTAAAATACTTAAGTTTTGTCTTAGATTAGCCTCAGTATAGAAATCAGTTGAGTCATTCATCCTTTTTCCATACATTTTTTAAAATGACATGATGTCTTTTAGAGTTTAGGTTTTAATTAAACATCATCAATATTAAAGGCGACAACGTAAACGCCTGCACACCAACCAACTCTAACATACCTACTCTAACGCTCTGTAGGCCGGCTGACTTGTCTGAGTAGCAGAAATTAACCTCATATTTTTGAATTCAAAAAACTCAACTAGACTCATCGTAATAGTTGTAAGCATATTTAAAAAAAAAACAACTAAGAAAAACATATATTTAAATAAAATAAACAGGGAGGAGTTTCTTGCCGGTTCTTCTCCTAGTTTTGGAACCGGTACCTAATCACTTCAATCAATTAAATTTGACTTTAAATAAGTGTGTGTAAACATCTTATATTGAATAAAAACTTTTTGATTTTGATTTTTGACTGTTGGCGGTAAAGGTTTGTGTTAAAAACTTATAAATAAAATGTAAAAAACTATCATAATTGAATGAAGATTCTTATTTTGATACCCATATGACTCAAACTGAAGTTTTTACCCAACTGTGGAGGGTAACGTTTTCGAGCGTAGTAGGTGTATTACCTATGTATTAGTATGCCTATTTCTTTGGCACGCTTTGTGTCAAAAGGTTATTAGATTCGTCTCGATTGTGGGAGTGACATAGGATAATAATATATAATATTTGAAATGAAATGAAATTTAACAATTGTGAGTAAGCATGTTGCACAAAGTAAATACTTAAACTAACACCAACACTATAAAGTTATACTGTGTTATTTACAGTGCTTATAAATAGTTGGCCCCACACTAGGCAAAATTTGCCTGTCCTGTGGTGGCCATAAGTTCAGATTTGACCTTATTAATACATATCCAGCCGACAATGGCACAAGTTGCAAAGCTCTTATATAAGTACAAAAGATAAAGGAGACAGAAAAAATAAATAATAAAAATAGGTAATAAAACTACGCAAGTGTTCCAGATTTCCACATTGATAAACAAAAGATGCGACAAAGTGCTGGTGTAAACTATTACTCACAACAGGAAACATGTGTGTTGATATGAGAGATGCTTCACCGATATGTTAGTTCATGTTTAAATGATAGTCACTTATTTAACAATCCGTAAAAATTGTTCTGTATCAACATAACTCCATGACAACAAGAGCGATCTTATAGTATCTTTAGCCCTTCCAATGCTTTCCCCCTTTATGTTACAGATACGGGTTAACTTATTATAAATAAAACACGAGACAAAGGAACCGAACCGCCGGGCGAAAGTAGTATTGAGAGTGGCGTTTTTATCTTAAAGATTCTATTCTTCAACATGTCCTTATAATTTTTCTTACTTCTTACTTAAAGCTTTCTTACTTCTTTATGTTTGTCAAGGGCTATGTTTAAGATGTATAGTTTACGAACGCTTAGAACTTGTGCCTGTTGATATAGGGAAATTGTAGGATGTCAAAAAGGCCTTCACAGCATCACTTTCATTACAGCCCTTTGGGCTCGCTCGAGCTTAATTAAGTAGCTGGAAGCTGAACTTCCTCACACCACTATACAGTAGGTAATAATTGATTGGCAAAGTACCATGAAAACGCATCTTATCAGCTGAAAACCAGCAGCCTCTCTTAGTAGTCTCATGGTATAGATAAGCTTTCGAACTTTTTATCGATTTTATCGAACTTTATTTAAATAGGGAATGTGCAAAAAGACCTCTTAAAATTTTTATTTGTTAATACGTTTTTTTTTTGATACTCATAGACACGAACCTTTTTATGAATATTCTATAAACAATATTGCAGATAAACAGTAGCCACTTTTACTCTAGATATAATATTACGTGTTTAATACTGATATTTTTATTTAAATTACTTATGTGATTTTATTCTGAGAAAGCTGAAACGCACTGTCTTTTTTGCACTGTATATATTCGCATATCGCCATCACATACTCTTAGATCGCCTCAGCACGTCGATGCTAATAACCCTATAGTCGGTTGGTACGCCAATCTATCGCGTATTAGATCATTTAAAATATTAATAAAATAAAAACATTGACGAATGCAATTCGCTTAAAATGTTTTTGTTTTGTACCAAATAGTATTTTACACTCTAATATATTTAAAAAAAAATTGAATGCCGGGTTCGAACCTACAACCTTTAGTCCTAATCGTTGTTGTTCTAATTTAGTTAGGTACGTACGTACCTATTTGCAAATGTGTAATTTGATTGGAAATCTGAACTTTCAAGATTAGGCAATTACCCTATTTTTAGTTGTAAGGCACGCTTTATTAATATTTTTATTTTACGATAATCTGTGACATTTCACATAAAATCAATAACTCTTAAGCTTGGTAGGTATTACTATATCTAGCCTAGTACATAATTGATTATTTGTACAACATACAAATATTTGACACTCAAAGACAAAAAAAAAATCTCTAGCTGGTAGCGAACACATGACCCAAAAGTATATGACGTTAAGGTCGTGATCTCTAACAGTTTGTCTACGCAGTAACTGCGTGAGCACGTAAATTATGTGTAGGTACTACTTTCTACGTGCTAACAATTTAACTGCTGGCTACTTCATTTAAGGGGGCAATTACAAAATAACGGCATCTTTAGGTATATTTTAGGAAGTTTGGAAAGGTATATCGTTATAAACCTAATTCTGAAATAAAGAATAGTTCTTAATTTACAATAGCGTTAGAAAACATTTGCATATTTTTCACTCTTTCACAATGAAAAAACAATATTCTGTAACGCAAAATTTGCCGAAATCTCGGAAAATGAACATTTTTCGGTAGGTACATATTACACCATCATCACAAGGTTTTTTGAGATTAAAAAATCATTTAAGTATTGTTAATACTTCATTCCTTCTTTCTGTTCGAGGAAATTTTGATTATAAACGTAAAAGTGGCAGAAAAAAATTATCAATAATATGCAAATTCATCAAAATTTCGCCATACTAGTTTGTATGAGCTGACAGTTCATTGACAAGCGAAAACGAGATCGTGTTTCAGTTCACTGCTGTGGTTCGCTGTTAGCAGTGCTAGCGAAAGGTCGGGTGTATTACTTGTTTCTTCCGTCCGAATATTGTACGTATGCTAAAGTTGAACTCAATTAATCTTGAGACTTAACTGTAAATAAATTTTTAATATTATTTTATGAATTAAATTAGTTTAAATTATTTTTGTTACTAGGCACATAGCTTAGCAATTAAACATAAAATAAAAATATTACACTGTATATACAATTATACAACATATATATACATTAACGACTAATAAATTTTTAACAATAAAAATATTAAATTAAAACATAAGTAAAAAGTGGGGTCCTTGTGGAATGGTGCCCACTCCGCAGGTGGAATTTTGCGCTGAATGACAATGGAAATCCTTTGCGCAAGAAAACCGTCTGCGCGAGGGTCACCCATCACCTTACTTAATCTCTGCTGGGTTCGGCGAAGAGCTCAAGTGCTCTTGCCCCATGGCCCGAGAGCCCCGACGCTAAATGCAACGAAGTCGTATGAAGAGCCGAGACAATTGTATTTACCCACTTTCTGTCACTCACGAACCTCCGCCGCCGCGCTGGCTTTCCTAGCGGTCGCTGAGAAATAGCTAGTGTGGCGACACAGGTAACGTCCCGCACAAGCGCACGGCCCGTTCCCCAGGGTATTAATGACATCAGGCCGTTTTCCATCGTCTCGAATGATACGTGGCTCGAATGTCGCCATGACATTGCCACTGATGAGAGCTTTTCTTAGTATGTGGTTAAGTGTGGCGTAGCGGTAGAGGCAGCCAGTGCCGGAAAAGCACGTAAGTCCATGGTGGTCAAGGCCGTCCAACAACAACTCTGCAAGAAATGCAGCGATGATCTGTACAGATCTTAACCCCGAGTCGAAGGCCGACCGCTACGCGGAGAGTGTTAGGGTCGATGAAAGTGCCTGTTTTGGGGAACGGGTAGGCATGAAGCCAGTGACCAGACTCTGGCCGAGGCCTAGACACTGCCAGCAATCTGGCGCTGCCTACCAGTAGCTGCTTCTATTAATGAATTGAGGGGAGCCAAGGATGCGGTGCTATCCCAGGCCCTTTAAATGTTAGACGTGGGCGGTAAATTTAGACTCGGTTCAGCTAGCCAGGTATTTGTAGCTTCATCCAAATACGCCATCTTGCAGTTTATTGCCACAAGGGCTTCAAGAATTTTACCTGCGAGGACAGGAGTACTATGGATCGAAGATAGGAAAACCGGGAAGGATACACTTAAAATTTTGCGGGTTCCCAAGCCGCCGTATCTCATTGGTAAAGAGGCTTGGGTCCAAACTTGCTCGCTGAAAGTTATGTTATTAATGACCACATTTTGGAATTTCAAAACGTTGTCAATGGTACCATCTAATTTAAAAATTTCCATATGGGGCAACAGCGAAGTAGGTAGGTAAATTTAGGATAAAATATATTAAAAAAAAAACACAAAAAAATCACAAAAAAAATCGCTGCTCATTTTAATTTTAATATGCTTTTATAAGTTACACCTATATGTTTGTTTTATGTAATGGAATCTTTAAACGCCATTACCACCCCCTTCTACTGAAGATATTGGGCTGAAACTCAATATACGTATGTAACTTCGATGACAATACACTAAAATGGATAAACATAACCTGATGCTGCAGCCAAGATTGTTTCCTCACGAGGATACTCCTCAACGGTTAATAGCACGAATATAAACTTTGTATATAGGTTGGATTCTAATAGCTAACCATGACTTTCAGCATGAACTGATGATGCACCAGGACAGTTTGTTTATGAGGGAACTCGTCAGTTGTTAGGTTCGCATCGACATGAAGCTTTGTATCGGTTTGTATCGTTTCATAGTTTTATAGGTAATTGTGAGTTCCACCTTTATGTTTGTAAATTTTGATGGAATGTAGTTTAAAAAATATTAAGACTAAAAAAAGAAAAAAAAAATTATATATAAAAAAAATAATAAATTACACTTTGATTGACAATCGAACTATAAAGAAGAAAATAACTTTTAGCATAAGAATAAACAACAATAAATAAATAAAGTGATCAATGAGAAAATTAATGTTATTGTGAAAAATCGTGGAGTGCAATGAAATATTTAAAACAACTGATATCGGGCACCCCACGCTTTTACACAATAACATTATTTTTCATCATTAAACACTTTATTCTTATTCTAAAAGTTATTTTCTTCTTTATAGAACGATTTGGTATTAAAGCGCAAGTTTTTTAGTTTTTTTTAAATTTTAATGTTTTTAGAAGGCTCTGTATGAAATTTCAAATTTGAAAGGCAAGTTAGTCAAAACAGGGGCGTTCGTGCGGTTTCTCTATTTATAGAAATAAATAATGGTGGGAGCTAAGGGCGCGAGCGGGTTCCTTTTCACGGTTTACGCATGCGTTGCAAACTGTAAAGTTAAAAGACTTAGTACTGTAAAACACAACATTACGGTACAAGTTTCCATGTCATAAAGACAGTACTAATAGCAACTGTATTGAAAAAGGCATTAATCGTTGTTGTGATAACGCATACAGACTTGTTTTTTTTTTGTTTTTGTAATTTGGACTAAATTTTAATCTATACGAAACAGACTTTATTTTAGTAGTGTTAGGCCCAGCAAGAAAGAAATTCAAAATGGCAGACACTTTTTTCAGTTTTGACTGCAGATATGTGAAGGGAGACCACGTGGACCCATAGATATCGATTTTGAAAGCAAGCAGTTCAAAAATAAAAACAGATTCAAAGGCAGTAATTTTTTTTAGTTCTGACCACAGATTCGTGATCGAAGAACATACAGTCTCTTAGAAATTGATTTTGAAAACAATCGGTCCAGAATCAAAAATAGTAGAATTTGACGAAATGGGAAATGAAAAGGTCACCTCATTCAATGGGAACTCGGCTTCGCAAGCCCCACGTATCACAAATAAAATGCACTCGTATTGCAAAACGCCTCATACAATAACCGTGGCACAGTATAGTATTGTCTAATAACTTTTTTTTATGAAACTTTAAAACACATCTTAACCCACACCTATGACACAAGCTTTGTTTAGTTTGGGACTAGATAGCGCTGTGAAGGATGTCCCAGGTTTTATTATTATCACTACAAATTATAAAATGAAGACAGACAGACAGACAGACGCGGCGGGGGGCGTCTGTCTGTCTGAACGTGATAAACTCAAAAACTACCGAATGGATTGGCATATTGTTGACATCAATGGACAGAGTGATTCAAGAGAAAATTTGTTGAAATATGACGATTATTGTTGAAGAAGTCGGAAAAAAATCAAGCCGGTTGGGAGCTTTCATCGAAAATGCTGCCTAATCTTTTTGAGATATAACAAAATAATGTATGGAGGAATTGTGTCTCTTTTATAGGACTAAAGAAAAGTCTGCGATGGCATATATCTATCTTTTATGGATAGCTTACTATACCTATATTTATGGTGTAATATGATGAGGTAATTGGAAAGCAATTTATACGGATACAGTATTAATCCTTATCAAATTAAAAACGATATTAACCTTCAGCATTTCATGCACATTATTATTGACCTGTATACTATACAATTTAAATCAATCTCTTAGGAGCCATACCGGACGATGCGACACGCATGGTTAGGCTGAAGACGTTATCAATGTTGTATACAAAGAAATATTTTAGTTTGTTTTTATGTATTTATTCCTTACGTTTTCAAATATTTATAGAATTGAAAATAAAACACATTAAAAATAATCCAAGTAGGACGAACTTGCGTTGCATTTAAATCTAATTAAATCCAGTCTACATGTTCGACACAACAAGTTGATGCGACACTACGACAGTAAAAATCTTATGGCTCTGCTATTCGTGCGAAACCGGGGCGGGTCGCTAGTTATTATCTAAAATAAAGCAACATTAAAAACCTCACATAAAAGAAAACTAATTCTTAAATAAATAAAAATAATAATGATCAAAACTAATTAGTTCAGGTAATAGCGCAAGTATGTGTTGCCTGGTGCAGATGCGCGTGTAGTAGTAAGCAAGCTGTCAAGTAAAACCTATTTTCGAGCTGTCACTTGTTGTAATTGCGTCCTTAATTTTTGCTTGTCTCTCTACAAATTTTATTATATCGCGGACGGATGAATATAGTAGATGTGAAGTTAGTGTTACCAACTCCACAGATTCTAACTTTGTACACTGTAGTAAATATAATAATCTTATTAGATTATTTTATTTATTACAGTTAAAATAATTCACATAATTAAAGTTTGACAAAACAAAAAGTATTTCACAAAATGAATCAGTTGTTGGATTATTGTATAAATAATATATATATATGTATATATAATATTTTGTTTATATAACAAACTATTTAATAATAGGTTCTATTTTCTTTTCTTTGCGTTTGTGTTCGTATATAGAAGCAATATAAGTTTTAAAAATATCTTTTGTTTAAAATTGTCTTTAAATACTCAGTAAACTTTTCTATGTTAATATAATTTTTGCCATAACTTCATAAACTAGTTCAATTCTGTAGTTATTTTGCAAACATTTAATAAATCTAGATTTGGAACATTTGGAAGCTTAAACTATAAAGTTTTTAGCCGTCCAATTTGAACGACTTTGAAAAAACTGTAAATCTACAATAAAAAATATTTGAGTATGGCATTACTGTTTGAGCGTTGATGTCACGTGCTTGCTCGTCGAACCATTTGTTGGCTTGGGTTGTAAAAGACAATATTTGAATATTAATTATTCCGCTTATTATTTACAGTTAATATATCAATTACCTATACAGGCGCATTAAAAAAAAACGCAACAATAACAGCATGTCTACAATTAACCAGTTCGCTACTCATTAACTATATTTGGTCAGAATGATAGTCACGAGCCATTTAATTGACAGAGATAATTCTTTGATAATGATTGATGGCAAGTCAAAAGGTTAACTTGCACTACACATTGACCCAATTGGGTCAGATTGAAAGTCACGAGTCATTTAATTGACAGATACAATTGATTGATAACGATTGATGATAAGTCAAAAGGTTAATATTTAACCTTTTAATTAGTCATCAATTATTATCAATCAATTATCTGTGTTAATTAAATGGGTCGTGACCTTCAATCTGACCGCATATGGTTATTGAGTAGCAAATAAGTTAATAGACATAGTAATGTTCTTAACAATTTCATCAAATGTAGTGATGTATTTATTAAATTGTACTAAGAAATCCTTCAAAATATTCTCCAAGAAAGCCTCTGTAGTCCTTAATCGTACACATGATAATAATGATAATAATAATAAATAAATTGTCGTGATAGCCCAGAGCGCAACGAACCTGTCTCAAATTTATATGGCCCCATAGGGCCATGGTTCCGGGCGTGTACCAATGAGTTTTTCTGACTTAAGTACACAATATCACTGACACCGTGCTTAGGTGGGCACGTTAAGCAGTCGGTCCCGGACGCTGTCAATAGATGGCGGTCGTTACAGTTCCCAACCCGCAGTGGAGCAGCGTGGTGGACTTAAAGCTTCAAGCCTCCCTCCTCGCCCTGGGGGAGGCCTAAGCCCCTGCAGTGGGGTAAAAATGGGCTGATGATGATGATGATGAAGTAATAAATTATACATTATATTACACAAACATCAAGATAGATGTATTGTACGAGTAATATGAAATAATAAACAAAATGTATTATTTGCATAATTTTGATTATGTGACAACCATAATAACAATTAGCACTTTCATACAGAAATTGGTCCTGTTATGTTTCAGTAAGTACAAATAAAATTGTAAGATCAGTAAAGTGTTTTTTATTGTCGTTCCAATCAAATCTTTTTTTAGGTTAATGAAGAAATAAACATAATTTGGACGTTGTTACGCAAAAATGATCCAATCCTCAAAATTAGCTTAATGAGAAATCGGCGCCTATAGTAAAATGAATGATAAAAAAATGACAGTAATTCAAACAAAAATAAACTTTAATGCAACTGAACAAATACATAAAAAACATTTTATTTTTATAAAGTTATTGAAAATGAAACATCTAATTCAACAGATTTTCAAAAAAATATTGGATTGGATCATTTTCGCAAATTTACTATGTTACTTAAAATAAAACGCAATAGTGTTTCATTCCTTTTAATTTAAACAAAAAATCACTTTTTACTACTCTCAGAACATAGTTACTACAATGGCATGCCTAAAATTAAATGCAATGATTCACTATTGGAAAAATTAATCATTTTTAGGTTCAGAGTTCTCTTCCATGATTACAAGATCAAGCTCATCATCCTGTTCAATAATGAAATCTGGAGTAGCCCCAAAACCTTCAAGATAAATATATTTGTATTATACTATTTTTCTTAGTCCAAATAAGCAAAAACGATCCAGTCCGTTTGGATCAAATATGCTAATTCCTTTGTTATGAAGTTCATTCATGACCTAAATAAGCAAAAATGTTCCAAGCAGCTTGAATCATGATTACATTAAAATATAACTATGGCGAATTGAAATTGTAAATGTTGTAATAATGATCCTAACATCTTGGATTAGTTTTGCGTTTTGTGTTACTGCCAAATACGAAATGTGGATTGGATAGAAGTATGAAAACCGTCATTTTTTGTATGAAAACCAGATGGAACATTTTTGCATAATAAAATATAATGCTTTCTGATTAGTTTGGATGAATTATCTCAGTTTATGACCGTTTGTGGGTTGGATCATTTTTGCGTAACAACGTCCATTTATAAAACCACAAAACTTATTTATGATTAATTTATAAAAAATCAGTTTATCTACTTATGATTCACTTAGTATTACATATAATCAGTAGATGGCGTGTTTTTGAATTTATTTCGTAATTCAAAGAAAATAATCGACTACTTCAAATAATATTTTTTTGCACTATAAGACTATTTTTTACATGAATAAATTATATTCAGAGCTTGCAAATCGAAATTTATTACTGTCAGTTATTATAACTCAAAAAATATTTAAAACTGAAACTTATTTAAATTTAGTTGCGTCTGCGCTGGTCTGCGCACTTCTAGCGTTAATGTTTAAAAACGATCAAGAGGCGTAGGGTACTAATGGGCCTTAACGGCTGGCGCAGATCATTTCTGCGTAATTCATGAGTAACGACGTGCGCGCGTCGTAAATACATTGATTTGTTACAGGGGCCGTTCATATAACACGTGATGCATTTTTTAAACGACGAAAAAAAACGGAAGAGGTTCTCGACCATTACGACCAGTACGACCATTCATAACTTTTTTGCAGAGTATTCCGATTTGGATAATTCTTAATTTATTGAAAAAATTATATTCCGAAGTTGGTCCCACATAAATTTGAAAAAAAATATACAAATAATGATAATATTAATAATAATGACTTTTTACAGAGTAATCCAATTTTGATAATTCTTATTATATAATATCATACACGTAATTTATTTAAAAAAATTAAAATTTATACAGTTGTCTTAATTATATTATCTGTTATAGAAAATTTTATAAGAATTATTTTAAACAGAAAAAGTAAATAAACAACCTAACATCAATACACACAGTCCTGTTTTTCAAACTAGCACGTGCGTTCACAAGCGGGTAGTTGCGAGTTTGTAGTGTTGGGAAAAGTTGACTGTTTTAAAAAATAGACCGGACTTCTATTTACTATTCTGCTTTCTTTACTGAGTTCAGTTTACTGTGCTGTCTCAAAAATGCCGCTCAGACGGAGTCAGTACTGTTCTGCTTACTGTGTTGCCTCATTATTGTGCTACAGTAACGTGTGTATCGGGCTTTATTACGGTTTTTGTACTAGTTTGTCGTCCCGATGGTTCGCTTTCTGTACAGGTTGTTACGTTGTGAAAAAAAGGGCTTTTGATTGCGTAACAACAATATGAGTTCTAGGTATGAGGAGGCGGTGATTACCTCGTGGTTTGCTCTGATAGGTATCAGCGCCAGGACACAGACATTTAGAGTGCAAGGGCCGTGCCGTCGGATGGTGCCTCGCCGTCGCCATATTTCGGCGTGATGGGTCAGAGGTTCCTCGTGCCGCGTCGTTCAGGTCTGGGCTCGGCTTTGCTGCGGGGGTGACGTGGCGGCTGGCGCTGGGTCTGGTACAGGCCGGCCGCGGGGTGGCGCTAGGCTCGTCCCGATCCGTCTTCTCCTAGTCCTCAGGCAGCGATCTTCTTTCGGCTCTCCTCCCGGACAGCGGGTATTTGAATAAAATGGTTACCGAATTTACAATATTGCGCAAATGGGTAGCCTCTTCAGTCGACGATCGCGACGTCGAGAACTAGATATCTTCTCTTGTCCTGAGATTCCTGTCCTATGCACGGTCGGATTCTCGGGGCGCGGTGCGAAATATGACGATTTTGGCGTAGATCGATTATCCTAATAAAGGTGGGTGTCCATCGCCCTGCTGGCGATGAGAAACAAAGCGGAAAATCCAATTTCCGCCGTTTCCTGCGGGAACTACTTCTCGAGCGACCGTCTACGTCACCCGCCATGTCGGTTCACTAAATCTCGAATGCCGCAATAAAATTCAACCATCCTATCGTTACAGCGGGTTGCTGGCAAATCGTTCGCAAGGGTGCCATCTATCGGTATTTCACGTCGTTGCGTTTCGGCATGCCTCTACGCTCTGCTTTGCGACTGTGGTTTGTCGGCAGATGGCGCCCTGCGTCCTATTTTTTGCCGGGTTGAGAAATTTATGTAACAAGGCACTATGTCTGTTGGCTATTTACTCAATGTAAATAGCCAGTTTCATATATATACATTATATATTCTTACGTCGCGACGAGCACTCGCGAAGTGAACGCGATATCAATCAGACATGTCACTGAATACTCTGGTAACACTAAAAAGGAACTTGAAACATGGTATTAAACAGGTAGTAAAATGGGGTGTAGGTATACAAGGAGACTCAAAATGGATGCAAATATTATTTGTGCCCCAACTCTCAATTGAGACAGACAAGAGCCTATCGTGCAGGAGATTCTTAACCAAAATTTATATCGTGCCTATAATTGCCTTTAATTCCATGTAATTTTATAACGATATCTTTGTGCTATATTAATGATCGAATAATATATTCCATAACAGGAATTAAAAATGGAAGGTATACCTAAAAGCCATTGAACCACGTGTTGGGTTAATTGACATATAACCACATGCTGTGTTCACAGATATTAAACGCTTTATTAACATGAAAAAGAATAGAAAGTATATTGAAATGTTATAAGGATATAAATATTTTTTAAAGTTGCATGTTATGTTTTATCAACTGAAACGCAGAAACGTGACCATGATAAAATAAAAAGAATTTCTTTGCACAATGGCTCCATCTATTATTACACAGCCATAATAACAGACAGCGTCCCACCTTAACCCTCTTTAGCTGCATGTTTTGAAGTTTTTTCCGTGACCTCATGCCAAACTCGTCAGAGTTAAATATTAAAGAATAAATCAAAACTGAACGTTTCTAACCAACCATCCGATCCGTCTACCTGAGTGATTGGTTAGAATTGTTATTCCTAACAGTCGACCAGATGTCGACCTGGGTCGTCGGTTAGAGGAATATTTGTTTATAACCCGATGAACCGACTAATTCCATTTTTTGTTCATACCAGTTGAAATGAAAATACTCTCTCATATAATTAATTTAATTGGAAACAATCAATCAATCATGTAACACAATTAAATTAGTAGAGTCAGATGTGTCACTGGCTTTAAGCAATGTAATGACCTTACTATGCTTCATTAGGTCGGGAATATCACCATGATATACTACGATTTTATCTATTTTATATCTATTCTATATATTAATAAAATTGAAGTGTCTGTCTATATGTGTTTCTGTCTGTCTGTTCCGGCTAATCTCCGAAACGGCTGAACCTATTTCAATGAAACTTTGCAGACGTGCAGAGGGCATTACCGCGGGTAACATAGGGTACTTTTTATCTGTCTGTCTGTCCATCTGTCTGTCTGTTTGAGCTGATCTCAAAAACGGCTGAACCGATTTTAATGAAACTTGGCAGACGTGCAGAGGGTTATTATCAGGGGTGACATAGGTTGCTTTTTGTTTGTCTATCTGTCCGTCTGTCTGTCTGTTAGAGTAATCTCCGAAACGGCTGAACCGATGTGAATGAAACTTGGTAGACGTGCAAAGGGCATTATCGAAGGTGACATAAGCGGTTTTTGTCTGTCTGTAGATCTGTCTGTCGATATGTTCCGGCTAATCTCCGAAAAGGATGAACCGATTTCATTAAAACTTTGCAGACGTGCAAAGGGCGTTATCGGGGGTGACATAGGCTACTTTTTGTCTGTTTGGCAGTGAGAAAATAAGATAGGAAGCATTATACCACAGAGGAAATACATACAGAGGTTCGGCGAAGGCCAAGCAATTGTAAAGTAAGTGCGGGAGGGGAGGCGTATCTTTTAAGCCATAGTTTAAAAAGTCCTTGCCAAACAAGGCTGTTGCGAGTGAATTAATTAATTAATTTATAGAAAATATTGATTGTTGTTTTGTCACTATAGTACACACAATGTGTGCCGCCATTACCAAATTTCTTTTTTATTTGCACGATTAATGATGTACTTAATTAAATATAATACCACTGTAAGTTAATACCTATCTCCGAACCTATGAGTCACAGAAATATATTGTCCATTATCCGAGATTTAAGTGACCACGTGGCCAAATTTTTGAAAGCTTATATTTTCGAAACTATCAATCGCAGACCTATCGTGTTGGTACTCAAACATGATGTTTTGACGAGATCTATGTGACCACATGAACAAATTTTTTTATCTGTCTGTCTGTCCGTCTATTCGAGTTAATCTCCGAAACGGCTGAACCGATTTCAATGAAACTTAACAGATATGATAAAAAGATTATCAGGAATGACATATAACACTTTTTGTTTATCTATCTGTCTATCTGTCCGTCTGTTTGTTCATACTGATCTCCGAAAGGGCTGAACTCATTTCAATGAAGTTTTCAAAGATGTCATTAAAAGATTGCCAGGAGTGACATACAATACTTTTTGATTGTCTGTCTGGCCGTCTTCTGTCTGTTTGAGCTAAACTCTAAAACATTTAAACTAATTTTAATGACACTTCGCAGACGTGAAAAGACGGGTGTGAGGAGTGACATACGCTGCTTTTTGTTTGTTTGTTTGTCTGTCTATCTGTCTGTCTGTCTGTCTATATAGTTCAAGCTAAACTTTAGAAGATTTTAAAGAAACTGTGCAGACATTAAAAATAGATTGTCAAGAGTGATATAGGTAACTTTTTGTCCGTATGGTTGTCTGTCTGTCTTTTTGTTCCGGCTTATCTCAAAAACGACTACACCATTTCTATGAATCTTTGTAGACATAAAAAGGAGGTTATCAAGAGTGACAAGTTGGTTTTTTTCTATCTGTTTGTCTGTCTGTTTGTTAGGACTAATAGTCGAAACAGCTGATCTGATTTCACTGAAATTTTGCAAATATAAAGAGGGCATTGTCAAGAGTGAAAAGCAATTTTTTTATATATGTACATATAGAAAATCGTAGTGTCTCTTAGTCTGTCTGTCTGTTCCAGTTAATCTCCAAAACATCTGACTGCTTTTGGGACTGACTTGTGGGATAGCTATTCTTTATGCTAAAATGGCTAAATGGATTTTTATGAATATAGGTGTAAAGATTTCTTAGGCAGTTAAGTTTCAGAATGTTCTAGAAAGTGTTACAATGTTCTGGAGCGTCGCGTTCCTTTAACTGTCCCAGTACAACTCTGGTCAACGCGAGCGAAGCCCGCGGGCGGAAAGCTAGTTAAATAAATCAGCAAGATGAGGCGCAATGTATTCGTTAATTGAATTTATAATTTTAACTGAGAGGCCATGTAGGTTCGCAATTTTTTTTCCATTTGTAATGATTTGAATGCTTTATCAATGACTACAGGGTCCACATGAGATAATCAGGTGGTCCATTGGAAATACATTCTTTACCCATTATTCTATTTGTCCGGGTGGTCGGTTAAGAATAAGTTTAGCTTTGCCTAAAACTTATTTATTTGACTCTTGGTCGCGCCACTGATTAGACTCCAGGTGACATAAGGGTTATCACTATTCCCAAATCCAACCTAATATTCCTGCTAAGCCTTGGTTCTTCAAACTATGGTTTAGCAAATGCTCCACCTCTATTATATGTGGAATGCGACTGGGCCATTGCTGCTCACCTATGCACCTAGCGAAGCTTCGAATTAGGGACTCTTCGGTTTGTGAATGCGGCTTAGATGATGGAGACTTAAACCACATATTTTTGTCGTGTCCCTTATACGACTATCGCTCCTTTCTAAAAAATCTCCTCGAAATTGATATTCCTTTTCCTACTAGCATTCCTACCCTTCTTTTCTACTCCTCTAAGTCCGTCCTAAATATAATTTCCTCATTCATATTCCGAAACAAAATAAAATTGTAAATAGCTTTGTATAAATTATCATTGTTATCCTTTACTTATTTGTTTACAAATTATAAACTTATTTGTTTATTTTTGTATGAATGAATCTAAATAATAATTTTTTGTTTAATCTATACCGACTGTTTCGTTGCTTTATTTTTATTACGCTGAACGGTTATTTTATTTTTCAAATTGAACGCGACTCCGGTATCAAATATTAATCACAAACCTGTACAAAATTTAAATTTTATAATCTGAAAGCATCAAAGTAACAAACTCGACTCGAATGGCGAAATTGCTATATGTAGAAAACGCCAATAACTAAGAAGAAAAAGAAGAAGGAACGTTTTTACAGTCTATTATGTTTTTTTATTATAATGTGGTCCAGGCCAACTTACTTGGTAGTGGCACCTTTTAATGTGCAGCCGAAGTGCATCTGTGCTAATTTGGACTTAGCGGCACAACCAGTGCCTGCATTGAAAGCCAGCAGATAAATTACTTGCTCAGACGACTTACGCATCTCCCGTTTTCGCACATGCGGCACCAAATCTGTTATACAGACTCCAAATTGTCCAAAATAAATTCTGTCGAAGAGCGACTGGCGCACCTTGGTACGTCAGAAACTCAGTTCTACATCGAGACTTAGAGCTCCTCACAATCTCAAAATACATGAAAGGCTCATCAAAGCGTTTTTTCACTAGAGCTACTAATCATAGTAATCCATTGATAGTTTCAACTGCCACTTACGAGGCACCTCCTCCTAATCATTTCCTAAAAAGACCGCGGAACGCACTGACAGATCAGCCCGACGACCTCACTTTCGAAGTCGAACGGTTGAATCAGACTGATGAGTCTTTTTCGGGCGACTCTCAAGTCAAACCTGAAGCGGGGGCGCTCCTGCGCCCCCTACTCCACCCCCTACTAACCTCATCACAAATGAGTAAACAGTAAAACTCTTTTCACGTTATATTAATAACGTAAAACTTAACCGGAGGCCCGCGCTAACAGAATTAGTTCGCCTCGAGTAACCCTAAAGGGTTACCCGACAACTTCGTGCTGGCAACGCCCTAGTATGTCTCCTGGCCGCTCCGATGAAGTCGTTAGAGCTTTCGGGCTAACGACACGCGTCCTTATTCTGCTTCAGGCGGTTTTTTAGTGGGTGCAACTTCCATATACCCCGTACGCTCGGGCACGCGGAAGCTGCAGAGTTTAATCCGCCTTCCCATCGCAAAGGTAAAACAAAAAAAAAACTTGCTCAGGTGAAAGCTTCTTGCAAATATCATGAACTGGGATATATTTGATGTCAAGTGTAGTTCCACTCATATCCCACAGATGGGAAACTGTAGTTCGAGAACTATTATTCACACGACTGTTAAATATATGTAATTTTTTTGATGAATTCATAAATTTTGAATTTTTTGAAGATAGTTTTCTCATAACTGCTCTTACTTTCCTACAAATTGAGGAAAAAATAAAGAAAACATTGTTCTCTAACTTGTTCATGGAATGTCGAAGGCTGTATTTCAAAAAGTACTTATCATATCGATATAAATTTAACGTTTATGTTTAGGAAATTTAATGTTAACTAACTGCTTCCTTAAAACATTGCTTTTATCTGTAAGTAACTGTTTTTCTGTAAAATGAAAAAAACCACGGCGAGGGACATTTTGGAGGGGGAAATAGGAGGAAGGGGGGTGATGATGGGATGGGCAACCGGCATTTTTGGATTCAGCAGGGTCGAATTAGTACACGTTAAAGAAATATCTTAAGAGATATCGCGAAATAAAAACTATTGAGCGACAAGCAGTCGAGCGCCGCGCTGGGTGGCTCATACCGGCGCGACACGCGTGATGCTTTGGGTAGAAGTTATTAATTGTGTATAAAGAAATTTTTAGTATGTTTTTATGTATATATTCTTTAGTTTTTCAAATATTTGCAATTTGGAAATAAAATACATTTAAAATACTCCAAGTAGGATAAACTTACGTTACCTTTAAATCTAATTAAATCCAATCCACATGTTTGACGCAACAAGCTGATGAACACTACGACAGAAGAAAACAGTAAAAAATTAAGTTGACAACAGCGCCACCTACCGGGTTTAACCACAGCTAAGAGCCATCCATGTGATTTTATGGGCACAAAAATTATTAAAATCGGTAAAGCCATTTAGGAGGATAAGAATAAAGAAACATACGCATTGTTATCAATTCCCAGGTTCAGGCTCTCAAAGGTTAATAATTCTTTCATGGGAAATTGTATCCGTTTTTATAAT
The DNA here is from genome assembly GCA_949709985.1 of Luffia ferchaultella. Classification (NCBI taxonomy): domain Eukaryota; kingdom Metazoa; phylum Arthropoda; class Insecta; order Lepidoptera; family Psychidae; genus Luffia; species Luffia ferchaultella. The sequence continues at coordinate 369,495 of OX453243.1, forward strand.
AAAATTCCAAAAGAAATGTTAGACTTGAATTCTAATCAATTTAGAAAGCGAGTTAAAGTCCAACTCATGAAAAAAGCTTATTATTGTATTACCGAGTATTTAAATGATAAGTGCGCATGGACATCATTGTAATAGTTGTAAGACTTTAAATTAAAAAAGAAAAAACAATTAAGAAAAACATATATTTAAATAAAATAAACAGAGAGGAGTTTCTTGCCGGTTCTTCTCCTCCTAGTTTTTGAACCGGTACCTAATCAATTTTTACGACTTTCAATAAGTGTGTGCAAACATCTTATATTGAATAAAAACTTTTTGAATTTTGAATTTTTGAACGCATACCGGAATTGTATATATATACTATAAAAACATTAAAAAATCTCTTTATATAATAAATATACAATAAATAAATAAATATATATTATCATTTTTTTTATTAACGTATACATCACAACACAGTCTAGGTTCCAAACTAAGCATTACCTAGTGTTTTGGGTACCAAGTAAAGACACTACATACATATTACAACCAAGACCCGGTACCAGTATCAATATTCATCATATAAATACTGATCTGACCTGAGATTCAAACCTGGGACCCATAGCTTCGTAGGCAAGGTCATTACGCACTAGGCCAACCGGTCGTCAGATATCCTGAACACTAACTAATTTTATTGAACTAATTAATTTTATTGAATTTATAACACAACAATCACTACACTAAAAAACAAAATCCCCCCGCCGGCCGCATCTGTTTGTTTATCTGAACGCAATAAACTCAAAAACTACCGACAACGGATTTTACAATTCATTAATGTTTTGTATAAATTGGTTGAAATATGACGATGATTGTTAAAGATGTCAGAAAAAATGAAGCATCTCTTTGAGATATAACAAATTAATGTACGGAGGGATTATTCCTCTTTAATAGAAGCAAAGAAAAGTCCTCGATAGCGTGGCTATCGAGGACTATGGCTGTCTTTTAGTTATAGTTTACTAGGTATACCTAATTTTATGTTTAAAAAAATAGTGTCATATAATGAGAAGATTGTAAAACAATTTAGGCGGACACAATATTAATCTTCATAAAATTACCTAAGTTGGTTACCTCAAGAGTTTCGTGCACATTATAATTGTTCTTTACTCCAACAATTTAAATTAATATCTTCAGAGTTATTTCAAAATTGAAAGTATCGCGCGGCAAAATAAATGTACATGGTTCCATACCGACGCGACATGCGTGATGTAATTAGATAAAAGTTTTCAATATTGCGTACTAAGAAATATTTTAGTTTTTCAATTTTTCAATTATTTGCAGAATTGGAAATAAAATACATTAAAAATCTTTGAAGGATGAGCACATATTACATTCAAATATATTTAAATGGAATCCTCATGCTCGACGCAAAAAGATGATATGACCATTCCCACAAAAAAAAAAATGTATGCGTACTACCTTCTGCGAAGCCGGGGCGGGTCGCTAGTATTCATAAAGTGAACTTGTGTTACGTAACATGTGTGAATTCTGCAGTGTGGTGGACTCGACACGTAAAAAAAGTTTATTTTATAACATCCGTTGTTAACTGAAACCGAGCAAGTGGCAAAAAAATTGCACGAATGACAATGTTTCTTAAAGTTGTACCAGTCGTATTCAGGCTGTTTGTATTCAGGGACCATTTTAATTCATATAAATGCCAATTCATTAGTCACTTCATAATAAAAATTATGGCAGGCTGGACGTTTGTACTGCTTCAAGACCGTTAAAAAATTCACTAAATCAGACATAAATAGATGTAAATTTATGGAACTAATTTCCTTTCATAATTCCGTTCTTCGATATTTCAAGGACTTTGTGAATACTTATGAATTTATCGGTACATATTGTTTAGGAACTTTTAGTGCTTTTAATATTCCAACGTACCTACCGCAGGCAAACAGGCATTGAGGTGAGTTGTTTTGTTGTTCGACATTCCATTACAAATAGCCATTTCTTTATTGTTTTTAAAATCCTTATTAATACTGAAAGATGTATTGTGCAGTTATTTTAAATATATTTAATAATCATATAAACTATAATGTGTTGACTTTAACTGGACGATGTATTCTAATAATAATATAATAAGAAAAATACCTGGGACATCTCAAACAGCGCCATCTAGTCCCAAACTAAGCAAAGCTTGTATTATGGGTATCAGACAACTGTTAAACGTATTTAAATATTCTTTATAATATATACATATGTTAATATTTTACACCCAGACACGGAACAAATAGACATGTTCATGCACACAAATATTAATCCCGGGCGGGAATTGAACCCGCGACCTTTGGCTCCGCAGTGAGGGCCTTTAATCACTCGGCTAATCAGTCAGACCTATGTGGTCCTATGTTATAATCCTATAATATAAATCTGTATATACTCTTTTAATATCTGAACTGTCGTGTTGTGAAACTGTCGTGATAGCCGAGTGGTTGCAAGTCTGAGTCTTGTTTAGAAGGTCGTAGTTTAAATTCCAGGGCATGTACAAACGAGATATTTCTAACTTATGTACATAACTATCACGGACTCAGATTCTCGGGGAGCACGTTAACTTTCGGTCCCGGTTAAAAGCCACCAACCCGCACTGGATCAGCGTGGTGGATTAAGCTCCAAGCCCCCTCATTTCGATGGGGGCATTAATGAGTTGATGGTAAGGCATGGTAATCATCTGAACTAATATAAAGGGGAACGATTAGATTTTTTGTATGTATATTTGTAATCATCAGCCCATTTTTACCCCACTGCAGGGGCTTAGGCCTCCCCAGGATGAGGAGGGGGGCTTGGAGCTTAAGTTCACCACGCTGCTCCACTGCGGGTTGGGAACTGTAACGACCGCCATCTATTGACAGCGTCCGGCACCGACAGCTTAACGTGCCCTCCGAAGCACGGTGTCAGTGATGTTGTGTACTTAAGTCAGAAAAACTCATTGGCACACGCCCGGATTCGAACCATGGCCCTATAGGGCTGTATAAATTTGAAACAGGTTCGTTGCGCTCTGGGCTATCACGACACTATCATATTTGTAAATTGATTTTGAAAATTTTTTAATCTATAGAAAACTACATTACCAGCGAGTAACATGGGCTGTACTTAATTTTCAAAATAATAGATATCCCTACGAAAATTAAAATAATGTAACCCAAGGTATCAAAAGTTGGCCTATAAAAGTCATCATTTGGTGTGCAGCGCGAAAACTGTTCATGATACATAAAAAACCGCTTGACGATATCGATGCCACGCCATTTGCTGAATTTAATAATCTATCTATATTAATAAAATTGAAGTGCCTGTCTGTCTGTCTGTTCCGGCTAATCTCCGAAACGGCTGGACCGATTTCAATGAAACTTTGCAGACGTGCAGAGGGCATTATCGGGGGTGACATAAGTTACTTTTTGTCTGTCTGTATGTTCGTCTGTCTGTCTGTTTGAGCTGATCTCCGAAATGGCGAAACCGGTTTTAATGAAACTTGGCAAACGTGCAGAGGGTATTATCGGGGGTGACATAGGTTGCTTTTTGTCTGTCTGTCTGTCTGCCTGTTCTGGCTAATCTCCGAAACGGCTAGACCGATTTCAATTAAACTTTGTGAATCGCAGAAGGCATTATCAGAGGTGACATAGGCTGGTTTTTGTCTGTTTGTCTGTCCGTCTGTCTGTCTGTTCGAGTAGATCTCCGAAATGGCAAAACAGGTTTCAACGAAACTTGGCAGACGTACAGAAGGTATTATTGGAGGTGACATAGGCAACTTTTGTCTGTCTGTCTGTCCGTCTGTCTGTACGTTCGAGCTGATCTCCGAAATGGCTGAACCGATTTCAATAAAACTTCACAGATTTAACAGATATAAAAAAAGATTATCAGGAGTGACATACAACACTTTTTGTTTAACTGTCTGTCCGTCTGTTTGTTCAAACGGATCTCCGTAAGAGCTGAACTTATTTCAATGTAAAATTTAAAGATGTGATTAAAAGATTGTCAGGAGTGACATACAATACTTTGTATGTCTGTCTGTCCGTTCGTCTGTTTGTTCAAACTTATCTCCGAAAGGGATGAACTGATTTCAATGAAACTTCACAGATGTGATTAGAAATTGTCAGAAGTGACATAAAATACTTTTTGTTTGTCTGTCGTCTTTGTTTGAGCTAAACTCTAAAACATTCATACCAATTTTAATGAATCTTTGCAGACGTGAAAAGACAAATGTGAGGTACGCTACTTTTTGTTTGTCTTTCTGTCTGTTTATATGTATCTTCGAGCTAAACGTTTAAAGATTTTAATGAAACTATGTAGATATTAAAAATAGATTGTCAGGAGTTATTTAGGTAACTTTTTGTCCGTGTGGTTGTCTGTCTTTTTGTTCCGGCTAATCTCCAAAACAACTAAACCATTTCTATGAATCATCGCAGACATAAAAAGGTCGGTCATCAAGAGTGACATAAGTTGGTTTTTGTCTGTGTGTTTGTCTGTCTGTTTGTTAGGGCTAATCGTCGAAACGGCTGATCAGATTTTACTGAAATTTTGCAAACATAAAGAAGGCGTTGTCAGGAGTGAAAAGCATTTTTATTACATACATATTGATAATTTTAGTGTTTGTTAGTACGTCTGTCTATTCCGGTTAATATCTAAAACGGCTGACTAATTTTGTGACCGACTCGTGGGATAGCTATTCTTCATGCTAAAATGGCTAAATGGATTTTTATGAAAATAGGTATAGAAAGTTCTTAGGTAGCTAAGTTTCAGAATGTTCTAGAAAGTGTTACAATGTTCTGAAGCGCCGCGTTTCTTTAACTGTCTCGGTACAACTGTGTAGTCCACGCGAATGAAGCCGCGGGCTGAAAGGTAGTTTATCTATATCAGACAGGTATTTTTGAATTTTCAATTTTGAACTAAAATGACAAATTATTATTTTTAATAACTTAGTAACACAATAAATTAATCAAACTAATTTGATGTCACATTTGCGAACTAGCTTTCCGCCCACGGCTCCACTAGCGTGGACTACGCAGTTATACCCGGACCCCTTTTTCCGGAAAAAAACTAGTCTAGTCATTCTTTACCTTATAAACTATAACAAAGCAAAAAAATCATGGCGGTCCCGATACAACTGCGTAGTTCACGCGAGCGAAGCCGCGGGCGTAAAGCTAGTATGAAATAAAATTAAAAAGTTCAATGAGTAACAACAAAAATTTGACACATTTTTGACAACACTTTTGTACCTATGATAATTTTTAAATTAGCTTTTATTTACGCCTTTCCCGAGCCCACGACAGGGGCTTAGGCCTCCTCTCGGATTGAGGGGGGAATATATTATGAAATTAAAAAAATGAAAACGAAATGGAGGATTCTCGCTACCGAACATCAAATAAATGCCAACAAATCTTGTTATTTTAAATTCGCCCGTTTTCTTGGAATTCACCTTAGACGCAAAAATGCAATGGCATTCTCATATTACAAATAAATAAGAGAAAATATGTAGTTCTGCAGCCTACCGCCGTAGAAAGAATTAGCATAATTTCAGACATAGACACCACGAAATTAGTATGTTTCAGATGTTTCCATAGCTTAAAGACTTATGAAATTTTGCTATGGGATCATGTTACTAGTGTTAATACCATCTTTGTGCTGCAGAAGTATGTTGTTCCAGCAATTTATAAAATAAGGCCTAAAGTAGGTATCAATTGGAGACAAGTTTAGGGAAATTAACACAATGACTTTGCCGTCTCAATATATATTTGAAAATGCAATGCAACATGATGTAATTTAAAAAAAAAAATTGTGATCGGCATAAAGTTAATACAAGAAACAAATATATATACTGCTGATAACTTTAACTGACACAATAAAATCACAAAATTTAATACTATTTTAAAATATTTAATATTTTAGAAAAAAGAGAGCAGTTAGGGCAATTTACAGTCTTCCGAAGACTGTAAATTGCCCTAATTGCTCTCTTCGTGATCGTGATTCGTTAAAAAAACTTTTTAAAGTAAATATAATGACGATGCCATGCCAATATATCTATATATATGAAAATATAATGAACGTACGTAAGAATTTATCTAACTACACAAAAAAATAGTAAGCTTTTTTTATGAGTTGGACTTTAACTTGCTTTGTAAATTGATTTGAATTTAAGTTCAACATTTCTGTAGAAATTTTCTTATAAGAACGGATACCATTTCCCATGAAAGAACTATCAACCTTTGATAGTCTGAATCTGGGAATCGATAACATATGCTTATGTCTTGTATTTAAGTTGTATCCATCACCCACCTTAGAGAAAGCATTTAAGTTTTTATGTACATAAATCATATTTTCATAAATGTACTGACAAGGGACTGTCAAAACGTTGCTTTCTCTAAAGTCAGCCTTTACACTATTTCTAGATTTTTTTTATGCAGCTCAAATAGCCCTTTTTAGTAGAATAAATATTGTTCGAATGTCAGCGGCCTTTCCCCAGAGCAGAATGCCATATGACATCATGCTATGAAAGTAGCTAAAATAAACCAGCCTCGCTGTAGGCACATCGGTTAGTCTTCTTATTTGCTTCATTGCAAAAACAGCAGATCTCAGTTTACCAGTCACTCTCATAACATGAGGATCCCATTGTTAATTTGCATCGATAGTAATGCCCTAGAAAACAGTTTCACTAACTAAACTTAACCAACCAACCAAGTGTCAAATTGACATCAACTTGTCGAACATTGGCCAATGTAAATTTTAAGCATTTTGTTTTATTTGCGTTTAATAATATGTTATCAGCGTTAAACCAATTCAAGACCTGCAAAAGTGAAGAGTTTACTATTGAAAATTCCTCTTCATTTCTATTTATTTTAAATACGAGAGAAGTGTCATCAGCAAACAACACTGCCTCGGCAGATTTTTCTACCAAATAAGATATTAATATACACTAAATACACATTATTCATTGGCATTAAAATATACTAAAAACAGAAAGTGACCCAATATAGATCCTTGGAGAACTCCCATTTTCACATTAGAACCCTTCGATTTTACTCTATTAATATTAATTTTTTTAATTCTATAACAGAGGTAAATTCTATTAGATTGTTAGCACCATTATTTACACCATAATGGTTTAATTTAAGCAACAACGTTCATTGACCAACACGATCAAATACCTTTGATAAATCACAGAAGACCAATATAGCATTTTTAGAATTTTCACATGCATCAAAAACTTTACTTACCGTTAAACAAAGTTAGCTTAGTTGCTTTCTGACTGAAAAATACTCTGCGACAGACAGATGGCATAGGTTGAATAATAAAGAAACTAAAAAATAATCAGTTACACCTAAGTCATATAGTTTCCCAACATTTTATACCTACGTATCTAAACTGTACAAACTGTACAAACTGTGTAGTTCACTATTCATAATCTATGATTTTCTTATAGAAATGACGGCAAATTTGATTTGATTGATTTTAGTTGATGGTTTGCTTATCAATGTTGTATATAAAGAAATATTTTAGTTTGTTCTTATGTGTATATTCTTTACTATTTCAAATATTTACAGAATTGGAAATAAAATTCATTAAAAATACACCAAGTAGGATGAACTTACTATTGAATCCAATCTACATGTACGACGCAACAAGCTGATAGGACACTACGACAGAAAAAAAACACTACAGTTTATATGCTCTGCTACCCGTGCGAAGCCGGGGCGGGTCGTTAGTATGTATATATATATATATATATATGTGTGTGTGTTTATATGTTTACGTAAATTTCAAATATCATACCGCTACTTTATACAAAAATATTACAGAAAAGTCGATGGCAAACGGAACGCGACGACGACGCGACAACGTTAGGTATGGGGTGAAACCTTTATTGAAGAACATTTAATAACCTATAATTTTGTAACAATTCTCATTGATGAAAGTACTTCATTGATTTGATAGGAAGAGAGATATTTGTAAAAAAAGCTTTTGCGTTTTTTTGACCTTGAATTTCTCGCAATACCGGTACAATATCGATGAGAATTTTCCCTTGTTTATAAAGACACTCAAACAAAAGTGTATACAAGGTAACAGGGAAATTCGACTTATTCTTTGAAAGGAGTTAATCAATCAAGTACAGTTAACTATAGGGTCAAAACCGGATGGTTACCGAGCTGTGTCGGTTCATCTATTTTTTAGAAATTATTGACTTGTTATTAAAAACAATTAATTATGAAAAGACTACTCCACCCTGCAACATTTAATTAACTGAATTATTAGTGATCTTTAAAAAAAATGGTTGCCCGTAACTGTCATAAGTGTCAGAAATAAAAGGTCTCTTGTAGCAATAATTTTTCTTTTTTGTGTTTTTCCTGAAAATCGACGTAAATTACTGGAAAAAAACTTTATGACAGTTGGTGTACAAATTAATAAAATGACTAACTCGTTTTATATGCTTTCCAAAAAGATACATTTGTTATTAACTTTTCCAGTGAATTTTCAAAAATCAGTAAAAGCACGCTATAGGGTAAACTTTCAATTTTTGATGAATCGCGTTCCCTGTAAATACACTTTTTTTTTGGTGTTTAGTTAGATGACATTAAGAAAAATCTGTTAACTAGGAATTCCATCACAGAGTAGTTAATTTTATATTTAAAAAACTGAACAATTTTATCACCACATCAAAAAAAAATTGCTATTGCTCTACTTGAAAGTACCTATTGCAATTTTTTTGCAAATAAATTATAGCCCAACTTTTTCATGGAAAACATTCATTTGGGGTGTCGTATCACCAGACAGCGCTTGTTTCCCTTGTGTTGAGATGTTGATGAGCTGTCTCTATATACTGATGTAACATCAGAATAAACTGTCTATTATACTTACCTAGTCTTCTTCTTCTCAGTCGTACACTCCCGACGGAGTGGTCATGGTCATGGATTGTCTGATAGATTGGTTTCGTTTCTTGCAAGATTTCTCCATCTTTCTCTATTCATGGCATTGCGTGTACACTCAGTAAGTGAAAACTTCGTAGATTTAATGAAGTCTGTCCAGCTAGTAGGTGATCGGTCACGGGAACGTTGACCCTCTACTCTTCCTTGTACCATCAATCGTTCCAGTGAGCTTTCTTTGCGTATGATATGTCCAAACATCTTAAAGATTTGCATTTGCACAATCGACGAAAGTCTTTGTTTGATGCGAAGCTCATTTAGGATGGAGACGTTAGTACGGTGAGCAGTCCATTTTATTCTCAGCAAACGCCTTCAGCATTACATCTCAAGGGCATCAATCCTTTTGCGACGTTTTTAATGGATCATTAATGTTTCAGCTCCATACAGGAAAATGGGGAATATTTTAGTTATACGTCGATCTTTCCATATCTTCGTGAGCTTTTCCACGGCTGAGCATGTCAGGGCACAACGTATTTTGATTTCTTCTTCACAACTACCCAGTACCTCACTTACCTAGTAATTTACACGAATTCAACGACGCAAGAAAATTACTAATCTATCATTGCTATGTATGAGTGTGCATAGTACGTAGAGATCTTTTTCAGTTTAAAATGTTTATTCTATTTCTTTAACTATGTCCATGTAAACATATATTTCTTATATGTAAATCTTATATATAAAGTATATTTATTTCTACATTTAAAAATTTGACCATATCTGTATTATTATTTGAGTCAGAGTGTTATTTGCTGTCTAGGTAATTTAGTAAAATATCTCATTATTTTTTAATAGGTATCTTTTTATTTTTGTGTACACCTGTATAGTTTGTTATAGTTTACCTAATTTTATCAAAAATATTCATTGTTTAAATTATTATGTAGTGTATGGTACAATGAATTGTACAATTAAATAATTGTGCGAACGGGTTGTTGTGTTTGTGTAGTGTGCGGCGTATTTATGCAGGGGCTAACTGATATTGAGTATTGCGGGTGTGGTCACACACACCTGCAGCAAGTCATGAGTCAGCTCCTGTATGGCTGCGGAGAACTTCTTATTTGCGTTTCTATTTCCTACTGTATTTTTGTCATATACTTTCGTATCTATGGCCGTCAATAAATGTATTTCTTTCTTTCTTCCTTTTATATTTTTTAATTTACGTAAAGCCCGAAAATCGTTGGTCCAAGAAGAAATTTTTCACAATATGAAATTTATTTTTAAATTGGTTGTACGTCGTTGTTAATGGTTTTATTCTTTAGGCCTGCAAACATATCTTTAATTAAAGGCATATATTTGTAAATAATTGTTTACCCGGCATATGATGGATAATTATTTCTTCATTCCTTAATACGTGTCGACTAGCACTTCAGTGCGTATCGGCTCTACACATCATCTTAAGATTCTGTAGTATTTTTCCCCGTAAAACTTTCATGGCTTTGAATCAAAGTTCATTTCATGGACAGCAAAATTAAGTTGGTTGGTAATAGATGGATGAATTGTGGATAACCAAAATATTGCATACATGAGTTACCTGGTCAAAACAATTTTTATTGAAACGGTTTGTTAAAAACAACTTCTGTGTATATTTTAAAGTTTTTTTATTATTCGGTTGAAAAGTTAGAGGGTACACTCACACATTTTCAACAACTGTGGGAGCTAATATGTATTTAAAGTAATAAATCTGCTCGAATGGCGTCACCGCCTTTGTTTATTCACGGTTGCTGTCTAGCTCGGACTGCCCTCCTACACCGAGGGATCGGCCTGCGTAGCCACGCACTGAGGCATTCTCAATGCGTCCGGTCCGCGTTCACTTCGAATCCTATAACAGTCTTACGGATAGGTTGAGGTTATCGGGCTGCACCTCCTATGTAGTTCCAAACTGGTACTATCTACGCAGTAAGTCGGGTACGCAGTTGTCTGTATACAAATTCGGACCTAAATAATAAAAAACTTGAAATATTCACCAGTTTACAACTTAAAAACTTTCATTGAATTTTCAAAACAAAAAATGTGCTATCCATTAATTTAATACATGGGAAAAAATCCTAATTTCTCTACAGTATTGTATGGCGTGCGTTTCATATAATGTATTCCAGGGATGCTCTTTCAGTGTGCCTGTAAAAATTTATTTGGTTCAATTGAAAGATAGCCGAGATGACATACAGACAGATGGACGAAGAGACATGACAAAATTACAACGGTTCTGATTTTTACTATTTCACCACGGATCACTTTAAAAATAAAAAATAAAAAAAGGAAGCGTTGAGTTGTAACTAGGCAAACTACCACAATACTAACTACCAAATCTTGATTTATTATCGTATGACATGTTATATATACTTGAAAATTGATAAAATAACCAAGAATTGGTTTAATAAACCCTTACATTTATATCTTGCTGTAATCTAGTGTAATTTATTTTACAAGTAATTTAGACATTAAACTTTTTTAATACTAGTCCTTTAGGTACCGAATATTCACTGCGACAATATTATTTTATGTAAATATGTCAGCAAAATCTTTGGTTAAATGTATCATGTCAATGCGTATGCATTTTTACGCTTAAAAATTGTACACTGGTGAAGCACTGCTGATTTATCATTCCACTATTCCACTTCTAAAACTTTAAAATGTGAAAAAAAAATCAAGAATATATCAACTTACGGTTTAAACTTATGGTCGTGAATGCTATCTCGAAAGGTAAGACGAATGTGTAAATATGAGAGGATATTTATTTAGGGCCTTATATTGTAAGTACTCGCTTAGCATATATGCGAACTTAATAAACTTTTTTTACAGGTACAGGATCTTTAAAGGATTACAAAATGAACCGTTCGCGGAACAAGAAGTTTAATTTCGTGAAGAAGATACCAAGGTTTTTCAGATTTTGGAATAGAAAGCGTTCTTATCCTTTACCCTATGACCTCTCAGATGCAGCCGGAATTGACACAGGAGGAAATAAAAAGGAATGGAAACACGACGAGTGTTTTAATCCTCAGGCTTTTAACCCAAATTGTAATGACAAATCTATCGTGTTTGATACTACAAATGAAGACAACACTGACTATCTTATAAATGACAACAACACCTATTTGGATGGGTACCATCCTTATTCCAAGGTACAAGGACATACAACCGAAACGTATGACTTACTTCAAGTGACACCACTTCACTCAAAAAGTTACAGTATAAAAGAGTACGACACTAAATTAATTATGCTGTCAGAAGGAGGACATACAATATGGAAACAGATGGATCAAGCGAATGTTCCAAACAAAGATTACAATTATTCCGTCTCTCTTTTGCAAGAGGGTCACGTGTTCAAAAATCCTGTTTTGCCTAAAACGTGGTCTCCATACGCGATGATAAAAAGAAATATGAACGAAACAGAAGAACGGAGAAACACTTTGAAAACGTTGCCTAATAAAAATAAGGATGATAATCGTGCAATATATAAAGAACAAACAGAACCTTTTGGAGAAGAATCAAAGAAAAGCATCTCAACTGATAAAATTCATATTTATAATAAAGTAATTAATCCAGAAACAAATATAATAAAAAGCGCTAGTCTAAACTTTACATCCAGGGACATAGGTCTAGAAAATGATTCTAAGCCAAGTGTTACTAAATATAAATATGAGAAGATTCGTATCCTTGAGCATAACAAAGAATCGATTGGTAATGGACTAGCCTTGGCATTGGATATTTCAGTACTACCAGAGTTCAGTTTACTGGAACCTACTTTGGAAGAAACAAATAATAAAAAGTTGATTATCGAATCACAATTTAATATATCAACAAGTAAAGTATCGGAGTGCGGGTCAGAAGATAGCGAAATTATACGGATCCTGCAACATCATGAAGGTCTAGGTAAGTTTTGTTGAAATGATTTAATTTTTGTACTTGAAATATGACGGCAAATGGAAAACATCACAACATTATTTTTGTGAACTTTCTATTGTTTATGATAAGCCATATGTTTAGTTATGTTGTGTTGTACCTGTTTTGAACAGCCAATTTCAAACATGTGGCTGCACTGCTATTTTGATAATCCATTGCCATTACTATTCCGATTATTACCCTCTTTCAAAGGTACAAAGACACTTGAAATAGTCACTTGAAATAAATAAATAGTTCGAGATCTGTATAATATTTTAATAAGTATTGCCCTCTACTATTAAAAAAGAAACACTACGGAGTTCATTTTTTATCATCTCTGTTTCTTCGCTTACTTCTTTTAGGTTAGGTTAAGTTAGAAATGGGAAAGAGAAAAGCGGAAATGAGATAAGAATGAAATAAAAAAGTAAATCCTATGAGAAACGAATACCGCGTAAGCGAAGCTACGAGCGGGTTGCTAGTAGGTATCAAATAAAAAATATTCTAGTATCACCCTATGATTGTCGTCTTAACGTTCAACGGCTCACATTCAAATTTATGTTAATAATAATGACTCTGATACAGATGTTGACGTCGTAAAATTATAACTTATCCTATCTGTAATTTTAAGATACTACATGAAATTGGTATTTATTTCTTTTGTTTTTGAGTCTAAATGATGTGTTCGTAGATTTTAGAATTAATCGTTTATTGTTGAGTTGTTTTCGGATTCATTCGAAATTCAGGCAAGATAGGTTGATGGTCCACTATTTCTAAATTGATAGGATAGGTTAGGTTTGTTTAGATTGTTTATGTAAGAAACGAGGTGGAGCGGAGCGACGAGCTACCCAAAAAATGCACATTGTAAAATCTAACACATGAAATGATCAATTCTATGATATGGCCGCGACATATGTATATTATTGATATTGTTATGTACCTATAGTACACTTAACTGAGGAAATAGTTTAAGAACATGCACAGAGTGATACGGGTACCGCATTGTGAATACAATGTGGGCTTAAATTAAGGCATATTTTTAATTTTACCCTTGCAATGGGAAGGCGAATTAAACTACAGCTTCCGCAAGCTCGAGCGCGTGGGGTATGTGGAGTTGCGCCGACTAAACAACCATCTGAAGCAGAATAAGGGCGCGTGTGGTTAGCCTGAAAGCTCATACGACTTCATCAGACCGTCAGGCGGCACACTAGGGTGTAGCTGGCGCAAAGTTATCGGATAACCCCTAAAGGTTACTTGAGGTGAAATAGTGCCGGAGGCACGGGCTCCCGGTTAAGATATTTGTTACTATTATAACGTGGAATGGCTTTAATTGGGACAGACCTAACACCTGGATAGGTGTAGAAGGAGTAAGGACTATTCCGGTTCAGAAGGGAAGTAATCCCTGAAGTGACTAATTGTAATTATTGTAATAACAAATTCTAATTAATAGGAGTTACGGTGTTACTGAGTGGGGAGTGGGGTACGCCAAAAATCCTGTGTTTTGCTGCTGGGCTTATAACTAAATTTATACATTTTTATAGAAATCCTAATATTTTAACAATTTACTTGCGTCACAGTGTGACAATAATTATAAGATTTTTATTATTTAGTAGTTTTATATATAGTAATTTCGTACTTTAATTAATATTATTTTGTAAAAATGTATCCTGATAAAATGTATCCGGAAAATATCTTTAACATAATTTACCTTATTTATGTCTTACAATAATGTGTATTAGTTTTATCTACGATTATATGATAGCAACTCTTTATTCGCTCTGACGTCATCATCTCAAAAATCGTTTGAATTCTATAATTCTACGCAGGCAGCACTACCAGCTCTGTTATTAATGCTCAGATTTGAAACGTTATTAGAAATGGATTTTGTAGGATATTGCATCGATTATCCTGAAGGTTTACTGAGTGGAAATGGTACTGCTGATCAAATTCGTGTAAAAGGTAAGACCGTTTGTTACTTTTATGGAGTATATTGCATTGTTTTATTGTGAAGGTTAACTTGGTGGAGATGATACTGTTAATCAAGTCCGTGGAAAAGTAAGACCGTTTGTTAATAAGCTGACGTTTTCTACATTCACTGAAAATGGCCAAATTCAAAAATTAAATTATATTAATTTGGAGAGCACTTTAGGTATTGGTAGGAGTAGAAGAAAGGGTTACAAAAAAAAAAACCAAATTTTATTTTGTAATAGTGTCCATGAAAAACTGATACAATGTCAAAGATAGAAACAGTGTTCAGGTAAATAAGCGTAAAAGTGTTAAGTGAAGTTACAGGCAACAACTAAACTCCTAAAATCATAATAAAAAAGTGGTATGGTTTAGTTAAGAACAATAATTTTAAAAGACGAATTTATGAATTAGTGCATTTTGAAAATGTTCATCCCATTTGTATTTTGCACCTAGATACACATGGTGTCATTGTCACACGATTTTATAACAGAAACTTGAATCTGATGCCAAAATTTTAATGGCGGTCATTTACAAAATATTCAAATGGCATTTATATCGAGAAAACTCAGTTCACCTTGGTTCTTTTCGGCCTTTTTCGGTCCGATAGGGAAATTTTCATTTTTGTCGTTCTTTTCGGTCTTTTTTGGTTCTTTTTGGTTCTCTTCGGTCCTTTTCGATCCACCCCGATCTATGTCGATCGAACTTGGCCCAACAGGATTCAACACGGCAAAGTTGACTCAAGCCATGTTTATATTTTTTTATTTATATTTTTCGGTCCTATTCGGTTCTTTGCGGTCCACTTTCGATCTAACTTGGTCTTTTTCGACCTTTTGCAGTCTTTTTTTGTAAAACCTGTTTTTCTTGGTCTTTTTGGTTCCTTTTGGATACTCTTTGTTTCCTTTCAGACCAACTCTACGCTTTTCGATCCAAATAAACCAACTCAGTCCAATTTAATCCAATTCAGGCTAACTCCATAGTTTTTGGTCTCGTTAGAACCTTTTCGGTCCAACACGATAATTTATAGTTTATTTAATCCTGTTCGGTTCTTTTCGGTCTTTTTCATTTTTTTACAAACACCTGGTATTTTTAAGTCATTACAGCGAATTTAAAGTCACATATTCTAAAGGTCACATGAAAATGTGGTTATTTGTAGCTATTTTTGCTTAGTTATTAAGACGTAAAAAAATTACTTAACGTCTTGATATATTTTGACATTTGGTTAATATTATAAAACTTAAATAAGACTTTGTAAACGTTTTATTACATTACTCTTTATTTTATTATTTTTAAGTTTTCACTTTGCATAAGATACAAATGATGTCATTACCCTTATCTGTGAATATTGTTTTTTTTTTATAACGTACTGAAAAATTAATATGACTCATGTGTATATTTTTGACCAGCTTTAAAAATGCTACAAACGACTTTTTTTTCCTATGAAACCAACTTTTTGCAGTTCTTTACAGGTAGGTACGAGTATTACACTCATGCGTATTTGAGCGCAGGGTCATTAACCTTTGTTTCGTTTCCTGAAAAGTGCTATGTGTTACAATTTTCAGAAGCTTTTCCCACATTTAAATATTTTAACTACAGACATTTCAGGGGCAGTAAAAATTTAATATACAATATGTTAAAGATAAAATTTACAATTACATACCAATGAAGTTATGATATGTACGGTATTATTATCTGTTTGCTTACAATCCTATCGTTCACCCGAACCGGTGACTCAGCGTCGATTCATTAAAATCGAAAAATGTCCCTTAGCAATAAACAACTCTTATGCGCGGTAATTAAGTGCAATTTAGCTAGTGCGCATGTTTATTCTAGATAATAATAATTATGTAGTCTATTATAAAGACAGCTTTTGTCAAGATCAAAGCAGTGCAACCGGACGGAACCACTAAGAGTCAAATAACATAGAAATCAGTTTTTACAAATGTGATAACGTCGTTGACATTTTAAATGTGTATAATTGTGCGTCACTACAATGTAATTTGGCAAATTTATAAACATTTTTCATTCCATATATTGTCTAGTCCTAAAATAGGATTTCATTTTACCATCACATCTAAGATATTAGAACATTTATAAACTAGCGAGCGCCCGCAGCTCCGCTTGCGTAGACTACAAATTCCTGTTATAGGTACTATTAACGTTAGAGATGGTTTATACGTACTTTTTGCTGGAACCAATTTTGGGTACACCCATTCAAACTTTTAATCTTCATTCCCCTTCCACCCTTTAAAAAAACGGATACAATTTTTCATCTCCCGTTTCCCACCCTTAAAATGTGGATATCTAAAAGCCCTGAAACACATTATTTAAGTCCCTCCATTCCCATTCTTAAGTTTGAAATTTCTAATAAAGCCTTTCTTAACTTAATGATCACGTTATAAAATATACCTATGTTCCAAACTTAAGCTTCCTAGACTTAGTAGTTTCGGCTGTACGTTGATAGATCAATGTGGACAGACGACAGACAGATAGACAGATAAACAAACACAAAAAGTAGCTTATGACACTCTTGACAACCTTCTTTCACGTCTGCTAAGTTTCATTAAAATCTATTCAGCCGTATTGGAAATTAACTCGAATAGATAAAATTGAATTGAATAGACGCATAGACTTACAGAAAAACAGACGAACAAAAAGTAGCTAATGTCAAATCTCTTGACAACCTTCTTTCCCGTCTGCAAAGTTTCTTTAAAATCTGTTTAGCCGTTTTGGAGATTAGCTCAAATAGACAGATACACGTACAGACAGACAGACGGACAAAAACTAACATTTGTTAGTTTTGATGACATTATTTTCATACTTGTGACGTTTCATCAAAATCGGTTTAGACAGATGGACGTACAGACAGACATACAAAAAGTTCTGCATGTCACTTTTGACTACATCCGTTCCATATGTGTAAAGTTTCATCAAAATCGGTTAAGCCGCTTTGGCCGAAGCCGATTTGCTAGAATAGACAGACAGTTCGTTTTCATATATATAGCCTATAACCCTCCGCTAGATTCAGGCTATCAAAGGCAAAAAGAATTTTTTAAATCCGACTGGTAGTTTCAGAGATTAGCGCATTCAAACAAACAAACTCTTCAGCTTTATAATAAGTACTTCTATTATATAGATTAATAGATTATAAGATAATAAGAAAATAAAATATTACTGAAAACCGTATCAAAGTCTATTGCGTGGTTTGGAAGTAAAAAGTTAACGAACGGAGGCAGACAGCGAATTTATTTTCTCCCGCTATAGTTTTCATATTTCGATAAAAACTAAGATATTAATTTGAATTGTATGGTGTAAAAGGCAATTATAATATGCATGAAATGCTTAAGACAACTAACGTATTTAATTTGATACGGATTAATATCACGTTTAAAAAACATCTTCGCAAATAGTACATTATGTTAGAACAAATTTGATTGTTATAAAAAGGTCATAGTAAGTTAACCTTAAAAGATATACATATGCTGTTGCGGATTTTTGATTAGAACTTTTAAAGGGAAACAATTCCGTAGTACATGATTTTTGCTTAACATCAACCGTTTACGCACCGCGCGCGACGGAAGCTCTCAAAAGGAATAATTTTTCCCGTTTTTGCAACATTTTTCATTGATGCTGAACTCCTATTGGTCGTAGCGTGATGTAGTATAGCCTATAGCCTGCCTCAATAAATGTACTATCCAACACAAAAATAATTTTTCAATTTGAACCAGTAGTTCCTGAGATTTGCGCGTTTAAACAAACAAACAAACTCTTCAGCTTTATAATATTAGTATAGATTCTAAAAGCTAGTATCTTTATAAATTATAGCCTACGTATGTATGTATTCTGATGCAAAAGCTATATTATTGTTAAGTTTCATTAAAATCAATTTCGTAGTTTTTGCTTGAAAGAGGCAAACACACACTTACAAACTTTCGCGTTTGTAATATTAGTAAGGATTATTTGAAATTAATGTAATTATTTTACATTTATTTTTGTTGACAATGGCCCTACAACGTGGATATTAGATTAGGTTTAGGTTGCTCTTTTATAGTTGATATTAATCGCGTATGGTTTGTTTTATATTTTCGTAGTTTTCTAT
This sequence comes from Luffia ferchaultella, assembly GCA_949709985.1. Lineage (NCBI taxonomy): Eukaryota > Metazoa > Arthropoda > Insecta > Lepidoptera > Psychidae > Luffia > Luffia ferchaultella. The sequence goes on from OX453243.1 coordinate 388,377, forward strand.
ATAGTAACGTCCATTACAATTATACCGTAAAATTTTTATTTTCGCTCAGTATGAGTTGTTGTTGCTGTTGTTTTTATTGATGTAAACAATGTATAATACTATAATAAATAATGACAATATTAAGTAGTCCAAGTGTGCCTAAAACAAATAAAGTATTAAATATATGTACTAATGAATACATTATGTTTTGCGAGAACATTCGATTTTTTTTCGCTTTTTTCACCAAAATTTTCGTAAATATTATAAAATCGGTCAAATGCGTGTCCAGATCACGAACAAAGAAAGGTTCCATAGTTATGACAATAACAAAAACATTTCATAAACCAAAATCAAGAGTTTGTCCGTCGTGATAGTCTTCCAAGTGAGTTCGAATTATGTTTTACAAATCTACTATGGATTTTTTCAAATATCTCGAAACCAATGAAGTTAGCTTGAAACGGTAGTTCAAGGGATAGAGAGAGACATGTAACTTAAGCAAAAAGGCCAATTTGTAGCCGATTATTTTGTAGATAGCACTTAAATTTGAAACAAAAACTGTTAGTTATTCAACGATACCACATATAGTAAGTAAAGTTATTATTCAGTAGATAAATGTGTGATTTCTTTTGTGCGAGTAGAGTATAGTGTGCACTCTAAATTAATATAAAAATCAGAAGTTAATACGGTAGGATTCCGAAGATAAAAAATGTAGTATCGAATTCGGAAAAAAATATCAATAATTATATTTCGTTACGTGCTAGAGACTCGCGAAAACTTTCTGTGGCTGCGCTGTTGTAGCTCTGATCTAACGATTGTTTAAAATCTTCGGAACCTGTAGTATTTTTAAGACTAGATTATTTTTCGGAATTTCGGTAAAGTGAATTCGTTTGAAACGATTTCGTGGAAACGAATGGTTTCCTTTAAAAATAAATTTGCAATCGTAACAGTAGGTTTGTGCCAGATATTTCTCGGGTATAATCACAATTATAAAGTGTGTCCATTCCCTTATTACAGTCATAGCCGATCAAGCTTCCTCGTGTGAAAAGGACAGATCGTGTTTGTACGCGTTTGTCGCGCATATTTGTTTTGCATGTGACGTCATCGTACCAGTGTAGGGCGTGCGTGTGGTTCTTTCGAATATTAAATTACAAAGACATTTAATTATATAGATTAGGTACAAGATGAGCCATTCAAGGAAATCCTTTGGTTATGCGAGTTTGTGTCAATAGCCACGAAGTGTTTTAAGTCGCTTTTGTCCTGCCGAAAAGGTTAAACGTCAGCATTTGATCGATTATATTGTTTCTAAATGAACCATACCACCTTTCATATTTTAATCTCGGAAATCACCTTCCTATACCGACAACGACTTCTTGTCACAATACATTCTATTATATTGCTCAAGTGAGTAGAAAGTACATCAATATATCAACCGTTAAACATTATGGAAAGACTTCACTGTTGTAGTATAGTTAATAAAACACCACTTTTTAGTGAGTACGTGTATTTTTATTAACACTACTTTTTAGTGAATACCTACTTGCATTAATTGTTTACCTATTCATAAAGGGATATCGTCACTTCCGGTCAATGGGATTCGTCACAACGTTTGTTTATAAAATCTATCCGACGCCCGCTCTTGTAACTTGAAACTCGGGTATGTCTAAATAAACTTTTAAATTAGTGTAGTGTGAAAACATACAACAAAAACAAGATTAAATTATGAGGGTTCCGGTTTGGCCATTTGGCTGTGGAACCTTAAAAATTTAATAAAAGAGCAACGTCAAAAAATTCTGACTTGAAAGTTTATATCAAACCAAAATCGAACTAAAACATCTTATGGAGTGCAATGACCGCGTCATTGATTCCTGGTAGAATAAAAATCAAAGACCCATTGTTAGCATTATGATGTATGGGTCATTTTAATTGATAGTAGTTTTATTTGACATTTTATCTTACTCAAAAATCTACAGGTTTCGCGCTTCTCGCAATTGTCGGAGTACATCAAAAATAAAAACTTATAACCCATTTTCAAATTTTATTTTCAATATTTTTTTGATTGTATTTATTATATCTATTCAATGTCAAATTTTCAGCCAAACAATTATATTAACGAAATTTTTCGAAAAAAGTTACAACCTTTGATTACAAAATTTGATACCCTACGATGCCTCGTGAGCTCCTGCATCTTTCGACACCCCTACCTTTTGTTTAAAATCACAACCATCATAAATTTCGGAAATGTAGCCGAATCATGAAAAGATTTTCAATGTTCAAACATTTTCAATGTTAAAGTCAAGGACGTTGTTAAAATAGAAGTTTCCTCGAAAAGAATAATAGCAATAGGTTTATTTTTATCATAATCAATTCTTTTGTTTGTTATATACATCTTCGCGTGTGTTAATTTAGTCTTTGAATATGCACAGTAAAAAAATTATCATTCGAATTTATCAGTGAAGTTACGATGAGAAGTCAAGAGACGTTTTTGACCACAGATAAAAAGGTATTTAATTTTGTAAGTAAACGTTCATCGGCGTGGGCGCACGTTTTAAAATATCTCCTGCGTGTTATAAGTTCCAAGAACATAATGTGTTCGTCCTTGACTGAATTCGTTGTGAAATTGTTTTGTTGTTACTTTGTATCGTGTTGCTTGGTTGGTGCTTGTCAATAATAACCATTATCGTTATGTTGGTATAACCACAGGAAACGTAGGTAGGTACGTACCTATAAGGTCAATGGTTGCAATACGATTTATCAATAATACGAGGATAACAGCCTCTTTCCGTATTCGTGAAATCTTTTAGTACGAATATACGTACCAGTTGTATAATTATTTCTAAGTGCATGTATAATTATTTCTAAGTGCTATTGAACTTTATATCATATATACCTATCATTATTACTTGTACGTCATTAGATAATCATGAATTTGGAGATTCGTGTTGCGAAGAAGTGCATTTGGTGAGTAGCTTACGGTTATTCTGCGGCCTGGGCTTCCGCGATATCACAAGGGCGGTGTCACGAAATTCACAGCGCAAGGTCGACGGCCGCATCGATCGCCGGCAACTTGACTCGCGCCTGTGCAAGAACTGCGAAATCGCGCACAGCGCAACAGGGCCGACCTAACTATCGCTTCATATAGCAAAAATAAAAGCCTTCAGTCTCATAGAGGGCGTGCGAGGGCGCACTCGACGCGCCCCGACCCCCGCCAAGTCCACGTGCCGCAAACCCAAGCCACGCAAACAATAGATAGCCGTAACTGTGATACCAAACACCAACTAATATTAGGTAGGTTGCCGGGACCTCGTGGTAGACGCGGCGCCGGTGGAAACACGCGCTTATTTCTTCCACTGCGCTCTTGTCCATGGGTGTGGTTCAATGGTCGCGGTCCGTTTGAGGTGGGAGGGGGAGTGTAAACTGCGCTTCCACGTGATACATCACTACTCTGAGAAATTGTCGCCTTCCCGCCTATCAGTGGTGACGACGTCAATGCATCTGCGCAGTAATGACATGCAACGCGTTGTCGTAAAACGATCTGCATCACGATTGAACTAAAACAGACCCTATGCCTGATGCAATACGCTACATAATTTCCGCTTAGTAAGAATTTATTTCATGTAAATAGTGCAAAAGTAATTTTAACGAGATCTATAACGAAACTGCCGAATTCTATAACTATTATTTTTAATCTAAAGTATGTTATGTTTTTAACACGACTTTGTCGTCGATATAATTTTACAATTTAAATTTGTTCAACATTTTTATAATAAATATTATTACGAGTATTAATAAATAGATCTCTTACAAAATCATTTGAGATGGTAATTGTAATCAAGTTTTAAGGTTGCGGCTTTTTAATCTAGAACTGTTACGAAAATAAATAAAAGGTAAAAAGCCCTACGTACACGGTCGTTGTGTTTAAAATATAAAATTTAAATCTAAAATTAAATAAACTTGAAATTTTGATATCATTCGCACTTGGCTTATTAAAAAACAGGCCAAATGCGAATCGCACTCGCACAGGAAGGGTTCCTTACCATCATACAATATAAAAAAACGAGCGCGACTTTAATCGAACTTAACCATTAATCGTTATTAATATGTAATTTAAGAATTATTGTATAAATATATTTCATTTTATTTCGTTCATTATTTAGAAGGGGCTCGATCCTCTCTGGCTATTCCGAAAAGTAATAACATGAGTGCACTGATAGCTAGAGACAATTTTATCACTTATTTTATAACAGTGAATCTTAGACTTTTAGTATCGAATAAGCTATGCAAAGGAAAGCGTTAATTTATGGTACCTATTAATACAAAGTAGTTTTCATCATTTTATGATGAAAAAGATTTGACATCTTAATTTTATTTTAAATTGTCATTTACAATAACATCTAATGCATCATAATGCATTAAAATGCATCTAGTTTTCGCTTATTGGCTAAACGCTATCTGTCATTTTGTATGGAATTTTTACAAAATTTTCACCTATGAAAGTACGTTTTATAAGTTAATCTATTACTCGTTAAATAATACAGTCTAGTTAGCTGTGATAGTTTTCCTTTTAACTACGTTATATATATACTCCTGTCATAAATTTTTTCCACATATCCAAAAACAACGGTTTAGCTGGTAGAGAGGGGGGGGACACATGACTCTAACTTTAGAACAACTGTTAAAATAAATTGTTTGAAACCTTGATATCATTTTTTAAGACCTATAGTTTGGTACCTCTCGCGTTAATATACGATTAATATTTTTTCACTCGACAAATAACAATTTCGCTACACAAATAACTCGACTGCAAAATTATATAACTGTGAAAAAAAAATAATTATAGAAAAAGATAAAAACAAGCTATATTCCATAGAATTTGATTTTAACAAAATAGAATGCACTATGGCCGTAGATTTTTTTTGGCCGATAGCTACTTAAGCAAATATTAAAATATACTATCAAATAAATATGACTTTAATGGTATAAGGTGTTGCAGGTAGGGACATACAAACGAATAACCAATAGGGGAGTGGTCCCCTACGACGATATTGTTTGATGCGCGACGTGAGTCACGTGACACGTGCTGTACCTTTTAGCAAATAAATATCTCTTTCTTGAACTTTCTTCGATATCCATCCATTATCTTTCACCACACACGATCAATGTGCTGGATCACTGGATGCTGTAGCGGAAAACGTAAAATATATTGTTATTTAATATTCCGTCATATTTGGCTCAAACAAATTTTAAGTCGGAAAACAAGAAATGCAATTTAGAAATACGAGCATGCGATGCAAAGAGACTTCAACGCCCTCTAAGATCACAAATTTAAACATAGCTTCAATATGTGATATAACATATTAGCATAGACATAGCATCGTACTTACGTACATAGTGTGAGACGGAATATACGAGTTAACCCAATTCCATAAGTGTTAAATAAAGCTACACGAAAACTATTAACACAGTTTTGTGAGCTAACAAGGCCTCGCAGTCTCAGCGTTATACGCGCTTGTTCGGATGTACCTATATAAATTTTTAAAACATATTTCCAATTCTTTCGGTCAATTGTTCATATATTTTATAATTGTATAATATGTAGTTCCTGATTGGAATGCTATTTATCGGAATAATCCTGACAAATAAGCCATCGTCAATTTTTATAATAAAGTATTTATGATAAAATAGTAATAAATGAAAAAAAGATATTGCGTTCAGTAAAAACATGTAGTTTCGACGTAGTGTTTGACAACTTATTAACGAGAAAGTCATGCACAAAAATATAATACACATGCAACACAAGAGAACTACTTTTGGTCCCATATCCTACTGGGCTTTCTTCTTCTAGGTATGTAAGCTAGGTAATAATATCGCACAGCCATTCATGATTGTGAAGCAGTATAACCATTTTCAATAAAACGAATTACGTGTTCGTTCGTAAGTCACAAACCTATCACGTTGATACTCGAATTTGATGTCGGTGCGGAATCTAAATGACCCCGTGAGCACATTTTTTAAATCCAATATTTTCATAACTATATTAGTCACAAACTTATCACGTTTATAGACGAATTTAATGTCGGTGTGGGATCTAAGCGACCTCGTGACCAAATTTTAGAAATACAATATTTTCTAAACTGTAATAATAATAATAATAACACAAACAATCACAACAACGTCTAGGTCCCCAACTAAGCATTAGCTTGTATTTTGGGTACCAAGCGAAGACACCACATACATATAACAACCAAGACCCGGTGCCAGTATTAATATTCATCATATGAATACTGACCCGACCTGGGATTCGAACCCGGGACCTCCAGCTTCGCAGGCAGGGTCGCTACCCACTAGGCTAAGCGGTCGTCGTGTTTTAGCCACAGACCTATCACGTTAATACTCGAATTTGATGTTGGTACGGGTTCATGTGATTATACTACTGTGATTAAAGAGCTAACGGCGCGAGTGGGTTGCTTTTTGCGTTTTACGCATGCGTCACAAACAGAATGCTCGTTTGTGATTTGGTGTAAAGTAAAAAGGCCTAGTACTGTAAAATACAACATAACGGTACAAATTTCGATGTCATAAAGACCGTATTAATAGCAAATCTATTGAAAAAAAATTTAAATCAATAATTTCAAAATTATATTAATCACAAACCTATCACGTTGATACTCGAATTTTATATTGGCGTGGCATTTATGTGACCATGTGACCATACTTTAAAAAGCCATTACAATTAAAAACTAATGTCGTGAACCTATAAACCTAATGTTTTAGCGAAATGTGTGACTACGTAACCTAATTTCTGTAACCTTATATTTATGAAACAATTACTCACGTAGTCACATAGATTTCGCTAAAATAAGCAAACGATTAATTCTTGAAAACCAAAGCTCTATTCATAATAAATTTTACGGCAACTTCTTCTTAACTTAAAATTTTGTACATGTATGTAGTTACGCTTTATTAGAAGTAACTGATGAGACATCAGATTGAACTCAGAACTGTTGTTATTTTCATGCCCAATACTTCATATCCAACATTCTTCCTATTATGATTTTGAAATTTAACATATACCACGGGTCGCGTGGCAGCTTACTATTTTATTTATTTTTGTTGTTGACTATTTTTTAAACATTGTGTCCGACACAACAACTGTGTCCAACAGTGGCACGTTTCTAGGCTGTTGACGATTCGGAAAACGTTATCTAAGAATCTATTTTATGATGATACCTATGTAATACGATGAATCGCATTAAAATTAGCTTATCTGTTTTAAGAAACACATTTACTACAGTGCTTTTGGGTAATTAGTAACCATAAAACATATCTAAAACTTGCATTGAGGTGATACCTGTGTAAAGCAAAAAATCGCATAAAAATCAGCCCAGCCCTTTTAGAGAAACACATCGCCTGCGGCGCCTCTTGTGGTCCTTAATCGTAAAAATTTACTACACCAAATAAAATTTCACGCATTATTGTAATATAACTTTCTAATCGGACAGTTCTCTAGCATTTTGTAGTGCTAAAAATGTCTGGCATTAGGGTTCTAAAATCTGACTGATTTTCCAAGTAGGAAACATTAATGGAAACGCATAATAAGAATATATGCTCTTCGACGTGGCATAATATTGCTGAATAGGTATTTTAAAGAACTATGAAGCATAATATTTCGTCATTTATATTTCGACACCTCTACCGCACACTCTGTATAAATATGATTCCACAAATTCGTTAGGCGCGTTTCTTTCACCTTCTCTATTTTTGTAATTTTATATTTTTGTTTATATATGTATAAAAATTCACAGAACCACAAATTTTATTCAGCGGCGTATGTATCATCAATTTAATTCTAAACCACTCTATATATAGAGAGTGGTTTAGAATTAAATTGATGATACATACGCCGCTGAATAAAATTTGTGGTTCTGTGATTTTTTATAGGATATGAAAAATAGGTTAGTATCTATTTACATTTTCCTTCTTTGATCCGTAGTCCACACCCGCTTAACTTAATTATTTCACGACGTTACAAAATGTATAAAATAGAAACCAAAAAATTAATCTTTTTGCAAAATTCCTTCGTTCTATATAGTTCTCGAGGAGTCAGAATGTCGCGTCGCGTCGTCGCGTCGTCGCATCGTCGGAGCCCCAATTTGCATTTGTAATTACAGGCTTATAGAGTACCAAGGGCGTAAACTACTTTACCTTTTCTTAGGTATACTACGCCTATCCCTGCTTGACGTTAAAATGGTAATTGTATCGATGAAATGTGATCTTCGGTACTTATTAAGCTATTTTCCTTATATACCAACATTATCTTTGGAATATGTATATTAATACATTTTACGTAGACGAAAAAAAGTGCATGAACAAAAAATATATTTGGCAATAACTTACTTAAACGTACTTAACGTACTTAAAGAGCACTTAACTCTCAGCTTAGATTTTATACTTTTAATAGTCGTACTTAGTTTAAGGCGCTTGCAACAGTGAACACAAAAAAAAAATTTCGTGAATCAAGAAAAAAATATTTTATATATAACGAAGAGAATATTTTTCTCAAAATAAGTAAATATATTATTGTTGCAAGACATTTTTGTTGGTCTGAAAAATTAAGTCCTTACTTTGAGAGAATATCCTCTTCGTTTTAAATGAAATAATATTTTCTTGTTTCAAGAAATATTTTTGTCTGTGATTGTGCGATACATGATTATATTAGTGAATATAAAAAGATGTAATTTCTCCTTGAACCAAAAAGTTGTCTTTCAGTGATTTTCGCAGAAGAGTACTGCTGACAGTACAAATATAATAAAAACACGGAAATTGAATTTTTTATTGTTTACCATTATTGCTCTTGCATTATGCGATTCAGCACCATCACTCGACTACATTTAAATTTTTTTTTATGAGTTCACGTGAATATTGTGAAAATTATAAAAGTACGAAGAAAGACGCTTAACTGTTCACCTAATTAAAAAATTGATTCGCATAGTTCATTCAAAATTTGATTGCGATACCCATTTAACTATGAACATTTGCTTTTACATGCCACATTTCCTCAGCGCGATCCTGCCGCTGTTCTGTCAGATAGTAGTAGGCCCAGCGAGAAGCGGGACGCTCAGGGACTTTAGGTCGATCGATGCGGCGTTTGTTGCCACAACGAACAGTATATGGCTCTTTGCCTCGTTTATATATAGCTACGGGGATTAGTATGTCGTTTTTTTACGGAAAACGTAGTTTATATTCTTTTGTATGTTGAATTTTAAATTTAAAATATTTATGCAATAGTTTTGTATTTCTCCGCATTCACCTTCATATTCCTATTTTGTGCCAACTTCATTTTTTGTGTTTCGGTGATATAAAATATGACGTGTAACTGATACCATACGCTGTATCTCATTTTTTGGTATTTAGCGAAACTTGTCTTGTTTTAGACTGACAATCTAGCTTTATTATTCACAACGTTGCATTTATGTTATGGGGACATATATTATTCACTAACATGGCTACTTGTAAATGACCTATGGGCCATTTTCATGGAAAATAATTGGGAATACTTAATTTTGTTCAAAGAAATTTTACTTGTGATATTTTAAGTGTGAGAAACTTTATTACATAAGTATTGTTTTTTGTCATTACACTTAGGATAGATAAAATATTTATTCGTTATTAAAATCGAAGTAAAATTTTCCTAACCGCCATCACTTTCCGAAATTACTTTGTAAATGTTTACGAGACCTTTTATATTTATTAAATTATTCAATAAAATTTTACGGAGTAAAAAGTTTAACATTTGGTTGCGTTTCCATTATATACACATGATGCGGTTGAACAGGAGTGATACCACATCAGTCCATTATGCCCCACTGCTTAGGTCTTAGCTTAGCTAAGCTTAGGTCTCTATCTCTCTCTCTCTCTCTCTAGGAAGTTAGGCCTAGGAATGAAATACTTGGAACTTAATCAACTACGCCGCTCCAGTGCGGTTTGGTGGAATTTTATGACTGACATCTGGTGGCGGCAATTAGGTACTTTAGTCAGAAAAATGTATTGGTACATGTCGGTTTCTGGGATTCGACCCACGACCATCTAAACAAAAAGCGGGCTCGGCACCACTCGACTATCGTTGAATATGAGTGATAGATGCTGATAATGTATTCATTTTCATTGAACATTACTAAGCGTTGCTTTTATAAAATATATCAAAGTTTAAAATTCCTTGTTCGGTAAGCTAGAGAGGAGGAGGACACCAGTAAACAACTTACGATTCAAAATCGCCATATCTGTTGTATCATCAAAATTTTGAAAAATTGCTTACGATATTTCTAAAGTTCTTCGTTTTTGGTGAGGGGATGGATAAAGTGCTAAAGATAAAGCTAGGTATTTCTTAATATTTCATATAACACGCTCTATATAGAATTAAAAGCGTAAATTTAAAATTGTGATTGGTTCATAATTAGAACTATTTTAATCTTACGTTGTAAAATTTTTAGAAAGATAACATAAAGGATACTATGAAAATTTGAAAAGAAAACGGTCTGGTCGTGGGAAATTAAATTTAATAAAAACGTTTTGATAATTCTAAAACTGTTTGTTTTTGATGAGTGGATAGATAAAGTGAATTGTGAGCTATTGTCAAAAAGTTAGAAGTTTTAGGGTCGTGCTAAGGATGTGGCTAGATATTTCTTAATATTTCGTGTAACATACTGTATATAGAATTAAAATTTGAAATTTTAATTGGTTCTTAATAAGACCTATCTTAACCTCACGTCGTACAACTGATATTAACGTTTACATTTATACATGTATCTATATGAGTTATAGAAAATTACTTATTTGTGTTATATGTTGGCTGTTGGCTGCGTCTTCATAGGTATAACATAATTCATTCTGATTGTTGTTTGATACACATGGTGGTTGACAATGATTTTGTATTTTATTATAACAAAAAACATGAAACTATCGCTTTTAATGTAAAATTTAAAATAATTTTTAGACACGTTTAAATATGTTTTAAAATCTAAAATAAAAATTTCATGCGTTCTTTATTACTGTCATCATTGTCATCAAGCCTATTTAAGTGACTGTAAGGTGTTTGTAAACGCGAATGAAATTCATTTACAAAATTCCACATGTTTTTTCATACCAACATACACTATGTTTCCATTTCAGGCTAAAGATTTTTTATTTAGTGTGAACAAAATTCAATTCAATAACCCAAATAAATTTATTGGTCAATCATCTCTTACATTTTTCAAAAAGCCAGTAGAAGGAGAATAAATATCAGATGTGTAAACTAAGGAACCTATTTCCTCAAAATTATTTGTGCTGCTATTATTGACTGTACCATCCTTTTTGTTCTGAGGCTCATCAATACATATTATAAAATAAAGTCCCCCGCCGCGTCTGTCTGTCTGTTTGAACGCGATAAGCTCAAAAACTACCAAATGAATTGGCATTTTGGACAGAGTAATTCAAGAGAAAGGTTTACGTATATATTTTATAAATATTTTGTGGAAATTTGTTGAAATATGACGATTATTTTGAAGAAGTCAGAAAAAAATCAAGCCGGCTGGGAACTTTCATCGAAAGCGCTGCCTAATCCTTTTGAGATATTACAAAATAATGTATTGAAGAATTGTTGCTTTTGTATAGGACTACACAAAAGTCCGCAATGGTATATGTCTATCTTTTATGGGCAGCTTACTATATCTATTTTTATGTTTGTAAAAATGGTGTCATATGATGAGATTATTGGAAAACAATTTATACGGTTACAGTATTAATCCTTATCAAATCAAATACGTTATTTACTTTCAGCATTTCATGCAGATTGTAATTGCTGTTTTACACCATACAAATTAAATTAATTTCTTAGGAATTAACACGAAATAAAAACTATTGCACGACAAGAGCCCATAGAAAGATAAAAATAATATTATTATGTAACAGACGGGGCGAACAGTGCATACGTTTGCAACAGTGGGCACTGTGAGCAGTACGGGGTGCAAATGAGCCGTACTAATGAGTCATATATACATGATGTCGTCGTCACTGAGGCGACATGCGAAACTTTGTTCATATTCTGCCTATTGAATTGAGTAATGTACGGAAACTTAGTAAAATAAATTGAAAGTGGCAAAACTGATGGTTTTAATTAAAATGTCAATTTTAATTAATACTGTGTATACATATTTAACCAAATAACTAAAACAATTATATAACAACTATATTATGTTCAGTACCAATTATAACAACTATAAGTGGTACTGAACATAAGTACTAGAATATGTACTTGCCCTAACAACACCCGACACTTTATCTCACTTGGTCTTATCGATAAAGAAATTAACAAAGTGCGTATATTCATACCAAATCATCGTCCCAATGTGATATAAACTGTACTTACCCTTAAACAAAATTAGCTTTGTAAGTTTCTGACTGAAAAATTCTCTGTGACAGACAAACAGACAGATGGCATAGGTTGAGCAATAAAGAAAAAAAATAGTTACACCTAAGTCATATAGTTCCCCAACATTTTATACATACGTATCCAAACGTTATGGTTCACTCTTCATAATCTATGATTTTCATATAGAAATGGCGGCAAAAGGCAAAAATTTGTTTTTGATTGATGATGGTTTTCTTACTTATCGATGATAAGTTATGCCACTACCTTTTTTTCGAAGTTGATTCATTTTTACACGTTTTTAACACGCACGACGACATTTTTGAATTGTTAATTTTTTATTTTACTTTGTTTTTATGTTCTTTTTCAAATATTTACAAAATTGGAAATAAAATACATTAAAAATACTCCAAGTAGGATAAAATTACGTTACATATAAATCTAATTAAATTTAATCCACAAGTTCGACGCAACAAGCTGATACGACACTACGACAGAAAAAAACACTACGGCTTATAAGCTCTGCGACCCGTACGAAGCCGGGGCGGGTCGCTAGTACTAACTATTTTCAATAACTTGGACACAATTTGACAAAAAACACGACGGAAAGAATTCCAGATGTCATATTCACCTTGTATGTCGAGTAAGCTTGATGCGCAGATACTTTTAAAAAATACTCGTAATAAGTTACGAGTATTTTTTAAATATATCTGCGCATCTTTCAGCGCATGCAGTGCTTTTACGTAAGTAATGTGTCAGTGACACATGTAAAATCTGAATTTTATTTTTGTACTCCAATGGTATGCCCATTGTTCAAGATTCAAATAAATAAATAAAAATCACCTTATCACTATAACGTAATTTCTAGTCATATTTTATAACTTGGTTGCTTGGTTGTTTGACATCCAGTAAAGCATTTCTTATATGTGACAAAAAGAATTGGAAATCCCTAGTACCAATTTGATTCCAAGAAGCTGTAAATCAAGTCCATAGCGTTGGTATTTTCCAAAGGTGGATGTCGCCTGCTCTTTAGTTCAGTCATACTATAAGAATGACAAAATTAGTAGCAACAATGGCTATGATATTTTGCATTAACTAATAGACGTTTGACATCTTCTATTAGTCGCGTAGTCAGAAAAAAATACGTAATGTAATATAAAAATTGTTCGTTTTTGCTGAATGGATAGTTAAGTATACCCTGAGCTATGATCAGAAAGTTAGAAGTTTAACGGCAGTGCTTAGGCTATGGATTAGGTATATCTTTATATTTTGTGTAACGTAATGTATATATGAAATTAAAGTTTGAAAGTTTATTTGGTTTATTAGATCATAATTAGAACTATGTTAAACTGATACAAAATATAAAAACTTCTGTAATTATATTTTAAGACTTTCAGTAATTACTCAAATTTGTTAAATAAAGTTTAGAAACTCAAGTGGTGTGCTTCTATTATGATTTTACGGTTCGTTTGTAACATTCACAATAATGAATTAAAATTGATAAATTTGCTCATATGTAGCTTTATCAAAGCACTTAATTATCACACGAAAAATTAGAAACATACATATTGTGTATTTGGTTCATTAATGTGGCTGTAGGCGAGCCATAATGTATCTATGTAGTGACTTATTGTGTCATTGTACCTACATCGCGCGTTGCCCCGTAATTGTTATTTTTTATGGTTCTGTACGATTCATAGTCTGACCAGAAATCTATTTGAAGTGCTTGTATAGAGACGATTGTTTTTCTTAATGAAACAACACATACCCACTTTAATCAATATCAGTTATATTTTTATGAATTACGTAATTTTAAATTTATTCTGTTTTTTCATGTACGTACAAGCACAACACGTACAAGTAAATGATACAAATAAACTGTAGCATCTATCCTTGATAACCAACTGTAGATATATGCAATAATAATTTTTAATGTTATTGAATATTTTAATTATTTTTAGCACAGCCCTGAAAATTCTAACTTTCTGGCAATAGTTTACAATGCACTTTATATAACGATTCAGCAAAAACTAATATTTTTAATATTACTGTAAGTAATCTTTTTTCTGGCTACGTGACTATTAGCATACATACTACCTACCTACTAAAAGTTAATGCAAAATAACGTTGCCATCGGTACTCCAAATTTTGTCAAAAATGATATCTACCTTTGACTTGATTTACAGCTTTTTGGAAACATGTATTGGGGATTTTCAATTTTTTTTTGTCTGATATAAGCAATGCTTTACCGCACGTAGAACAACCAATCGACCTTATAAAATATAACTAAAAATTACATTACAGTGATAAGATGATTATAACATGTGGAATTATTTCTGTTGTGTTTTTTGTCAAATTGTGTTCAAGATATTGAAAATAGGTAGTATGAGCCTCAGAACAAAAATGATGGTATAGTCGATATATATGTTCCTGAAATATGCTCCTGAGTTTATACATCTGATAATTATTCTCATTCTACTGGCTTTTTTAAAAATACAAAAGACGATTGCCCAATAAGTTCATTGCGGTTATTGAATTGAATTTTGTTCAAACTCAATGAAAAATCTTTAGCCTGAAACGAAAACATGGTATGTGTTGGTATGCAAAAACATGTGAAATTTTATAAATGAATTTAATTAGTATTTATAAAAGTCTTAAAGTCACTAAAATAGGCTTGATGGCACTGATGACAGTAAGAAAGTACCAATGAAATTATTGTTTTAAATTTTAAAATCAATTTAAATGTGTCTAATTTTGTTTTCAATTTTACATTAAAAGCGATAGATTCATGATTATTCCTAATATAAAATTATAGTTATCCACTATATGAATCAAACAAACAATCAAAGCGTACTATGTCATATCTATGTAAACGGAACCATCAGACGACATATGACGCGAATGAATAATTTTCTATAACTTATATAGATACATGAATAAATGTAATGAAACCCTAACATCAATGGTACAAAAAAAGTGCATGAAAAATATTATCAATATGTAATAATTGTCCGATACTATGATGGCAGTTTTGCAATTAACTGTACCTATCTACTGTGGTAATAAAATACTTAATTGGTATAAGTAGGTAGGTAGTAGTCTTTTATGTTATGATTTCAAGGCACTTTTGCGCTTGACTGTACTGTACATAAGACAAATAATATGTCACCTAACTCTTTGGCTAGAATTATTTTTAAGAGTTTCAGCAACCTTTGGTTTAAGGTCTCTTGAGTGTCTAGTTTTCTGACTTGATATACACTAATACTTCTAACAGCAGGGTAGTTTTGCCCACTAGCTTGCGCCCCACGCGTTATGTTCTTATGTTCGCGCGATTTGTATAAAATCCACAGTATGTATGTGTCTAATTTTTTGTGTGATAATCAAATGCTTTGATAAGGCCACATAAGAGCGAACTTATCAATTTTAATTACTTACTGTGTATCTTACGAAAAAAAATAAAATTAAAGTAGAAGCACACCACTTGACTTTTTAAACTTTATCCAACAGATTTGAGTAACTACCGAAACTCTCAAAATATAATTTCAGAAGTTTTAAAATTTTGTTGAAAGATTTTGTCTTATTAATTTTTACATATTCGTAAAATCACATATGTTATCTTTCTAAAAATTTTACATGAGGTTAAGATAGTTCTAATTATGAACCAACTAGCGGCCGGCCCGGAAGGGGAACGTTTTTATAGTCTACCCCGTCAGGGTAGACTATATTATTCGGGCATTTCCCACTCCCTCCACCACCTCTCCTTCTTTCTACCCATTTCCATCTACGCCGATAATGTAGCTTTATATAAGTGAAATATTTTTTAAAAACTGTCTTCAACTGTGTAGTCCACGCGATCAAAGCCGCGTACAGAAAGCTAGTATGTTTATAAATTATAGCACATGTGTTATTATGATGTATAAGCTATTATATTGTAATGTTTCATTAAAATCAATTTAGTAGTTTTTGGGTGAAAGAGCAACAAACATCCATCCATACATCCATTCATATAAACTTTCGCGTTTATAATATTAGTTGGATTAAAATTTCAAACTCTAATTCTATATACACTGTATTAGACGAAATATTAAACTTCTAACTTTTGACAGTAGTTCACAATGCACTATATCTATCCACTCAGCAAAAACGAACAATTTTAGAATTATGAAAATTTCTTTATGAAATTTAGGGCCAAATTTACAAAGCTTCTACTCAACTCAAACTCATTTGAGCACGACTCAAGGCTAACTTAGTAGATTTATTGGTTAAGCAGAGATTTCTAATTCATATACGGAACTCAACATAAACTCAACTAAGTCTGAGTTTGAGTTCAACTAGTGTAGGGAATAA
Organism: Luffia ferchaultella; assembly: GCA_949709985.1. Taxonomy (NCBI): domain Eukaryota; kingdom Metazoa; phylum Arthropoda; class Insecta; order Lepidoptera; family Psychidae; genus Luffia; species Luffia ferchaultella. The sequence continues at coordinate 405,106 of OX453243.1, forward strand.
CAATCAATTGCTAAAACAAGCCTAACGATTTGTCAATCACAAAGGTTTTCTGGTATCCAAGAAACTTTAAAAAGTAAACTGACACAGAAGATTGAGAAGCAAGGTGTAATTCTCAACAGACCATCTGAAAGAGGTTTATTATATAGAGGATAGAACTTTTATTAAATATTCACTAACTGTACCCTATGTAACTTGAACTTCGCCTGTGGCACAAAATCTTAGTGCAATTAGTAATTGTATGGTAATTCAGGAGATATGGGGAAGCCTCTCCGTGATTTAGCTTCTAATTTGTGACGAATCAGTGGCAAAATAATCTCTTTCACCGTCGCTTTGTAAAATCTGTACAAATTATTTTTTCATCAATTGGCATTATTTGTATCAGACGTCTCTATCTTCTATTCAAAATTTCCCAAATGTAAAATATCATCACTTAATCTAAATAAATTGTCAAAATCGCAATTCATCTTCAAAATAGTTCAACAACACGAAACCACACGAAACTTTATCGGGCTGAGTTTTCCCTAAGTCACCAATAGTCTAAACTCAAATTGAAGCTTAGCATATGCTCAAAAACAAGCGTTGAGAATGGTCTATGAATTTGAGAATGGTGCTTAGCCACGGCTTTGACGACTCTAAACTCAAACTAAGCATATGCTAAGCCATATCTGTTGAGATGCATTCATTAATTAGAAAAAGGATGCTTAGCTGCAATTTTGACGTTTGTGGAGTCCGACTTACGTTGAGATTGTGCCAAGCAATGTTTGTGAATTTGGCCCTTAATGTCCCACGACCGGAGTATAGGTACTTTTTTTGTTTCCACTTTTCGTATGTAGAGAGATCGTTGACTTATTTTTTTATATATGTTATACTTGCCATATATGGAATGTCGTGATAGCTTAGTAGCAGCGACCCCGCTTCTTGTTTAGAAGGCCGTTGTTCGAATTTCAGGTCATGCACCAATGAGTTATTTAACTTATATACACAACTATCACTGACTCTGTGCCTCGGAGAGCATGTTAAGCCGTCGGTCCCGGTAAAAATCCACCAACCGGCACTGGTGCAACGTGGTTGATTAAGCTTCAAGCACCCTCATCCCGAGGGGAGGTTTGAACCCCTGCAGTGGGGCATCAATGGGCTGATGGTGTCACAAAAATGATACGTCAGCTTTTACTTATATACTCGTATGTGTGGTTGTTACGTTCTATACTCTCGCCATGTCTACCCGTCACCCGTCTCTGTGTGCGTAAAAAAATTAATACCTCCAAAATAATATTGTCAAAGTATATGTACCACAATAAAGTTCGTAAAAAATTTCTATAGGATTCTGTCAGAAAAGTAATAAAAGATTCACAGAGAGATTTCACGTTCCAATAGATGTCTGACTAATGTCACTGAACGCGGCATTGAATCCCTCTTTGCCCGTTCCCCTAGCAATATCATGGAATTTCGCACAAAAGGTGAAAAGTAAATTTTTGCTATGCTTTGATACATCTCAATTGATATAATAAAATATTATTTAACCAAAAAATCCAACTACATTTTATGGAAGTAGCCGGGTGGTTACGCCGATTGTCTAGAATGTGTTAATTATTAAGTTATGTAAATATTTACAATGGGATGCGTTTGGTAAAAAAATAATTAAAATATGTATAGCTATTGTATTAAGAAAAAATTAAACGTACCTATTCACGTATTTGTGTTACAAAATCTGTTTTCGACAAAGATATTGTTGCAGGAATTGGAATTGACTCTTTAAAGCTATATATCGCATAACCTTTCTTTCTGCCATTAGTTCTGACATTAGTTAAGTACATTTCTTTTATAACGTGCCAATGTAAACAAAACATACATAATATTTATTACTATTTATGTATCAATCAAAATTATTTTATGAAATGATAATTAATTTTCATAATAAATGCTTTCTAAGCCTTTTAATTAATGACTTGTTTTTGTCAAATTAATAAATAAAACGGTATAGCTCTGTTGACGTTACCTCTGTGCCTAAAAAGGGAGAAATATCAAAATGATATAAGGGTGACGTACAACAATGATGTACGGCGCCGAAACATGGACTCTCACGGCAGGACTGATCCACAAATTTAAAGTCGCTCAGCGTGCTATGATTTCAGCAACACTAAAATCCGTCAAAGAACTAAAGTTGTTGACATAGCTGAAACGATCAGCAAGCTGAAGTGGCAATGGGCCGGTCACATTTGCCGTAGAACTGATAACCGATGGGGTAGACGAGTTCTCGAATGGAGGCCACGTACCGGAAAGCGAAGCGTTGGACGCCCCCCGGCCAGGTGAAAAGATGACCTGAAACACCATACCGGGGGTAGTTGGATGCGAAAGGCGGAGGACCGTGTGTGGTGGCGAGCCTTGGGAGAGGCCTATATACTGCAGTGGAGAGACACGGGCTGATAATGATGATGATGATGACCAAAATGATTGACACGAGATCGCGCGAGGAAAATAATTTGCTTTTAAATTATTTATAAAATTAAATATATTAAAATAAATTTTAAATATTACACATTTATAATATTAGACAGCTTTTAAGACAAGTTATCAGGACGAAGGCTAGCAAAAGAGTGAGGTGCGAGGCTGTGACTCGGTATTTATAATGATGTCAAAACATCTACAGGATATGCGTGGGCGGTGTTTTTCAACCTTCAGTCTTTCACTGAAGTATGATGAATTCGCGTGGGCGAATCATCTCGACCATGAGATTTGTCATTGGACTTTGTCACTTGTGCAGACATAAACAATTTTAATTTATTTCGCTAATGGTTATTGCATCCTGTGATTTGTTGCTAGGTTTATAACTAAATTTATACATTTTTATAGAAATCCTAATATTTTAACAATTTACTTGCGCCACCTGCGCTTTTATATACCTACCTTCCACCAACCTTGTGACTATCGTAATTGGTTTCATAATTTTTAGCTTAACTCGATACTGAAACGGAATAAAACGAAAGCCACACCCTCGGACAACAAAATAACACTAAAACTTTTCTCTGTGTCCTCAGAAAAGCCATAAACAAACTTTCAAATCCGGAATTGAGATATACTGAAGTAAATACATATCCGCACTGTAACGAAATCATTCCTATTTAAACAAATAGCAAACACATAAAAGGTAATATGCATCTGCAATAGCTTGCAATATTTTAGCATTGACATAGAAGAAAAAATGATGTTACATAGTGTCATTAGTTACATATCTAGAAGATAGTCATGGGTTTAACATAATATGTGGACGATGTTGCGTGTGTAAAAGTGCCTCCGAAAATGCTCAGCCGTTGGAAAAGTAAGGACAAGTCGGAAAAAAGTTCTGGCAAGTCTTCTAACTCCAGTAGCAAGAAGAAACGAAAAGGAAGGGAAAATGGTGAGATATTTTTTTATTAGATTTCTATGCAAGTATGAATATCAGTGTGAGTGCTAGCTGGACTCACGTACCGAGGGTTCCGTACCAGTAAGTCTGTGTTATGTATGTACAAAAACACACAATTATTGTATGAGAGTCCCTAATTTTTAAAATTACTAATTTTTTAAAATTACTTTTCAAGATATTCGACATAATGACACACGTTTTGTTCAAATTTTAACCGGTAACATAATACGGTTCAAAAGATTAAAGACAGACAGACCGACGGAATGATGGCACAGGCTTAGTAAAAATTGATTGTCGCAAGTTCAAGGCTTCCGGGGGTAGTTGGATGCCAAAGGCGGAGGACCGTGTGTGGTGGAGAGACACGGGCTGATGATGATGATGATGAAGTTCAAGGAATGTTCATAATAGGTGAGAATGAGAACCACTTTTTTCAATCATCATCATAATCATCTTTTTTACAAAAAAAAAATTATCGCGGCTACTAATGCATAATCATTTATAAATTTTAATCTCTGAAATTAATAAAAATCATTAGGGGAACAATAAATATGAAGGATGTTCTATTATTTTAAAACCAGGTCCTTCAATGGTAAACATCGCAACTCTAGACTTGATCACAGAGGTGTTGTTTTGGTGAAACAAAATAAAATGGACCGTGCCATTATGCTTCGCCACAACACTTTTTTCAAATATTTAGCCATTGCTACAGTCACAGTCATCGCAGAAAACTCGCTACGACAGCAGTGACGTTCAAACGAGACTTTTATAAGTTGAAGTTTTTCCACGTTTAAACTCAGCACACCAACGTGCGATCGTAAAATATGATGCATCAAGCTCTAATGTATCTCGTAAGACTTTATTTACGCGTTCAGTAGTAAAATTTTTCAAGCATTTTTTATTTTCGCAAAGACGCTTCAACAACATGCAAATTAAGGAGTTAATATCTCATTCTCATTTTATGTTGAACTTTCTTCGTACATTCATGGCTTCTGAAAATATTTATATAATCCAACACAATTGGGCAAAAGTTACAATATCGCGTAAACATCCGTTAGAAACATTCGTATTTATTATATGTCTTTTCATTCTATATATAAAACAATATAGAATTGTGTTTAGTTATTTAAAAACCATGATCTCTTCTTTGAAAGCAGAATAGGTTTAAAAAAATGGCTGAATAGAATACTTTTAGAACCGACTTCAAAACGACCGCCGGGTGGGATGTTTCAAGTATTGTAAAAAGAAGGTTTACGCGATATTATCGCCGATTATGAACCGAGTTGAAATATCCTTTTTTTATTGAACAGGCTTTATCTCGAGGGTGGTAATCTTCAAATTTGAAGCAAATATTCCCCAGTTCTAAAGGTGGAAAATTAATAAAATCCTGTTTGTTAAATCTCACCCACTTGACCCACTCTCCGCTAACCGGAAATAGATAAGTTAAAAATATTATTATTGTTACGAACACACAAAGCAACTAGCGCCATCTAGCGTCAACCAGTAAAACCACTCAAAGAACAAAGACAACCAAAACCCCCTACTCAATACTAGATGGCGTTAGAGGAACTACTATAGAAGTATAAGTCTCGAAAACCGAGTACATGCGTGAGACTTTCCAGAATCATCGTGCGTGTTCGCGTGAGTTGGGTACGTTCTGGAATGGTCTCGAGGCTCGTCTCGGCCCATATAAATAGCCGTAGGGAGGCGAGTCAAGCAGTTCAGTTTTGGGCTATCTTCGAGGCGACTTCGAAGTGAAAACTAGTGATCAAGAGTGATACAAGTGAAATCTACGACTTGGCTACGACCTAGGACATCGTTAGTGACTAGTGTTTGGACCTAGCGCTTTGTGTTGGACCTAGTGTTAGTGAATAAAGTCTTCAAAAGAGTCAGCAGGTCTTTCTCTCCAAATCCTTCGAACCCTAACATGTAAAATTATTATGAACATTTTAGGTAGTTTAGGTGTATATAGTTACATGTACTGACATATGTTTTGAAATGGTTTTTTTTATTGCAAAATTTGGTATTTTGAGGTGTCTTGTAGTTAATATTTAACGGGTGGCTAAGTTTTGAGGCCGTGAATGTGTACTTTTAATTAATTGAGTTTCTTTCTAACACACCAAGCCATGGTTGGTTAGTTTGAATGAATGAAATATAAAGCAGAACTCTCTCTAAAGTAGGTCAGTGCGGTTTAAATACTGTATGAGAATTTATACCAATGGCTTCTTTGATGGGCTCAATCCGACTCCTGTGTGTTATACCTGTATATTTAATTAAATGTATTCCGTAAAGTGCTGTAGATTTTATTCCTATAAATAGGATTTGCGAATTGTAATTTAATGTAATTAAGTTGCCAAGTAATTTATCTTTAGAAAGTGATACATGAGTGAAAAAATCAGTGGCGTGAAATTATATTCGGAAAAGAAAATAAAGAATAAAAATAAAGTAAAAATCTGCGTCGGGCCTGTGTGTTTTATCGAACATCGTTGACGTATACCCATTTTGTTATCTCAAGCTGTACTATATTATAATTCCTTTGAGCCTTATATTACGTCATAACTAGCGTCCTTCCGGTCTCGGCCCCCGAACAAAAAAAGAGTATCTGTCTGTGGCCTCGTAGTTCCTACACGAACGAACCGATTTCAGTTTTGTTTTGAAAGGTAAATTAGTCGGGAGTGCTCTTAGTTATGTTTAATGAAAATCTGTCTAAGATTGCGGATATCATATTTTTGCCCTACTCTATCAATATGGATATGAAATGAAAGGACTTGACTAGTAGAATACTATACACTATGACAAATTTATACACAATATTGAAAGGGAATGAAAAATATTAACTAGGTAACGAATGAAAAACTAAAAATTTGAAAAAAAAGTAACATTTAAAAACTCTGAATGATTTTTAATTCTTATAGTCGCGTAGCCAGAAAAAAATTACTTACGATAATTCCAAGGATCTCCGTTTTTTGGTGAGTAGATAAATAAAGTGCATTGTGGGCTATTGTCAAAAAGTTAGAAGTTTTGGGGCTGTGCTAAGGGTGCGGCTAGGTATTTCTTAATATTTCGTGTAGCAACCTATATATAGAATTAAAATTTGAAATTTTAAATGGTTCTTAATTAGAACTATCTTAACCTCACATTCTAAAATTTTTAGAAAGATAACGTAAGGGATAATACGAAAATTAAAAAAAATAAGTATGGTCGTGGGACATTAAATTTCATAAAAAGGTTTTGATAATTCTAAAACTGTTTGCTTCTTAATGAGTGGATAGATAAAGTGCATTGTGAGCTATTGTCAAAAAGTTAGAAGTTTTAGGGCTGTGCTAAGGGTGTGGTTAGGTATTTTTTAATATTTCGTGTAACACGCTGTCTACAGAATTAAAATTAGAAATTTTAATTGTTTCATAAACAGAATTAACTTAACCTCACATTGTAAAATTTTTAGAAATATAACATAAAGGACACTACGAAAATTGAAAAAAAAATAACAGTCTGGTCGTGGGACATTAAATTTCATAAAAAAGTTTTGCTTATTCTCAAGCTGTTCGTTTTTTAATGAGTGGATAGATAAAGTGCATTGTGAGCTATTGTCAAAAAGTTAGAAGTTATAGGGCTCTGCTAAGGGTGTGGCTAGGTATTTCTTAATATTTCGTGTAACACACTGTTTATAGAATTAAAATTTGAAATTTTGATTGGTTCCTAATTAGAACTATGACATATATGTTATACTACGAAAATTTAAAAATTAATGAAACGAATTCTTTACATAAAATTTTTTATCTTATGCAATTGTAATTTCAGTCTTTCGATGGTTATTCAAATCTGTTGTATAAAGTTTAGAAACTCAAGTGGTGTACTTCTACTGTGATTTCATTTTTCTTTCGTAACATACACAATAATGAATTAAAATTGATAAGTTCGCTTTTAGCTCTTATGTGTCCTTATCAAGGCATTTGATTATCACACAAAAAATTGGAAACATACGTACTGTGGATTTTGTATAAATTTCGCGAACACACGAATGATGTACGGGGCGCAGGCTGGTATGCAAAAATACCCTGACGATAAAAGAATTAGTGTATATCAAGGCAAAATACTAGACACTAAAGAGACCATACTAGAGGCTGCTGAACTCATAATAATAACTGGAGCCAACGGATCAGATAATAATATTATTTGCCTTACGTCCAGTACAGTCACGCGCAGAAGTGCCTTGAAATTATAACGTAAAAGACTAAGTACCTACCTACTTATGCCAATTAAACATTTTATTATCACAGTAGATAGGTGCACAGTAGACTTACAAAACTGCCATCATAGTATCGGGTAATTATTACGTATTGATAATATTTCTCATACACTTTTTTGTACCGTTGATATTTCATTTCATTACATTTATTCATGTATCTATATAAGTGAATACATAATTTTCTAAATTATGTATTTGCATTATATGCCGGCTGATGTCTGCGTCTACATAGGTATGACATGATCCATTCTGATTGTTGTTTGATACACATGGTGGATGACTATAATTTTGTATTTTATTTGAACAAAAAACATGAAACTATCGCTTTTAATGTAAAATTGAAAATAATTTTTAGATACAATAAAATATATTTTAAAATTTAAAACCATAATTTCATTCGTTCTTTGTTTTTGTCATCATTGTTATCAAGCCTATTTAAATGACTGCAAGGTGTTTGTAAACGCTTAATGAAATTCATTTATAAAATTCCACATATTTTTGCGTACAAACATACACCATGTCTCCATTTTAGGCTAAAGATTTTTTATTGAGTCTGAACAAAATTCAATTCAATAACTTCAATAAACTTATTGGGCAATCATCTTTTGCATTTTTCAAAAAGCCAGCAGAAGGAGAATAAATAACACATTTATAATATCAGAAACGTATTTCCTCTAAATTAATCGTGCTGCCATTATCGACTATACCGGCCTGATGCATACGGTGTAAAGAGTACACTTATTGCGTAGAGATAACTTGCCGCTAAGGCGGGAAATTTAGCTAAGTTGCAAACACGGTTGATGTGATCATTGAAATGGTATTTCCTAATATTTCATGTACCGTAATGAATATATATAGAATAAAAGATAGAAATTTTAAATTGATTTAATTTTAATTGAAAATAAGAAATTAAGTTTTGAAAAGCCAACATATGTGACACTACGAAAATTAAAAAAAAAAATTTTTTTTCAAAAAAATATTAAAACTTCTGAAATTTTATTTTAAGACTTTCGGTGGTTACTCAAATCTGTTAGATAAAGTTAAGAAATTCAAGTTCTGTTATGATTTCACCTTTCTTTTGTTACGTTTACAATAATGAATTAAAATTGATAAATTCGCTCATATGTGGCCATAACAAAGTTAAGTAGCAGCTGCTATTTTAACCAATCAACTCATGCAATGCAGCGCTCCAGCGGATAATTGTCTCGACACGTTGCGTTGGTTAGCAAAGTAGAAGTAGCGAAGAATTATGATTTGCTCGCTAGTGTAATTTATATAACTTTGTATTACGAATATTGTGTCATAAGAAGCCATAACCATAGAATACCTCATCGTTTTTTAACATAAAAAATAAGTATCGCATATATCTACAATTGGTTACCAATGATAGGTGCTACAGTTTGTTTGTGTCATTTACTTGTACGTGCTAAGTTGCATGAAAAAGCAAAATAAATTGAAAATTAAGTAATTCTTAAAAGTGTATAAACTGATATTGATTAAAGTGGGTATGTGTTGTTTTATTTAGAAATACTATTGCCGCTATACAAGCACTTCAAATAGATTTCTTGTCAGACTATGAATCGTACGGAACCATAAAAAATAACAATTACGGGGCAACGCGTGCGCCGCGATGTTTTTTCTATAAAATATATTCTATGCCTAAAGCCTATATTCCATTTTTTTTCCTCATAATTTAAACAATTACAGTTTCGGTGATAAGAGCGATAACCAATTTTCTTTAAAATAATATCTTTAAAACCTTGAATATTGAAATTGTAAATAAAATATGCTTCTATTTTTTATAATAAACAGTTTCATTTGACATGTTACTAGGAGCCCTGAGAAAGGTTTTTTTTTAATTTTCTACTTTGCTCCCCAAAATGAAAATCTTTCATTTACGGTAAACGTTTGTTATTGGGTTACGAAATTCTGTACCTACATGTATCGAATTTCAACTTGCGCATCTAGTAGATACGGAGAAAGTAGGCTGTGACCGATGGACAGACGGGCGGATACCAGAATGACCCTATATGGGTTCCTTTTTTCATCTTTGATGTACGGGACCTTAAAAAGGGACATCTGTGTCACTCCGTTGTCCGTCTGTATGTCTATTGGTCTGTCTAGACCCTTTTTCACCGGAACGCGTGGAGGTATCTAGTTGAAATTAGTATCAAATACTGTGCTTTTATAAATTAGTTATATCAGATGTCTTTATGAATTGACGAAAATTCCCGAGCTCCGTATTAATCAAATCAAATCAAATCAAAATATCTTTATTTCGTAGTTATGTAACATAATCTTGAAATACGTCATAAGAGTGAATTTTATTACTTTGTGGAAGGACGTCACCACAAAGGCGCATTCAAAAATGCTGGTTTCTCTCAGAAGAATACGCAAGAAACTGAGGGACGCTCTTTTTAACAAAATTATAAAAAAAAATTTTTTTAACAATAAGTGCTTAAAAGAATAATATTATTGAAACAAACTGATAGGCGAGCGGCTTACACCCATGGATTTTTCTCATCTAAGTAGTCTGATACTTTATAATAAGCTTTTGCATAAAGCTTTCGTTTTATTGTAGTTTTAAACTTGTTAAGGGGCAGATCTTGAATGTCAACTGGGATCTTATTGTAAAAGCGTATACATTGCCCTTTAAAAGATTTTGTGATTTTATTGAGGCGGCTGACATGATTAGCAAGTTTATCCTTATTTCTTGTATTGACATTATGCCGATCACAATTTTTTTTAAATAATACAATATTTTTTTTTACGTACATTATGTTTTCAAATATATATTGAGACGGCAACGTCATTATATTAATTTCCTTAAATTTGTCTCTAAGTGATACTCTAGGTTTTAGTTCATAAATTGCTCGAACAGCTCGCTTCTGCAACACGAAAATTGTATTCACATTGGCAGCGTGTCCCCACAGCAGAATGCCATAAGTCATCAAACTATGGAACCCACTGAAGTACACCATTCTCGCGGTTTCTATGTCTGAAGGGAAGCGGATCATTTTTACAGCGTAAGCTGCAGAACTGAGCCTTTTTGCCAAGTTAGTAATATGAGGATCCCATTGCAATTTTGAATCCAATGTGATTCCCAAGAATACAGTAGAATCCACAAGGTCCAACTCTTTACTTTTAATGACAATATTGGTAGGTGTCGGTTTGACGTTCGGTAGCGTGAATCTTATACATTTGGTTTTTTTTTCATTTAGTAATAAATTATTAGCCGTGAACCATTCGACTATTTTGGAGATAGCATTGTTTACATCGTCGTAAGTAAATTTCTTTCTGTTAACTTTGAAAATTAAAGAAGTATCATCAGCAAACATCACTATCTCGTGATTATTTTTAACAAGGTAGGGTAAGTCGTTGACATAAATTAAAAATAGAAATGGACCAAGAATTGAACCCTGCGGGACTCCCATCGATACCGCAGATCCAGGTGATCTCTCTCCGCCCACATCAACCCTCTGAACTCTGTTACATAAGTACGATCTCAGAAGGTCGAGCGCGCGGTCTTTGACACCATAATGACAGATTAAGATGATAGACCGTACCTTGCTTGTATAGCAGTAATATAGGTTTTTAAGTTCATTGAAAAATATGCACCCCTCTCCCCATGCTTGTAGTTTGAAAGATGCGATCAAACATTTTTTTAAAATATGAAAATACATTAAAGATATTTTGATTAGTACCACAGAACACTCAGTACGCGATTCTAACTCACACTTAAACGGTTTTTTACCTTTTTAGCGTTCGCGGCGCAACCTTATCTAGACATATGGAGTTCCATTCAACTAGATTAGTGTTGAGAAGCTCTTTCTAATCGTTTACGCGATTATTGTATTTCGACTTGGCTTTTCGACAAGTCGACGTTGGAAATTATGAGAGCAGGCAAAATTACCCGTCCCACTTTACTACTCGCGACAAAATTTACCTCAACGTAAATGATTCGTTGAAACTTTAGCTACTTTTTAATAAACTGAATTTTGGACTCTGACTACAGAATCGGAGTTGCAATATTAAACCAAAATAGTTAAACCAATTCGCTATCATTGAACTTGCCCCCATTATTGTCCGATTTATTTTTATCGTGTTTTTAGGATTTTTTACATTTCGTTATAGCTGAGTTAAAGACTTATTCACATAAAAATTTGCTCAAGTTCGTTATACCTTAATAAAACTGAAGAACTGAGGATAAATTTTATTTGCGTTGAAGCAATGAAGCGATTAATTAAGTGTTTGACTCGAGCACTTACGTTCCTTCGCTGATATATAACGAAGTAGAACTCGATTTTCAATTTAGCTTATTTTATTTCACTCCTGACAACCTTCTTTTTATGTCTGCGAAGATTCATAGAAATAGTTTAGTCGTTTTCGAGATTAGCCGCAACAAAAAGACAGACAGACAACCAGACGAACAGAAAGTTACCTATATTACTTTTGACAAATTATTTTAATCCTTATCAAATTAAATACGTTATTTATCTTCAGCATTTCATGCAGATTATGATTGTCCTTTACACCATACAATTTAAATTAATATCTTAGAAATTATTGGAAAATAAAAAATATCAGGCGACAGAAACATACAGACCCATCAACTTATCTGTGAAGCGGCGAAAATTGGAACTACGGCCGCCACGTTGAAATGTCATTCGATTGTCAGTGTCTACTACTTTCGAGTGCTTCGTGTGTATGTTACATGGGTGACACCAATGGACAGAGTGATTCAAGAGAAAAGTTCACGTGCATAATTTATTAATATTTTGTGGAAATTAGTTTAAATATGACGATTATTGTCGAAGAAGTCGGAAAAAAATCAAGCCAGCTGGCAGCTTTCATCGAAAACGCTGTCTCATCCCTTTGAGATATAACAAAATAATGTATGGAGGAATTGTGTATCTTATATAGTACTAAAGAAAAATCTGCGATGGGATATGTCTATCTTTTATGGATAGCTTACTATAACTATTTTTATGTTTGAAAAATGGTGTCATATGATGAGGTAATTGGAAAGCATTTTATACGGATACAGTATTAATCCCTATCAAATTAAATACGGTATTTACCTTCAGCATTTCATGCAGATTATGATTGCCCTTTACACGATACAATTTAAATTAATATCTTAGGAGCTATTGCCAAATATCAATATAGCGCGACCAGCCGGGTTAGGTTAGGTTATGTGTATTTATTCTTTACTTTTTCAAATATTTATGGAATCGGAAATGAAATACTTTAAAAATACTCCAAGTAGGATGGAACTTACGTCACATTTAAAGGTAATTAAATTCAATCCACATGTTCGATGCAACAAGCTGACATGACCCTACGACAGAAAAAACATTACGGCTTATTATCCTCTGCTACCCGTGCGAAACCGGGACGGGTCGCTAGTACTACAATAAACCCAACAGTATCTTCTACGTAGGAAACCAGCGTACGCCAGCTTATGCGCTCGGGCTTCGATTATTCTATAGTCATTTAGTAAAGTTCATTACTTATTCTAATTACTTGTACTTGAAAGGCCGCTTTACGGATACCGTTAAGCGGTTACCGTTTACTCAAACTGCAACTCAAACGCGGCCTACTATCATGTGATTTCATGTACGAGTCCGCAAAAACAATACATGGCCTAAAAAGTCCATCTATTCTTGTTATACCATGAAATATGACAATTAATAATTCGTGCAACAAAATAGCAAAGTTCGTTAGGTTTTTTTAAATCACGAGCCTAGCAAGGGATCCTAAGCATAGTAATACAGTATATATATAGGTTATCCTAAGTTAGAACCCTGAGCGTATTATGGGATTCAAAAACACACGAAACAAAATCCTTTGCTTTCGTGTGACACATACAACTTTTCATCTTGAGAAAAGTCAATCAATTTCATATATTTTTCATGAAACTTTTCCGCAAAAAGATTAGTTCGGCACTAGAAACTTGTTCATTATACTCTAATGGTGTTAAATTACAATCTTCACTAAATTCACTCGGTAAATAAAACTTTTTGGATTTTAACACCAAAAAACAAAGAACCTGACTGATTATGAAATACAAGGATTTGTTTCCAATTAGTTTCTTTTCCGCCATTTTTTAAGATTTCCTTCCGAAAATGCAACATCTATACTAATATTATACAGCTGAAGAGTTTGTTTGTTTGTTTGTTTGTCTGTCTGTCTGTCTGTCTGTCTGTCTGTCTGTCTGTCTGTCTGTCTGTCTGTCTGTCTGTCTGTCTGTCTGTCTGTCTGTCTGTCTGTCTGTCTGTCTGTCTGTCTGTCTGTCTGTCTGTCTGTCTGTCTGTCTGTCTGTCTGTCTGTCTGTCTGTCTGTCTGTCTGTCTGTCTGTCTGTCTGTCTGTCTGTCTGTCTGTCTGTCTGTCTGTCTGTCTGTCTGTCTGTCTGTCTGTCTGTCTGTCTGTCTGTCTGTCTGTCTGTCTGTCTGTCTGTCTGTCTGTCTGTCTGTCTGTCTGTCTGTCTGTCTGTCTGTCTGTCTGTCTGTCTGTCTGTCTGTCTGTCTGTCTGTCTGTCTGTCTGTCTGTCTGTCTGTCTGTCTGTCTGTCTGTCTGTCTGTCTGTCTGTCTGTCTGTCTGTCTGTCTGTCTGTCTGTCTGTCTGTCTGTCTGTCTGTCTGTCTGTCTGTCTGTCTGTCTGTCTGTCTGTCTGTCTGTCTGTCTGTCTGTCTGTCTGTCTGTCTGTCTGTCTGTCTGTCTGTCTGTCTGTCTGTCTGTCTGTCTGTCTGTCTGTCTGTCTGTCTGTCTGTCTGTCTGTCTGTCTGTCTGTCTGTCTGTCTGTCTGTCTGTCTGTCTGTCTGTCTGTCTGTCTGTCTGTCTGTCTGTCTGTCTGTCTGTCTGTCTGTCTGTCTGTCTGTCTGTCTGTCTGTCTGTCTGTCTGTCTGTCTGTCTGTCTGTCTGTCTGTCTGTCTGTCTGTCTGTCTGTCTGTCTGTCTGTCTGTCTGTCTGTCTGTCTGTCTGTCTGTCTGTCTGTCTGTCTGTCTGTCTGTCTGTCTGTCTGTCTGTCTGTCTGTCTGTCTGTCTGTCTGTCTGTCTGTCTGTCTGTCTGTCTGTCTGTCTGTCTGTCTGTCTGTCTGTCTGTCTGTCTGTCTGTCTGTCTGTCTGTCTGTCTGTCTGTCTGTCTGTCTGTCTGTCTGTCTGTCTGTCTGTCTGTCTGTCTGTCTGTCTGTCTGTCTGTCTGTCTGTCTGTCTGTCTGTCTGTCTGTCTGTCTGTCTGTCTGTCTGTCTGTCTGTCTGTCTGTCTGTCTGTCTGTCTGTCTGTCTGTCTGTCTGTCTGTCTGTCTGTCTGTCTGTCTGTCTGTCTGTCTGTCTGTCTGTCTGTCTGTCTGTCTGTCTGTCTGTCTGTCTGTCTGTCTGTCTGTCTGTCTGTCTGTCTGTCTGTCTGTCTGTCTGTCTGTCTGTCTGTCTGTCTGTCTGTCTGTCTGTCTGTCTGTCTGTCTGTCTGTCTGTCTGTCTGTCTGTCTGTCTGTCTGTCTGTCTGTCTGTCTGTCTGTCTGTCTGTCTGTCTGTCTGTCTGTCTGTCTGTCTGTCTGTCTGTCTGTCTGTCTGTCTGTCTGTCTGTCTGTCTGTCTGTTTGTTTGTTTGTTTGTTTGTTTGAACGCGCAAATCTCAGGAACTACTGGTTCGAATTGAAAAAATCTTTTTGTGTTGGATAGTTTATTTATTGAGGAAGGCTATATTCAAAACGGCTTTACTGATTTTGATGAAACTTCACAGATATGGAAAGAAAGTGGTCAAAAGTAACATACGCTACTTTTTGTTCGTTTGTCTGTCTGTACGTCTATGTGTCTATTCGAAGTTATCTCCAAAACGGCTGAACAGATTTTAATGAAACATTGCAGAGGTGAAAGAAGGTTGTCAAGAGTGACATCAGCTACTTTTTGTGGCTGTCTGTCGTTTGTCCTCACTGATCTATCGGCGCAGATAAAGCCGAAACTACTAAGTCTAGAAAGCCTAAATTTGAAACAGTGGTTTATTTTATAAAGTGAGTATTAATTTTTAGAAAGGAATATTTGGAAATTTCAAATTTAAGGAGGGAGGGATGGAGGGGCTTTGTATGAGGGTCTTTGTTGTTTAAAGTTAGAAACATTAAAATTTTAACATAAATAAATAATGACGTGTTTCAGTGTTTTTGGATTTGCACATTTTAAGGGTGGGAAACGGGAGGTGAAAAGTATGGGAGTATCGGTTTTCTTAAAGGAGTAGGGAGAGTGAAGATTGAAAGTTTGAATGGATGTACCCATTATTAGTTTCAGCAAAAAGTACGTATAAACTATTTCGAATGTTAATACTACCTAAAACAGGAATGTGTAGTCTACGCAAGCGAAGCTGCGGGCGGTCGCTAGTTACTTATAAACTTTAAATGATAATGTTCAAATATGTTTAAATTATAAGTAATTTAAATTATATTTTTCACGTTTTATGTTGTTTTAACCGATTAAAAACGGTAACCGGTATTTTCAATTAATCAAAAATTCAATAATTTTTTTTAAATATTACAGTATATAAAAATATTGCTCAGGGAATATATGTAATTTGAAAGTATGTTCACTTTCTGAACGTTTCGAACGAAAAATTAAAAAATAAATACATGAAAACAAACTACAATATTACAATACAAATACAATACAAAATAATACAATTTTAACCACGCGTGTCGCGTCGTGCGATATGGCTGGCCGGCGCGGCACGTGAAGTTTATATTTCACGATAGCTCATAACGTATTAATTGAAATTGTATAGTAGAAAGGGCAATCATATTCTGCATGAAATGCTGAAGGTAAATAACGTATTTAATTTAATAAATATTAGTACTGTATCCGTATAAATTGCTTTCGAATTACCTCATCATATAACATCATTTTTTTAAATATAAACATAGGTATAGTACTATACGAGCCACCAAATTAAAAGGCTCTCAAGTTAGCACCAGATACTTGCGCAAACACCAAAAATATGGGCAAGGGGCGGTGAAGGCAGTTGGAGCAGCGAGCGGATTGGCCGCGAGAGCAGTGGCCTTACTCTGACTTTTCACGACACCAAAGTAGCGCCGAATACGTTCCGTTTAAAAAATCCGGTCTCTAGGGCTATGGGCGAGAGTACGGATTTTTGAAATGGCGCGTATTCGATTCTAACTCGGCATTGCGTTAATTTACCAGAGTACGGCCGCAGGTCGCGTCCCTCCGCCGACATCCGCGCTGCGTCAGTTATTATTTTCACATTCAATTATGTTTTGTTACCGTTGTTTATGTGAATTCATTATTATCGTTATTTAGTATTGTTACTTATTTTGTTACATTGTGTTAGATATACATTGAATACAGGAAAAAACTATATATATGACATTGTCAGAATTACGAATAGTGCAATAAAACTATTACAAATTATTTTAATTGGTTTATTTAATTAATAATAAATACAACAGAATGGCGATGAGGATAAAAATCAAAAAGCAATAAAATATAGAATATAAAGAACACCGCTCACGTCCCATACTAGCTTGGATCTAATTTTTAGGGTATTTGTATAAATATAATAAATGGTAAATTTGATAGGTGTCTGTAGGTGTATTAAAAATAATCATATATATTACCGATACGAAGTCAGATATAATAAATACCTAAAAAAAAATACTCCAGACATGGCTGTATAGGCATATGAGCACTTCCCCGTGGTCCCATCGAGTTGGGTTAATGGGACCAGGGGGAAAAAAATTCCCTGTTGTCCCATTAGCTAGTGATGTAATTGAAATCATATTTTTGTCGAAAGTTTGTATTCAATTTTGTATTGAATTCCCGTCATGAACAACAAAAATAATAGGATCAGTGGAATTCATATTATAAAGATTAAGGCTTGAATATGGAAGTCTCTTACTACCCATACTTATTTTTTTAATTGCATAGACTAGCAAATGCGTTATGATGAGTGTGCATTATAATATTTTTTATTACTACCTACTACTAGATAGGATGAATTCCATGGTTGCATGCAGTATAATACTTATTTATATTTTACAGATGCCACCAATAACGACATTTATTAGGTCTATAAAACCGATGTGTTTTAATTTTTGCACTTCCAGAAACAATGTGTCTGAGCCGTTCTTGCGTAATCGTTGCAATTGGGGAATACTCATGATCCGTTTTATTCAATAGTTCACCCAATTACTACCCTCTTGCTGTCGAAATATCAGGCGTCACTGTGCGGCTGACACGAAACAGCCTTTATTTTATTCGAGTTGACTAATCAATGTATCTTAAGGGAACCTTTTTCCTGTGGTCCTTATTACCTAGAAACGGATTTAAAATATTTAAAAAATATTTTATTTTAATAGGCTACTTGACTATTAAAAAAATAAATTTGAGAATAAGTTTTCTAAGTATGTCATGACAATAAAAGAATTTAAAAAAAATCATTATTAGAAAAGTTATGAATGTTTAAAATGCCCTGTTAGGCAAAGAAGGCGATACCACACGGCGTTCCTATATGTGATGAATTCTTTAGACTCTATTATTTGTGTTGTTCATAACGATGAAATTAATACAACAATATAATAACTTTCGATAAAAATATGATTTTAATTCTATCACTAGGTAATGGGACCACGGGGAACTGCTCGTTCTTTAGCCCCCTTTTTTTAATGAGATAATTTGACTTCGCTATGCTCTATGGGTCATTGACGTATGTAGTTAAATGTATATTTTTTTTTGGGTTTGAGATTATTGGACTATTACTGAACTATTCTTAAGTACGTATTGAATTGTGGTGATGTTTATGACTAAATAAATAGACAATTTTTTTGTAAACTAGCCCACTTTTATTTCAAAAATCCTTTTCGTTTTTTCTAGTACATTCTATTGCGGGACTTTTTTTCTTTATTCGGGATTGTATTTCACAAGGAGCGGGATAATTGCATGTTGACTGGCGATCAGCAGCACTTACTTACAACAAAAAGTAAAATAAAATTCTTTTAAGTTTTGCGATTATGTACTTACAGAACTTATTTGTTTATTAATCATACTTTGGGGTCGTATTTATGCAAGTAAAGCACGGATGAAATGAATTCGCAATTCCTTATTATAAATATTCTACTATACAAGCAAACGGAGCGGTAATGTTTTTATTACATAATTCTGTTATTTTTGCCTGTGTAAATGATATTCAAAGCGGCAACTTTTTTTAAATAAATAAAATTCAAATACTTTTTTTTTTAGGGACTGTGTTCTTTTTATTTTTATTCTAAATGGGCCACCGCTTGCAACGGCATTCGAAATCTACGAAATCTAATATTTTTAATACCACAATCAAAACACGAACTAATGAGAAAAAGTGTACTACAGTGGTCACACTGCAGTTAAACCCAATATACCCACGTTCCGTTTCGTTCACAAAATTATTGCCTTCACAAACAATTTAACTTACATGAACGTTTTTTTAAATTTTTTGGGTTCTATTTTTTAAAGTGATAAATTAATTAAACTAAGTGACTTTTAAGCTATTTTTTTTTTGTATATGAGTAATTCGTATACATTTTAATAAAATCGCGGTTCATAAAATAAGGAATAAAAATTGTCCCGAGCTATCAGTGCACTCATGTTATTACTTTTCAAATTAGCTAGAAAGGGTCGAGCGCTATCTAAATAACTAATGACATAAAAATTAAGTATATTTATAGAATAATTCTTAAATTACATAATAATAACGATTTTAAGGGTTAAGTTCGATTAACGTCGAGCTCGTTTTTTTATATTGTATGGTGGTACGGAACCCTTCATGTGCGAGTCCGATTCGCACTTGGCAAGTTTTTGAATTGATAGATTAAGTTAGATCAGGTCAGCCTATATTAATACAAGGCGCGAAGTGGAGCGGAGCGACGATCTACCCAAAAAGGAACATTGTAAAATCTAACATATCAATAAATGATCAATTTTGAGATTTGGCCATAAAATATAGATAAAACGGAAATGTTGGATGTAACACTAGTTATCAAAACTTCTAGTATTGTTGCATATACTTTTTTAACTTCCCGCTATCCAAGGGAAGCTATTGGTTTGGATCCGATTGTCGAAAATCGAGTCTTCAAACGAATTTCCAACAGATCTCCACATTTTGAGGTTTTAAGCCGATTAACGATCGAATACGGCATTCGAAAGGGTTTATCGAGACTTAGATCTGATTAGATTTCGAAGTCAATTGGTCGAGCTGTTTCAAAAATATTCAAATCATAAAATCAAGAACTATTTTTTTAACGTTTTTTTTAGATCACTTTGAGATTTTCCAACCGATCTACTTGAAATTAAATTAAATCGAACGACGCGTTCAAAAAATATTACAGTTTATAAATTTCCGAAAAAGTATTTTTTTAACATAAATTTGAGATTTTACGACCAATCTATTTTTGAATTTATAGAAAAAATGTATGCTTACAAAATTGCATAAAATGCCGTAAATTGCATTGAAATTAAACGAAGCGTTCAAAAGAAATCGTAGTTCAAAAATTTCCAAAATAAAGTTTTCTTTGAATATGTCCCTGGTTTTTGAGCTGGAAGAACTCTAAATTTATAGAAATTCTATTTTTTAGCTTGGAGAGCTCAGAAAATAAATTTTGTGAGCTTGAGCTATAACTATTGAGCTCAATAGCTTTCCAATAGGGATATTTTCGAACGCTTTCATCTCGAAAATAGCGGGAAGTTTCAGGGATGGCCTGCAGAGTCAACCGATTTTTTGACGTGTATTTGATGATCTTCTGCTTCACCCCAGTGGACAGTCCAAAAAACTTTACGTTTGAAATCTTTATACTCTTAAAGTTTAAAAGTCAGAAAAATGATAATTATATCGTTACAAAAATATACGTCTCATTGTCCTCGCACCTCTCGCTATGACGTCATAGACTGCAAAAGTGAGCACTCAAAATGAGGTTTCGTGCGGGCGCTGCTCAGTTTAACTCGCGATAACATAAAAACTCTATGGATTCAAACAAAGTAAACTGTATTCGACCCCTCCTACGTATACTATGGTAACTCCAAAACCACAACTTTACAGGAGAGCGTATTGAAGACATTTTTGGTCACTGCAAATTGCTAATTTATAGGATCTCTCTGCTCTTTTGCAAAATAGTTTTATATTGTAGTAAGAATATGCCAAGTTATTTAAAAGTAATAAATGAAACTCGGTTTTGATAAAAATGTTCATACAATATTATACTTCGGGGGAGGTAAAAGTCATTATATTGTAAGTAACTTATACAATAGTTTACATGGGAAATTAAAATTGCCTTTTTATTGTATGTAATATTTACAATAATTTACGTTGAAGTTGAGACGAAATTTATTATTGTATCGTTGTACTCCAACAAACAAAACATTCCAAAACTACTTATAAACTAACATGACATAATAACAAAACTTTACTTGTAATGTTGGGCAGTAAGTATTCAAATGTAACTTTATTTTACGAAATTGATAGGTATGCTATAACTTTATTTTATTATATTAAGTACATAGCACGAATGAAATTTAGTCATAATCATCAGACCCGCTACTCTCATTTGATAGTTAGTGTCTAGCAAGTTATTATAATAATGATGATAACAGTTAGGAATGATTCTATTTTGATACATATTTAAAAAGTCTTTTCTTACTGATATGTAAAGGACTGAGACAAAGAGGTTTTAATGTTAAAAAAACAGCTTTTTTACGGCTTCTAAGGTTAATTTTTTTTTGAAATCATGTGGTTAGCCCTCAAATCATATTTGTAGTATAGTCTGTAAGGCTCCTCTAGATAAATAAACACTTCTTTTATTTTGTTCTATTGTATTTAATTTCCATTTTGATTTTTAGTTTAGTTGAGGCCTGATAATAATGTTTTAAGAAAAAAAATTGAGTATTTCATTTCTTCAACGTTATAAGGTTTTTCTTCTTGCTTTGTCCATCTTACCAAACTGTGCCACACAAAATTTGCGAAAATTTGTAAATCTTTTCAAAAATTTTCTAATAAAGTATGCACGCTGGCGCATTCGTTTTACGTGTGACTATTCTCTATGAAAGTCTGTTTAATCTTAATGTCATATTTTTGAGTCATACACAGATACAGCACATAAAGTCGGAGTATAATCGAAAATCGGTACTTCCTTTATAAAATTGTTTAGATATAACATGAAAAATTCAGCTTGAACTTCATTAGCACCTCGTTTTAATGCCACATGAAGTAAGTTCCTTCTTTTTCAGCAAGGTTAAATAATGTGAAGTTGAAGATTGACAATTTAAGTTTGTAGTCAAATATGCTTAAATTACCACCAGAAACACTCAATACTTTTTGAAAATCAAAAGTTGCTGTAACAATTTTTCTTCCAGATCATTTAGCCTGGTCTTTGTCAGAAAGTTTTAATTGGCGAAAATTTTTCGTATCGATTTGTTTTGTAGAAATTTACGTTTTTTTAGTGTAATGTAATTGGACTGACATTACGGCGTAACTACACATTGTTACGCCGTGGTATAGTCTTAATATATAATACTTTTTTGTTCTGTTTCATACATACTAAGTTAGCTATGAACCCCGATTGTTTGTTACGATCGTCCTAATTCCAAAATAAGGTTAATTTTATTGATTTTACTTATTTTATTAAAACATTTTAATAGACACGAATTAGGACATTTTGAAGCCTATCTTTTTTCAGATATTAAAGTTCTGTTTTTGTATTTCTAGCCCAATTTCATATGTTCCTTTTATTATCAATCCATTGACTAAAATGTCGTCTTCTTATGTTATCTTTACTTTTTCTTTTACTGGAGTTTCTGCGGCGTACTGACGTTTGTGTGTTTCTGGAAATCGACGATAAAGGGATAGGCATTTGCCTGGGGAGTTGAAAAAAGTCACTTTCAGATACGAACTGTGACCATTGAATACTAGGAATGAGAAATATGTTCTTATTACCCATAATCAAGGAAAAAGATGATTATTATAGTTTTATTTATATTGATTCAAAGAACGATCCGGTGATGGATAAGGCGTACGATTATCGTCACCATATGAAGTACCTAAAAATACATACACATTGTCATAGAATAAAGTTTACATTTAATGCACAGTTCGGGTCCTTATGGCCAAAGATACTTTTTATGAGAAACTAAAAACAAAATATCCGATGCAGAAAAGTTTTGTGTTTACATTGCTAGTTGTTTTCCTTTATAAGTGAATCCAGTTCATTATAATCATTGTCTTCATAATCTACCAAATTGCTTCGAGGGCGTTCAATTCTTCTAAATCGACATCAGTGGGCAAAGGAGACACGGAAATTAACCAAAATATACGTTATTTACATATATTTTTTTGACATTTCACATGTAAATTATTGTAAGTAAAAAAAATTAATTCTTCAATACCGTGTAATGTGTTGTAAAATCACATGCAATATAGTATACTTATTTGAATTTCAACGTAAAATATTGTAAGTAATACATAAGATAATAATTTTGTAACAGAAAACCACGTAAACTAAGCTATGTGTGGCTTACAATAATTTACGCTGTTACTGTTTTAGTAAAACAGTTTCTGATAAAAACAATGGACTATATGTCAAAGCATTTCTTGCATTTACGTTATTATATTTATTTTAAATACTTTGTCTTCAAAAAAATATACTTTTCATCTTGCGTGTCGAAATAAAATTCATATTTATTGTCAGTTTTTAACAGATACACCAAATTAATAATTTTTTGGGTACGATTTGATCCAATCATGATAAAGCCTTATTAGCTGAGAATATAATGTATAATTTTATATTTTATTGTTGAAGATTCGTAAGTTATTAATATATAAACACAATCTACGTTCACGCAGGATCGCTATCCCAAAGATCCCAAGTAAACTAATGTAACTGATAGTTACGTCATTCAATGAATACGTACTTCCCGTTTCGGTTCCGAAGAAAGCTATTGTAAATGCTCATACCGGAATACACGTCGGAAAAATATTATACTTTCATTTACATACAACATTATACTTCTATAAATATGCCTTAATTTTGAGAAAAAAATTTTTTTTTCGCTTGGATCCCAAGAGTCTGCAATTATAGAATGCAAAAATAACGAAAAGCCAAAATTGACGATTTGTGGGTTACAACAATATACGTAGGAGGGGTCGATTTGACAGATCAAAACACAAACTGTATATTACCACAAAAATTATTAAATTCATGAAAAAAAGTTGCGAGGCTTCTATTCACCTTTAATTTGATCTTGACTTATTATTTTTTTGTATTCTCACGAACACTACTTTTCGTACATATACTAAGTATTTGTAACAAAACCCATGTTTAGGAAATCGTTCCTTTATGACCATCACAAATTATTTCATAATTGATTGGATTTTATACCTAAAGGCATGTTTCGTTTTCCCTACGCGAAAATTACTGATTATTTTTCAAATTGGAATTAATTTCATTTTTTTTTTCAGAAGAGGACTGGCATGGCGACGGTTCGCGAATGGATGGTGAGTTAAATAACATTTAATAATTAGTTATCTACCGACTTGGCCAATATGAAATGAAAGTTTTGTAATCGCCGGTCATAGAGTAAATAAATTTGACAGCAGATTTCGCCGGTCGTTGATCGTAACGATATTTTAGGATTAAAGTCAAATCCTTAAATGTGTGTGGGATCATGTGCATATAGACTCGTATAGTCGCACACACCGCATTTGTTCTATTTTAGCGGTTTCTTTCTTAATTCTTTCGAAACTAATGTATTGGGAAATAATTTCAACGTTCTAATCAATGTTTAACTAAGAGATTTTTGCCGATTTAAAATTTAATTATTTAAAAGGTTTCTATTAATTCTCCACATGACAAAGTAAGAAAAAATTTCATTCCATTTCATTTTCAGGGAAGATATTAAAAAAAATTAGAGACTAAACGACAATTTAACAAGTATTCAACGAGCATAAAAGTACGAATTGGCTAGAAGCCTTCTTCTGCGTTTACCGTCTAAGCCCTCATACTCGCCAGCTGGTGAGTATGAGGACTTAGACGGTGCAAGATAGCAAATTTCAGTCCACGAGGTCCCCGCGCGCCGGTCTTCAATCCTTGTGCGCTGGTCTTCACATGTGAAGTGACATTTCTGACTCTATCAAAACCAAATTCTGCTGTCAAATTTATTTACTCTAATTCAACACGCATGAAAAATGTTATTCAACCAGTCTCTATGTCAGCTATGGTGTGACAAACAAGACAGACGACAGAGGGACGGACATACCTAAGCACCGAAATGACGAAATCATAATGCTTCAATTTTTTCGCTTTTAATTGCGAAACTCTAAAAAGAGAATATTTAATCTTATCGTAGGTATACTAAATATAAGCAATTCTTAATAGATATATTTCGGCTATCTCGTAAACGGCTCTAACGATTTAGATAAAATTTTGTGTTTAAATTGGTATCAACTCACTGATTTCATCAAACTGGTTTCTAAATAAGTTTCATGGTTATTAACCACCAGGGGCGCTGCAGTAGATCTGTATCTTCGAAACGACAGGACTGATTTTGATGTCGTTTTTTGCATTACATTGGTATCATCTACGAGTAAATAATTAACTAAATTGTGCATTTATGGACCACCAGGTGGCGCTGCAATAGACTGTGTCTCTAAAACGGCTGGGAGGATTTTAACGTGGTTTTTCGCGTTGCATAGATATCACTTCAGAGCAGGGTCTTTGATAAGGTTGGTGGTCATGGACCACCAAGGGCGTTGCTATAGATGTTCCTCTAAAACGGCTGCGAGGATTTTGACGTGGTTTTTTGCTTTACATAAGTATCAGGTAAAAGTAAGAGTAAGTTTAACTGTGCATACACGATTATAAAAAAAAAATATTTATTTTCCATTGATCGATTTTTCAAGAGTAATCGACCGAATATCGTGTACGGATAGGTGCCCAAACCCACGTAACCAAAGCTCGCATATTCTGCGTTTCATAACACCATACGACTAATACAAATATATATTCTACTCAGGTGGCCGTTTCCATAAACATACACTCGAGGAATGGTTTATTCGGAGTAAAAAATCGTGTATGACTTACTGTAAATTTTTTAGTAAAATGAATCTTTGAGTTTAGAAAGGTTGTCATGAGCTGTGTACTAAGTTGGTTTGAACAAGTTTTTTACCTATTTATATACCTATAGAATATTCAGAAAAACTACGAAAATACGGTGGATACCATGGATACGTTATTTGAAATCGATTATCCTACCGCAGAATTTATTTATATGTCGGAGAGCGGTCAGGATGGTCATTTTGATTAGACCCTTATTGAACAATTACTCTAATCCTATAAATTTAACTATCACAATAAACATTACTGCAAACTGTAGACACTACTATCCTTAACTCTCACAGGCTTACAACCCTACTCTAGTCGTATCTATCATTACACAGTAATAATCTACAAATTATAAATACGATTAAAATTATTAATACGATGCGTAAGTGATCCTGGGACACGACCACCTCCCGCCACACACAGAGCTCTCTCTCCTCGTGCTCTGGCCTCATCCTTATGTCTCGTATATTTATCGCCCTTTTGCGATGTACATACATACGCCTGTGCCCGATCCCATTCGAATATAACAATACCTCTCAGGGTTGCTACCCGATAAATCATAATCGACGCATTATATAATAAGTCACTATTAAAACAGGCGCGCTGCGACATATATATCTGCCAGATGTAAAAATACTACGTCCGGAAACTTGGACTATATACAGGCTCTTCCCATGATACCTAATGTTAAAAAAAACCTACCAAGCGCTAGTTGAATTGCACCCTAAAGGTGAAGGTATTGTAACGAACACACAAAGCAACTAGCGCCATCTAGCGTCAACCAGTAAAACCACTCAAAGAACAAAGACAACACGAAACCCCCTACTCAATACTAGATGGCGTTAGAGGCACTGCTATATAAGTATAGTCTCAAAAACCGAGTACATGCGTGAGACTTTACAGAATCGTCCAACCCGGTCGATCGCGTTAGCGCGAGTCGGGTACGTTCTGGAATGGCCTCGTGGCTCGTCTCGGCCCATATGAATAGCCGCAGTGAGGCAAGCCAAACAGTTCAGTTTTGGGCTACCTTCGAGGCGACTTCAAAGTGAAAACTAGTGATCAAGAGTGATACAAGTGAAATCTACGACTTGGATACGACCTAGGACATCGTTAGTGCTTAGTGTTTGGATCTAGTGCTTTGTGTTGGACCTAGTCTTAGTGAATAAAGTCTTCAAAAGAGTCAGCAGGTCTTTCTCTCCAAATCCTTCGAACCCTCACATAACAGAATATTATGTATTTGTAACTACTTAACTCCGATGGTATTAAAACGCATATCAATTTAAATATACTAAAAATATTATTTTATGTGATATAACTACAAATTAACAATTTTAGGAGTTTTTCCTTTATTTGTGTTATAGGCTTGCTTTTTGCCAAATTTCATGATTCTAGGTCAACGAGAATTACTCTATTGTTATGGCTGAAATTCAGGCAATGAAGGAATTACTAAAACGCAAGCTCGGCACTTTACAAGAATCACAAGAACGCAAGCTTGGCGCTGTACAAGAATCACAAGAGCAGCAAAAAGACCTCCTAGAAAAAGCGCTTCGGGCGATAAATGATGTAAGTGACATGGTGATAAAGCTTCGAAAAGATGTCGACGTTGTGGAAGAACGAGTTACCGGGTTAGGATTAGATGTTGAAAATGTGAAAACCGGCCTCGCCGAACTACAGAAGAAAGTAGTGCGCCTTGAAACCACGGGAGTTGCGATGTCTAGTGGAACAACCGGAGTAGCGTAAGGAAAGAGTAAAAGTGCCGCCATACGACGGCACTACTTCTTGGAACGCTTATCGCCAGCAATTCCAGACTGTTGCTACTGCCAACGGATGGACGGTAGAACAATGCCTGACCGCTCTCACTGTTGCGCTCAGAGGGCAAGTCAAATCAAATCAAATCAAAATTTCTTTATTTCGTAGTTATGTAACATAATCTTGAAATACGTCATAAGAGTGAACTTTATTTTTTTGTGGAAGAACGTCACCACAAAGGCGTATTCAAAATGCTGGTTCCTCTCAGAAGAATACGCAAGAAACTGAGGGATGCTCTTTTTTTAACAACATTATAAAAAAAATATTTAACAATAAGTGCTTAAAGAATAAAATTATTGAAACAAACTGATAGACGAGCGGCTTACACCCATGGATTTTTATCATCTAAGTGGTCTGATACTTTATAATAAGCTTTTGCATAAAGCTTTCGTTTTATTGTAGTTTTAAACTTGTTAAGGGGTAGATCTTGAATGTCAGCTGGGATTTTATTGTAAAAGCGTATACAGTGCCTGATGGAGGCACTTGAATCCAGATACGGGGAGCGACACCTGGAGCACGTGTTCCGTGCCCAACTGCGTGACCGAGTCCAACGCTCAGGAGAAGGACTACAACAATGGGCGTTGGAAATTGAAAAACTCGTCAGGAAGGCACACCCAGGAGCTGACACCAAGATGGTAGACACAAATATTGTTTAAGCATTTGTCGACGGAATCAAAGACCTGGAGGTCAGCGTACCATATACAGTCTGATGGAATGGTTGAGAAGTTTAACCAGACCCTTGAGAGGCATTTGGCGAAATTGGTAGATAACAAACAAAAGGATTGGGACAAGTATATACCACCCTTCCTTCTGTCGTACCGAACCGCCGAGCATGAGAGCATAAAAGCTACCCCGGGATATGTCAATTACGGTAGAGAACTACGAATACCAGTAGACTTATTGACAGGAGGATCACCGGAGGAACCAAAGACCGTACAAGATTATGTCTGCGATTTAAGGGAAAAAATGCGCTTTATACACGCCTTGGTTCGGGAAAATGGGTTACAGTCAAGTGAGAACATGAAAACCAGATACGACCGAAAATCGAACACGAGCAGCTTCGAGGATGGGTCACTGGTGTGGCTGCATAACCCAACTCGCCCGAAAAGAAAATCTCCAAAGTTGCAGACGAAGTGGGACGGTCCATACAAAGTGGTTACCCGACTGAATCATGTGACTTATAGGATTCAAAAGCAACCAAGAGGGACATTCAAAGTAGTACACATAAACCCTCTGGCGCGTTGCTGTAACAACGATGCTCGGGTCAAGCATCTCTAAGAGGGGAGTAGTGTTACGAACACACAAAGTAACGACCGCCATCTAGCGTCAACCAGTAAAACCACTTTGTAGAACAAAGACAACACGAAACCCCTACTCAATACTAGATAGCGTTAGAGGAAAGGAATAGTCTCGAGAACCAGTACCTGCGTGAGACTTTCTAGAATCATCCAACCCGGTCGATCGCGTTTGCGCGAGTGGAGTGAGTTCTAGAATAATCTCGAGGCTAGTTACGACCCATATAAATAGCCGCAGGAAGGCGAGCGAGTTCCAGTTCAGTTTTGGGCTACCTTCGAGGCGACTTCGAAGTGAAAACTAGTGATCAAGAGCGATACCAGTGAAACCTATGACTTGGCTACGAGCTAGGAAAATCGTTAGTGCTTAGTGTTTGGACCTTGTGCTTTGTGTTGGACCTATTGCTAGTGAATAAAGCCTTGCAAGAGTCAGCAGGTCTTTCTCTCCAAATCCTTCGAACCCTAACACGTAACAATATCATGATCAGCAATAGGGCGATCTACAGTGCGCGCGAGTTGTGCCACAGTGTTACAAAGATTTTCAATTGGAATGTTCCGGGATCCCATTCAATTCAACATTGCAGTCTCGCATATGTTGTTCAGTTGGCCCAAGCCTGCTCTTTGCTTCTCTGCTGCTTTGCCAGATCACTGACGGTTGTCTTCAAATTTTCGTTGTTAGACTGCAACTTTTCTATAGTGGCACTCTTCGTTTACAAAACATTTTTAAAGTGGTCATACTACTTACTTATAAAGGTTGTAGAATCTTGAAGGTTTGCCATGGGGTTATTTAACTCTTAAGTTGTTCCTCTACAAGATTTTTAATGGCTGACTTTATACTTATTCTTATATTCCATCTTTGATGATATGGCGTAAACGGTTCTCGATAAGTTCTTCAGATTGTTGGTTAATCAACACGCTCTTAGGTGAAGCAGAAGTTTACGAATTGGCGCTGGTTTTTCTTCTAGTAGTTATATGTTCACCCGGGTAAGGCAGACTGCTATCAGACTCAGAAGACTTATCGCAATCGGGCTGAGGGGGTGGGCGCAAGAGCGTATCAAATTTGCCAGTTTTTTTTGACATTGCAACGACGTTGCGGACATTTCCAAGTGCTCTTACAATCCTGGTATTGAAAATAAAAACTATTAAATCGCTTTAACGACGCTTGCGCACATTGCAAATCATACTTCAAGTTACATGAAGAGCACACCAAGTGTTTCAATCGGGATCCGACAACCAGCACATTTTCCGAAATTTGGTGCCCTTGTTGCTTGAAAAAGGAAAGCAACTGCCTTCAAATTTCCATACTGTTGCAGTATTTAATACGGCCCTAAAATCCTAAGTCCCAAAATTTACAGTTTAAAATTTCTCACTGAAGGTGGGTCGGTACAGAAAACTTTTCAATTTTGATGTCCGATCCCCTTGAAAAAAATAATTTCCAAACTGATTTGGGCCCCCGATCTCACCGGTACCCGCGTCGACCGGCTCAGTTACTGCTAAATACCACTTTTCATATAAATTCCCAAAAGTACCTTTTATGTTGTAGCTCCGGAAACAGTCGCAGAAAAATCGCTATTTCGAAAACTTTGATGCTGGTCGCCGTCCTCTCGAAGGTAGAAATCCCAGAAAGATGAATCACCGCAACGAAAAGGGGCTTTTGTGCGGAAATCTCCTCCCAGCAACAGTTTGCCCTCGAACTTTCAGCTCCAACCCAGCACTCCGTACACCATAAATACAGAGATTTCGGCCACTAGTACAACCTTTGAGCGCGCATCCGGTAGTAATTTTATTATTATCGCACTTTTTACAATTTCTAAGATTTTAGTATGAAGATTGACTGTAAAATTGATCCGTACGCAACGAGCGCTTAGCGTACTAGTGCGTGCGTCTCAGAATTAAGTACTAGTTGCATGTTAATGAAAACCATAAAAACTGACCAAATGTTCGGTTGCGTTATTCAGCCATACTCATTCAAAAATGCTCTATTATGACCAAAAAAAACCATAAGCTAAGTGGCTGAATTTGATACAGAATTAAGTACTAGTTACGTCATCATCATCAGTGCCTCTCCTTCAGCCAGTTATGCGACTGCAAGGGATAAATCCCGATATAACGAAGGGGGCGTGGTTATGGGAGGGAGCGTAGGTTATCGCACCTTGCAAGAGGAATGAAGGAATTTTTATATCCGACCGATTTACATGCAACCGCCGCTTGCAAGGTATTAGTAGGTCTATAACATGCTAACACAACGTGGTGCGCGAAATAGAAGCAAAGAAAGCGTTTAGCGATCCGAGCGCTGCTCTCTTAGCCGCCGCCGCATTGTGGTTTTTGATATTTTTCCGAGCCACGGCTGACCATGAAGTTTAATTGCGATATATATAAACGTCCAAGCGGTCGCTAGTGCTTATATACGTAAAGTAAATAGGCCTGCCTTGTATTCAGTGACATCGATTGAACATTGCGGTATTTATCACGTTTCTTATTTTTATGCTAATCTTTTTCATTTATCATTATCTTTTTCATTATCATTATCTTTTTCATTTGCATTATCTTTTTCATTTATCTTCTTCACAGTCTTTTTTGTACAAGAGCATATTATGTTTATTAATATTCTTACATATTTTTTGCAAGAGTTTCTTGGAAAATATGTGAAATGATGTTTATTGAATTTGCCTTTTTACTTTTTTCGCGGTCACTTTTGATCGTTAATAATTTTGCGAAACATAAATCTGCCTAATATTTGATATTGCGTTATTGACGTATATGATTCATAAAAACGAAAACCAATCACAGTACTCACAAAGAGCGATACAGAATTGTTCCAAGTAATGGTACTTACAGCACAGATCTCGTTTCATATTGTAAACATTCCTACTTAAATTTAGAACTTGAATTTCAAGGAAGTCTAATGTTTAAATAAACTTTAATAGGTTTATGATACTCTACTGAGACTCACTACATCTAATTTTTTTTTGTTTGTGACAAATGAATACTAGGTAGGTCTAGAGGAGTAAATATTTGTTGTAAGGATTTGCTTACGTGTTTATTGAACAATCAATTTCAAAGCAATACAACTTCACAAGTTACGTATATTACGTATCGTACGTATTTTCCGGTTCAACGATATGTTTCGGAGGTCCTCTTCCTACTCCACCATAAGTTTAAAGTGGTTTACTGGTTCTGTAAGAGCTCGGCGTTAATGATTTGTGTGGACAAATTGTACAGTGCGTCTAGTAGCACCGAAAAAGAACTAATAATTCACATACAAATATATTATGCCGTCGCTAGCGAGGTGTCCTCGCACTAAGTATTAATAGACAAAGCCTTAAGACGTTGCCGCACTTTGTGTCTTGAACAAACGAGTTATCGCGTATTTCTGTCTATACCACAGAGGTTAGCGTAAAATAGATAGTTGGTGTAAGTTTGGCAACGCTGCACTTTCAGTATGAACGTGTCGATTCATTTAAGTTAAGTTAAGGTTAAGTGCAACATTTAATATAATTTCATACAAGAATCTCAGCGTTTTAGGTAAAGGTACATTGTTATGAGAAAATGTATTGTGTTCAGCTCTGTCTAGAAATACCCAGAATCATCAATACATAAGTAACTTTTAACAACTTTTTTTAAGGCTAATAAAATGAATTTTTCAACAAGAAAGAAAGGTCAAACATTAGTTTTTTAGCTAGAAATCATATAAGTTTTAAGTGATTATTATGAAAATCAAGTGTAAAACCATTAAATAGTGTAAATTAAATCGTTCGATATAGGCGTCTGTTTGTTCTAGTGATTTACACGAACTAATGATACTTAGCAAGATAATTAAAATAGTGTTTGTCATACTTCGAAACAATAAAAGACGTGAGCGAAATGTAACACTCGGTGATTACACAATAATGCATATCTAGAACCACAGACAATCGAGTAGGTTAGAGGTGCCATGTGACTCTATTTGTTCAAAGACATATGACACAATAATGAGTGAATAGTTTTGTCTCATATTTAGGTATATATATCATTTTAACAAGCGGTTAAGTCGTTTATGCCTTTCACATATTTAGTATAATTTGATGTCGCATTATGGAGTTTAGGTTACTAGATCTGTCTTAAGTACCTGTGCAACATGCTGCATATTTGAAGGGGACAACGTATCCGCCTACATCATTGATTTACCAATTTTAATAAGAAGTAGCTAGCTATAATAATAATAACGTATACATGACAACAACGTCTAGACCCCAAACTAAACATGAGCTTGTGCTCTACCAAGCGAAGACACCACACACATATAACAACCAAGACCCAGTACCAGTATCGATATTCATCATATAAACACTGACCCGACCTAGGATTCGAACCCGGGACCTCCAACTTTGTAGGCAGGGTCGCTTCCTACTAGGATAAGTGGTTGTCTAAAAACTGAAAACTGAAAGCAACACAACAACGAAAGCAACAAGTACTCTATTTTGTGAATTTATTAAATAAATAAATAAAAAACACAAAAGCGTCCGCCAGGTACCGTATTTTAGTTTGTTATCAAATGTATACTTTTATATACATGAAGCATGGGAATTGAGCTTTATTCGTAATACTTATGACATATATTTGCATTACGAATTTCTAATAAGAGAGCTTTTACAATCCACTTCTTCGGACGGAATTATTTTTCTTTCATGAAGCACGGAAATCGAACTCTATTCGTAACGCGTATGGCATATATTTGCATAGAGAAATTTTAATATAAGACCTTTTAGAATAATAATAACGATGTGACTGATCAGAGCGATCAGTTACGGGTTGTTGTGAACGAAATGGATGACTGTCGAGCGCAATATGAACACTCACTGATCCAAGTACAGACCCTTCAGGATGAGTTACACATCAGTGAAATGAAAATTCTTAAACTCGAATATAAAATTGATTTATTTAAAGTAAATGAAACTGTTCAGTTGTGCGACACAGTATTAGATAGTACGGCACGTCTTGACACACAGAAACCATACAACAATTTGATTAATTGTAAAAAAATTAAAAGCCTTTTAAAATAAAAAAAATATTAAACGTTCAAAAATAATGATAAAGCAATTAAATTGTAATTACAAAAAAATTAATTTCCAGAAACAAAATTTAGAATTAAGCCAGTCGTTAAAGTTATTTGAAACGAAATTATTTGTTAAAGAAACTGAGTATCAGGATTTTCAAAATCAAATTAAGTTTCTTCACAGTAAATTATCTGACTTAAGCTTTCAGTTTGAATCGCATGCTTTGAATATAGAAAAATTTAAAACTATTATGTCGGATTGCGAATTGGACTGAACTGCTTCCACTCAAGTAGCTGAGCAGAATAAAAAGTTGCCAAAAAAACAAAGGTATACGTAAACCTGCTAGTGGACACGCCTGTCGGACCTGTCAGAATCCGAAAAAAAAAACGATAGTTTACTGTGACGAAATAGGTATTGGATTAGGAACAATAATGAGCGAGTATGTGAACCAACAGGTTTTAAATTTTTGCTTTCCTGGTGCTTCCTACACTCAAATTATTAATAAGATTTTAATTGATATGCATTGCAAAGACACCACAATAAAATTATTATATTGGTGGGAAACAATTCTGATGTAAGACGTAAAGATGTAATAACATGATTTACCCGCCTCCTGGAGTTGTCAAATCAAGACAATCTCAAAATTGTATTTCGTGCATTTCCTTTCTCCAAGAATTTAACGGAAATGCAGAATAAAGATATTCATAATATTAATACTTTATTATATAAAATGACTTGGCGTCATAGTGATGTCCATTTTAATTTCTTTGACATCAATAAATTCAAACATAATTTTATTTTGACAAAGCATAGGATGTACCTATCAAATTATTTTCAAAGACAATTGGCTAATTTGTTAGCCAATTATATTGGTTCTGCTATATTATGTAATTCAGCAGAATCTAGTTGTAAGACTGACCGCAGCTTGTGTGAATCTGTGACCTCTGCTAAAACGCAGCGTTATTCTGATTTAAACTAGCTGCCCCGACAGAGAAGAAACCTATATTTCACTTAGTTCACCAAAACATACAGGGTTTCCTCAACAAAATTTAACTAGTGGAATTGTTTTTATTAGAACTTAATATAGATGTCCTATGCATTACTGAACATTGGTTATCATGTGATAAAATGTTATTTAACATCAACAATTACCAGCTCGCAAGCTGCTTTAACAGAAAGGCTACTATCCGTGGTGGATCTTTGATTCTGTTGAAGAATGGATATAAATACAAGGAACGTCGAGATGTGACTGCGCTTTCTTCAGTTACAGAGAAATACCGTACTTCCATGTATTGAATTAGAGGAATGTATTATATTGTGTGTGTACAGGTCGCCTAATTCTGACTTTTCTGTTTTTGAGGAAGTGATGGAGGATGCTTTGAGCATAGTTTCTAATTCAAAGAAAAGTATTTTGGCAAGCGGTGATTTTAACATTGACTTACTTATAGATTCACTATTACGCAATAAAATATAATTACTTTTTAAAATATTTAAATTAATAAATGAATTTTTTTAACCAACAAGGGTCTCAGCATCTTCAGCCACCTGTATTGATAACATTTTTTGTAATTGTGATCGGCTTGGAAAGGAAGTAATAACTCATTTACAATCCGATCACTGTGGTCGAATAGTCAGATTAAAAAAGAAATCACCCGATAAACTTTTAAGTATCAGGTATAGACCATTGTCTACAATAAAATTAGGCAAATATGCTATTAAAGTGGAAAAAAACATTTTACATATTTTAAATTATATGAAAGTTTATTTAAAATTGTTTCCAGGGAGAGTTTGAAAATAATTTTAAACTGAAGGATGTTAAAAATTGTAACAAACTGAGATTTTGTGTCTGAATGTCTGAAGACCAAGGTCTTTAACCAATGCGTCCTACCCACAATGACATACGGTGCCGAAACATGGACTCTCACGGCAGGACTGGTCCAAAAATTTAAAGTCGCTCAGCGCGCTATGGAGCGGGCTATGCTCGGCATTTCCTTGATGGACAAAATCAGGAATACTGAAATCCGTCGAAGAACTAAAGTTGTCGACATAGCCGAAGTGATTAGCAAGCTGAAGTGGCAATGGGCCGGTCACATTTGCCGTAGAACCGACAACCGATGGGGTAGACGGGTTCTCGAATGGAGGCCACGTATTGGGAAGCGAAGCGTTGGACGCCCTCCGGCAAGGTGGACTGATGACCTGAAGCACCATACCGGCGGTAATTGGATGCGGAAGGCGGAGGACCGTGTGTGGTGGCGAGCCTTGGGAGAGGCCTATATCCTGCAGTGGAGAGACACGGGCTGATGATGATGATGATGATGATGAGATTTTGTGAATGGTCTACTCCGGGCATTCGGAAAAGTAGAGAACAGTTTTATTGTTTATACAAAGATTAAGTTGTAAATACTAATCAATCATTTGTTAAATATGTAAAACTTATTCAAAAATATTTAAAAAGATTTGTAAAACACCTAAATCTATTTATATTAGAAATAAAATAGAGAAATCAGAAAAGAAATGTAAAACTGTGTGGCAAATCATACGTACTGAAACAGGCAAAATAAAGCCTCCCCACAATGAATATGCCTTGCGGGTGAATGACGGAACTGTTACTTTAGCAATCGACGTCGCTCACGAATTTGAATCGTTTTTCGAAAATGTAAGTATTAAAATCACTGAACATTTGGGTTCATCTCCTGGCCGTGCTGTAACTTTGTTAAAGGAAAACGTATCGACTCAGAGGACGGATTTCAGGTTTAAAAAAGTAAATCCTCAAAATTTTATTAAAACTTTTAAATCTTTAAAAATGAAGAAGACTGAGGATTTGTGGGGGCTGTCGGTGAAAGTGATAGGTTCTGTTGTTCACGTTATAGCACCGTATATTTCGAGTGTATTTAATGAATGTATTAAAATGGGCACATTTCCTGATAGCTGTATATAAATTGAAATCTAGAGATAGTGTGAAGGCTCACTTTAGAGAAAGCAATATTTTGACAGTCCCTTGTCAGTACATTTATGAAAATATAATTTATGTACATAAAAACTTAAACGCTTTCTCTAGTTTAGGTGATGGCCACAACTGAAATACAAGACATAAGCATATGCTATCGATTCCCAGGTTCGGACTCTCAAAGGTTAATAATTCTTTCATGGGAAATTGTATCCGTATTTATAATAAAATTCCAAAAGAAATGTTAGACTTGAATTCTAATCAATTTATAAAGCGAGTTAAAGTCCAACTCATCAAAAAAGCTTACTATTGTATTAGCGAGTTTTTAAATGATAAGTGCGCATTATAATAGTTATAAGCATATTAAAAAAAAAAACAATTAAGAAAAACATATATTTAAATAAAATAAACAGGAATGAGTTTCTTGCCGGTTCTTCTCCTTCTAGTTTTTGAATCGGTACCTAATCAATTTATTTTGAATTTTAATAAGTGTGTGTAAACATCTTATATTAAATAAAAAATTTTGAATTTGAAAATTTCTTTGTGAAAATACATTTCTTTGGGCCGACCGACATCCGCTGAACGGCGATGGCCCATGATGTAGACATGTGTAACTCAGCATATTTTTGTGCGCCAGCGCAATCGCTCTAACTCAGACAAATGAGTTTGCCTATAGGACAGGCGCAATTGCGCTAACCGGCTGTCAGCGCCGGCTTGTGCTGTCAGCTCAGTAAGTGTGCCGGCGCAATTGATTGCGCCGCGCGCACATTACTGTAACCCAATGCAAATAGCTCTTGCGCTACTACGCTGCTACGTGACATCATCTTGAAGTAATTCTACCAACTTAAACGCGCCATGGCACAACTGCATCGTACGCCAGCTGTCAGCTCAGTAAAGTGTGTCAGTGCAGTTGCGCTGCACAGCGCTGTGTTACACATGTCTACCATGATGTTAGTCTTATAAACGTTTGCCCTTCTGATCTCATCTCAAATGAGTGAACATTAAACTCTTTTCACGTTATACTAATAACGTAAATATTAACCGGAGGCCCGCGCCATCGGAATTATTTTACATAGAGTAACTCCTAGGGGTTTCTCGTTATTACACGGTTACACCCTAGTGTGCCTCCTGGCCGCTTCGATGAAGTCGTTGGAGCTTTTAGGCTATCGACATGCATCCTTATTCTGCTTCAGGTGGTTGTTTAGTAGGTGCAACTCCCACACACCCCGCGCGCTCGGGCGCGCGGAATATGTAGAGTTTAATCCGCCTTTCCAACAAAACAAACATTTTTCACGGGGTGGTCGTGTTACACTGCATACCAGAATGTGACTAGAATGTAATCGTGTTAATGTTCGAAGTAAATCGAAAAATAATCGAATAACAGTCTGCGGGCATAAACTAATGTTAAATTAAAATTTACTTCACTTACCGGAAATACGATATTCATCTTTTTTCTGCGTCTTTGACGAGTAGTTTTTGCAATTTTTTACTACACGAGTCGGCATCGCATACGTTTGTTCGTCGCTAAGGCATGACACTGACTAAAAGTCGCTTGTTAAATACCTAGCCTGGCCATAAATACTGTTACAGATAAAAATAAAAAAAATATTACATTTCAATTTGGAATCTATCATTTTTATACGATTGTTCATTGTGTTTTTTAATTTTGGCGCCAATACATTGTACAATATTTTGCGATATTAAAATGGAGTGGGGGTGATAAAGAGAACCGAATCGCTGTAATTGCATTACACAAAGTAGGTATGGAGCCAAATACAATTTTAAATCTCTCTATATGCTTGGTATTAGTCAAATGTTTGTATACCGGGCTATTAATAGGTACAATGAGACCTCCTCTGTTTGTGACAGAAAAAGATCTGGCCGTCCACCTAGTGTTCGTACGAAAAAGGTGGTCAAAGCAGTAAGGGAAACAATTCGAAGAAATCCTGCCGGGAAGCAAAAAATTTTATCTCGAGAGATGAAGATAGCACCTAGAACCATGTTGCATATTTTAAAAGATGATTTAGGACTTGCAGCCTATAAGAGAGGCACTAGTCATTTCTTAACTAATAATTTAGAAAAGAATAGGGAGGTAAAATCGAAACGATTACTGAAGCGGTACGCAGAGGGAGGTCACAGAAAAATTTTGTTTACGGAAGAGAACATTTTTACAATTGGGCAATATTTTAACAAACAAAATGACCGTATTTATGCTCAAAGCTCTAAGAAAACTTCCCCATTAGTCGACAGAGTGGAATGTGGGCATTATCCGACATCAGTGATGGTTTGGTGTGGTGTTAGCTATGAAAGAGTGACTGAGCCATAGTTTTGTGAAAAAGGTATCAACACATCGGCACAAGTGTATCAAGGTACCATTCTTGAGAAAATAGTTAAGCCCTTCAACAACACCATGTTCAATAACCAAGTATGGCCCTTCCAGCAAGACTCGGCGCCGGGTCATAAAGCTCGGTCCACGCAGTCTTTGTTGGAAACGAACGTTCCTGACTTCATCAGAGCTAAAGACTGGCCGTCATCTAGTTCCGATCTGAATCCGCTGGATTAAGATTTATAGTCAGTTTCAGAGAGTACGGCTTGCTCTAAACGCCATGATAATTTGGAGTCCCTAAAACAATCCATACAATTGGCTCTGAAGAATTTTCCCATGGTAAGAGTGCGTGCTTCTATTGATAGCTGGCCTCAACGTTTAGAGGACTGTATTGCAGCCAAAGGAGGCCACTTCGAATAAGATTTTTATATTTTAAATTGTTTTTTATTTATATATTAAACGTAAACACACTGTAAAAGTAATAAATGTTATTTGCAATTAAAAAAAAATTGCAAAAAAATTCAATAAAAAATATTTTTTTTGTAGCAATATTCATGGCAAGACTAGGCATATACTTATTGCGTTTTGGTAGGCTCCCTGCACGGACACTTTAGAACGCGGACACGGCACATCTAGTTAGATTGGTACATCAATGGTCTACATGCCAACTCTAACCTATCTAATGCCAGAGCATTAGAGTAGGTTAGGGAGAAACTCAGATATTTAGAACACATACTAACAAAAATTGATATGCTTAAAAACAAATGGACTCCGTCCGTATCATATGATACTTGGCCCAAAGATGTGTTGACAGTATAGATCACATTAGACTACTTGAAATTTATGGTAGAATGGTAAATGTATTGCCTGTTCTGCCAGAGCCACAAGACCGTTTTCATTCCCGTGCGTCAGATGATGCTGTAAGTCATGAATTCGTAAAAAAAAGATTAACACATCGATAATGATTGCGCATGCTCAACATGAAAGTATTCAGGAGTCGATATAAAAATTTTCAGCTGATAATTTTTTTATTCATACATACTGTTCATTATGAGGTACGTGGTTTTTTATTTCTAATGAAACAGAAAAATTCTGAAATACTTTTTATTTGATATTTCTAAAACCTGAGTGATGTGGACCTTAAAAAGCTCTGAATAATAAAATTGTTGTATGGTAACGTACGGGAGTACTTTATAAATGCGCCAGCGCCGACGCGATGATTATTTACGCTTGAGAATTAATCAACATTTTCCAAGGGTAAATCTCAAATTTAAAAGGGTATTAAATAGTCATGTCTTTTATATTGTATTTAAGTAAAGAAATACTTTTAGATATATATTTTGTAAAAGTCACCTGTGTATAAGTACATAATTTAAATTTATTGCCTTTCTATGAGCTGATATTGGAAAGCTTGAAACCGTTTTCATGAACTTTTAATTAAGCGCTGCAGAAAGTTTATGCATGAAAAAGTCTTCCATTTTCAAAGGAGCGCATAGAGTGAATGCAGCTTTAATTTTCAAGTGGTATGAACGTTTAATTTGAAATATGTTTCAAAGGGTTTTTATACGCAAAGGTTATAGGTTTTTCTTCAATTACCAAGTAGAAATGCAAGGCAATATAAAATTTTAAGTCAGTTTTTACGGTATTTAGGTACCGAGTCATACCTTTGAGATTAACTACATTTGTTAGTATAGTTTTAACGTTTGAAATTAAAAAATCCGACGTTTTTTTTCATCACGTGGGTGCGTTGTATTGTTTTTAAAGTATCGAATAAGAGAATAGCACATTTTTTAATATAAAACATGCACTATACCATATATTATTAGTGTCATATTAGATAACATTTTGTTAAATAAATTAATAAATAAATAATATAAAAAATAACCTATTAGGAATTACCTGTAATTACCTGTTTACAATGACCGTGTATAAGCGTTCCATTATCGATGTTTTCTTTCTGTTCATCTGTATGCAAATTCTGCAAAGCATCCGCAACCTTTGAAGCAGATCTCAGGGATATTTTTACTTTAAACAGTTTGCTTAATATTTGTTACTTACGGTTTTTGAAATTTTATTATAATAATTTTTTGTTAAACATTCTGGCTATAATGACATATTACCCAACTAATCAGTGTTACAATTACAAAACGAAACAAAACGAAACAAGATCCCATTACCGCATCACCTTGTTGACGGCTGCCCTTGGTACGTTCGAAACAGTCTGCTTCACAGTGATT
Source organism: Luffia ferchaultella (assembly GCA_949709985.1). Lineage (NCBI taxonomy): Eukaryota > Metazoa > Arthropoda > Insecta > Lepidoptera > Psychidae > Luffia > Luffia ferchaultella. Next base: position 446,517 of record OX453243.1, read on the forward strand.
TCGACTTACCAACAATCCCCCAATACATGAAGAACGCGTCGGAACGCTTCTTCACCGCCGCGGTCGCACACCCCAATCCGTTACTCTCGTCTGTGCCCTCCTACGAGCCCCCGGCCCGCCACCCACTTTCTCAAACGTCTATAGAATGCCCGCACAGATGCACCTGACGATCTTACCATCGCATCGGCTTGAATGGTATCCGCGCCGTATAGATTTGAAACAGGTTCGCTGCGGCTCGGGCTATCACGACACATTATTGTGTTGGTTGGTTGCGTTTTATGTTAAGGTCGAATTCAAACACTGAAAAATTTGACCGTTTAAAATATCTTTTTGAATGTTATGAATACGCGCGATGGTGTCTATATTCAAAATGAAACACCAATCCTAGAAATCAACACCTATTTAGAAAACTCGACGAAGTGCGAGTCGTATTCGTACACGAAAAAACATGCTTCTTGTATGGGGGGAACCCCCATTAATTGTTAACTTTATTTTATTTTTATTATTTGTTATTAATGCGGCCTATATATATATTGTAGTACACACTCCATGAAAACAAGTGTTAAGCAATGATCTCAGAACCACCAATCACCAAAAAAAATATGTTTCTTATGAACGAACTCACTTTCATTTTTAACCTTTTTTAATTAATACACATGCTGTGAAAATTGCAAGTGTCTACCTATTTCGGTTCAGACAATACAGCCCTGTGACAGACGCATGACCAGACAGTAGAGTATTAATAATAGGGTTTTCTATTGAATGATTGATAACTTTATACGGAGATTGGTAACAAACATGGCCCAAAAATTAACTGGCATATGACCGTTTTATGAAATACGCCATATTACAGTATGTTTTCGAATTTTTACTCTCTTGATTTATCTCACATACTAGTTAGTACGGGCTTACTCTTTTCTATACATGAAGTCATAATTGCAGTGTTACTAGAAAAAGAAACTGTCATTCGTTCTATTTTATATATACAAAAGGTAAAAGATTGCAGCACGAACTAATAAACCGTTGCGTTGTATTTGTGCATGAGTCACTTCCCCATTAATCAGCTCAGCAATTTTTTTTTATTATTTTATTGCATATTAAGTAGAAAATAAAATGCTTAAGCTGAAAACGAAAAAATACGGTTTTTGTAGTGCAAACGAATTAAGTGGTTGTAAGAATGACCATAGAAGATTTAAATTTCGAGTAGGTATTTCCCAATGGTCACATTCTTGGTTAAAATTATCTGGCTAATGGGAATTTTCGATACCGTTGTCTTTACTTGATAGCTTCATTTAAACATAGTAATGGCGGTTTATTTATTTATTCAAAATTGTATGAAACTGTTCTAAATTATATCTTGTATGTTTAATTAATCGTGTTCCGCTGAACATAATCCAAACTTATACAGTACGTAGAGCGTACCGAACTAAACTAAAAGTTCCAAGTGAGCAAATGTCGCAAACTAACGGTTACCGAGAAATACGTGTTTAAAGTTGAACCACGTTCAGCCGTACATGCTGTATAAAATATACTGTGTATTCGACTGAACGTAGTCTAAACTATAGAGAAGGTAGAACTTAGCAAATTAAACAAAAAAATTCAAGTTAGCAGATGTCGCCAAGTAACGGTTACCAAGAAAAGTAAAGTTTAATTTTTTTTAAACTCATTATTTAGATGAGTTAACTCTACACGGTTTCTAAGTTTGGACTACGTTCAGCCGAACACCGTAGGTATGTCGAAACTCCAACTCGCAGATTTCCTAGGCCTTCGGTCACACTTCGGTCCGCGGGCAGACGCTAGTGTTACACTATTTTACTACTCAAGAAACAAATAAAATGATTTTATTTTTGAACTATTTTTAAACTGTAGCTGCATGGCCAGCACACATAATGTGATCCAATACTAATCGATACTTGGTATATGTGATCAATCAGATTGCACTCAACTTTAAGTAATCCTTGTAGCAGGAGACATACATGTATACTACATTAAATCTAAAGTTGGTGGCATCGTATAAGGTGGAGACAAAATGTTCGCTCGTCCTACACCTATTTACTTAAATACTGTAGAGAGTCTATAGATCTCATGTACATTACGCTGGCGTAGCCACTTCATAAGGCCACAACCTAACCATACCCATAATTTGTTGCTAATTTGTTACATCAATCCCGATTTTGTAGCTCTTGCTGTTTCCGAGGTATAATGGCTACAAAATCAAAATAAAAAAGTTTTTTATTCAATATAAGATATTTACACACACTTATTGAAAGTCAAAAGGTACCGGTTCAAAAACTAGAAGGAGAAGAATTGGCAAGAAACTCATTCCTGTTTATTTTATTTAAATATATGTTTTTCTTAATTGTTTTTTTTTAAGGCGGTAATAGTCTTCACTGCCCTTTGGCGTTGACCTCCAATCCATGAAACTCGCGCAACTGCATACATTCGCTGTATTCAGCGCGCAATCACCACATTCGTAATATTTGACGCCCAATCCAACCAGCGTGTTATCACAGAGTACTCAAATAACAGAAAGTGTTAGAGCTTAGATTTTTTAATGTCAATTTCATAAATGTATTTTGAAAAAGGTACAGTGAACGCATAGGAAACTACAATGTAAAAACTAAATATTATATACAGAAATTAAAAGCAAAAGATATGTAATTCTTTCATATTTTTACAAAAACATCGTAATAATAAACATTGTGCACAAAAAGAAAATGAATACAAATCTCAAATTTAATTTTTGAACGTGTTTATTATCTTACACAAGATTTAAAAAATAATTATAATCTCACTAATGTTCTAAACTAGCTGATTTCAGCGGCTCCATCCGCGTGGACTTCATAACTTTCGTGGAATTCTTTATTTCGCGAGATTAAAAGTAGCCTGTTTATTAAAACAGTGCATCAACTATGTACATACCAAAAATCATTCCGCTGTCATGCCTCAGCGGCTCAATGGTTATAGACGATTTTTGGTAGGTATATAGATGAGGCACTGAATTAACACATAGGCTACTTTATATCCCAAGGAATTAAGAATTCCTACTGAAAAAATCATGAAGCCCAGGTGGGCGGATCCGCACCAACTATTACAAATAAAAAAATTAAGTGGGAACCGGAATGATCAGAGGGCAGAAGCGGGTATGGGAGTATAAGACACAATGAATCTAAAATCTGCGCGAACGAAGTCGCGGGCAAAAGCTAGTACTAAAATAATGGTGATAGGTTTAAATGACCATAAATTAATCATTTACAGTTCTGAAAAATTTAAAATTCTACAATTGGCTCTTTTTGCAGGAGTACCTTCAGTACTTGATAAATTATTAGACAAAAGTATGCTGTCCGGTAATAGAGAAAGTTCGACGTTTTCTTGATTTCTACATCTTTTGGTGGGTATGACGTTCTCTTGATTTTTTTTCTTTTTTTTGAGAGCAATAGCTTTTTGAGTGTATTCAGGATCTCTTATTTTCATATTCCGTGTATACCTTGGATCCACAAGTTCGGGTAGAATACAATCTAAATAAAATTTTGTTAATTTATTTTCCATTTTATTTTTCCAAAAATTATCATCTCGCTTAATAATTTCAGTTTTTAAGGAGGCGTTTTCTCCGTACCAAATAGCAAACAAACATTGAGACCTTTGAGTAATATGCAATTGTCCTTGGACTTGATAATACCAATTATGCAATGTGTTAACGTACTCAATGCCTTGCCGATTTCTTTTCCAAAAAGTGATTTTTTTTAAATCTATAGCCTCTTGTAACCCTAACTTGTAGGCGGTAATGGGACATTTGATTTCAACGATCATATCTTTTTCTGGTACTTCACCATCTGGACTAGCTCCTAGATACGGGATTATCGTGTCAATAAATAATCCACATGGATTTATGACAATTTTTTCTTGAACTGATAACTGGTCTATAGCAATTTTTTCATTATCCCTACCATGTTTTACAGATTTAATGTGGTCAATGCTACTTTTGTAAATGAGATCCTTGACTAAATTTGAGCAACTAATGTCTGCCCGTCTTTTTATGACTCGTCCAAAATTAGAAGCTGTAAGCATATTGCGCCTTAATTCCAACCATTCACTACAACCGCTTTGTAATATAGTGGCATTCATGATATTTTCTCTGTTTTGGCTATTTTGCTTTAAGTTGTCTAAAAACTCTTTTTTAGATTTCTCTAAAAGATCTTCTGACATGTCGGGTTTTTGGCATTTGTTACCGTAGTGCACGTCATCACATTTATTGGTGAATAAACGTTTTTTCTTTTTGATATATTTTTGTAACAGTCTTCTTCTTTTTATTCTTTTTTCTTCCAATTCGTTTATTTTTCCTTTGAAACTATTACCAACTATTGACTCTTGCAACATAGATAGTGGTTTACGTGTATTGAACGATAACGCAGCCCCACTGCATCTTACTTGGTACTGATTTTTTAAACTAAAATTTATGCGTTTTCCACCTACAAATTTAGCAACAATGCTATGGTACCGCTCAACGACATTGCTATCAACGTCATGATCAGACTGCGTGAATGTATTGCTACATTTCTAACAATGATCGCAATTCTTTGCCAGATACAACTTTTGTAAAATTCTTCAGGCATATTTTCGCTACATCCTATTTCTGAACAAAAATATGATTGGCATTTCAAATGTTTTCCAAATGCGTGATCTTGTGCTAGTTTTATGTCGTTGTGTAGACGTGTCACATTTGCCAATTTGTCGACGTCGGATGTTCCTTTGTATTCTCGAATCGCTAAAACTATAACTTTCCGGAGCGTTAAAATTGATTTTTTTGTAATGAATTTTCGAAACTTTATCGGATATTTTGTTTCATTTCTTAAAGTTTGCAATTTATTACATAAATTTCGCAAGATATGGTTCCGACACTCAATTTTTTCCACAGTAAAATTACTGTATGGGCGAGATTCTATGATTTTAGCATAGGTATTTGAGTCGCCGTCAGATATAATTCGACCATAAATTAAATTATGCATTTCAACAGATTGTTGGAAACCTTCTAATATCAAAGTTGATTCCATACCAGTGGACGGCCCTGAATAGTTTTTATAACATGTATGAATTTTCGGTGTCACTTTTTTGTTTTCTGCTTGCGCGCAAATACAACAGTATTTATTTTTCACCGACATATAAAGGATTTTATTAGTACGTCTACCTACAATAGCTGCTAGAATAATTTTTTTTATAACTTCGTTTCCCCCAACAACCATCTGCTACGACATCAATTATCGGTATTCCTTCTTTACTTAGTCGTCCTTCTCTTAAAGCTAATTCGCGCTCCTCCTCAGCAGCTACGTTCATTGCTTGTAAAGTTAAATCTTCAATTTTTTTTCAATCGTATTTAAATTACTGTTATATACGTCTGCTGTTATAGTAGGTAGTTCTAAGGTAGCCGTTAACTGTTCCAATTGAGCATGGCCGCACCCAATAGCCAATGTACCAGCTACTGCACAATGGTTCAAGTTCATCACCTCTTTGGGATCGTCATTAGTAATAAAAAATTTTAAATGGCACATTTTGCATAACACAGTAAATTTTGAAATTAAACCAATTCGCTTTTCAGATATAATTTCCATTGATTGTAGCCCACACCCAAGAGGTCCGTGTTTCGATATTTCTTTTAATTGATTAAAAAAATGAGGAAGCATAACAATTCGTCGTCCTTTCACCTCTTTTTTTTTTAATATTTCCACTCTCGAAGCTACTGTCGATGTTTTTAGTTCTAGAAAAAAAGAAAACTATTAACCATCTTCATAAATTTATAATAACAAATAAATTTAAATAGTTTTTTTTTTAAGACCGCACAGGTGAAATCGCGGCTCGTCACCAGTAACACCGATGTAAAATTTTATAATTATAATGAAATAGGTAAACAAATTTTAGCATTATACAAGCAAACTGAGCAATAATATACGAAAAGTATCTACCTGTATGTTCTATTAGTATCCTCTGGAAGTGTATTACTCTGTGGAAAATTTTCTTCCGTACACTCAAACGTTAGCAAATCGGGTAAGGTTTCTTGCACATTTTCTTCTGTCACAATTGTGGATGCAAAACGAATACTTCCCTCGGGCCTACGACATAAATACGAATATACCTTGAGCATGTTCTGTTTGATAGGACAATTATTACACTTTTATATTCATTTTAATTTCATATTTACCTTAGCGTCTTTGCATTTTTTCTCATTTTCTGTTTTATTGAACGTTTGTAACCTTTATATTTATACGGAGCCATAATTATTACTATTGGAACAACAAACACACGTCAGACACACGTCTACCTCTGACAGCGTCAACGCGGTACTGGTACGCACTGAATTGAAGCAATCCACTGTGAAAGTACTCACTTATAACTTAAAAAAAATATAAAAAATAAAATACTTATATTAATGTATTTTTTATGAGAGGAATAGCTTTGATAATTGAATAAGCAGTTTTTGCAGTATAAACCAGTTCTGTAAGTTTTTATTTGTAAATGTTCTACTTAAAAACGTATATAAAATCAGCATCTAAATAATATTTTTTCTTTGCTTCATTTTAAAAATATTTTACAATTTAATGAGAGGAATCGCTTCAAATATAGTCGAAGGAAATACTAAAAAATAAATCACAATTATAACTATAAAGGTTTCAGTTTTTTACCCATTCAAACTTAGCTCAAATTTCATTTTTTACCATGATTCGCACCTTAATATGCTTGTAACTATTATAAAGATGTCCATGCGCACTTATCATTTAAATACTCGCTAATACAATAGTAAGCTTTTTTGATGAGTTGGACTTTAACTCCCTTTATAAATTGATTAGAATTCAAGTCTTTTGGAATTTTATTATAAATACAGATACAATTTCCCATGAAAGAATTATTAACCTTTGAGAGTCTGAACCTAAGAATCGATAGCATATGCTTATGTCTTGTATTTCAGTTATGGCCATCACCCAACCTAGAGAAAGCGTTTAAGTTTTTATGTACATAAATTATATTTTCATAAATGTACTGACAAGGGAATTTAAAAAGTTGCTTTATCTAAAGTGAGCCTTCACACTATCTCTAGACTTCAATTTATATACAGCTCGTCTTTTTTTGCAGAACAAATATTGTTTGAATGTCAGCGGCCTTTCCCCAGAGTAGAATGCCATATGACATTATACTATGAAAGTAGCTAAAATAAACCAACCTCGCCGTAGGCACATCGGTTAGTGTTCTTATTTGCCCGATTGCAAAAACAGCAGAGCTCAGTTTACCAGCCATTCTCCCGACATATGGGCCCCATTGTAAATTTGCATCGATAGTAATGCCCAAGAACACAGTTTCATTAACTAAACTTAACGAATATCCACCAAGTCTCAAATTGACATCAACTTGTCGAACATTGGGCAATGTAAATTTTAAATATTTTGTTTTATTTGCGTTTAATAATAGGTTATTTACCATATATGATTACTTAATGCGCTTCAACATATCTGATGGCAAGGAATTGGAGCGGCCCCTTGCCAATATCGGCTTACCGAGTAGCCATGGACCTCCCAGTAGCCATGCACCTCCCAAGGACCTCTCCAAGTCCCAATATTAAGTGTCGTGATAGCCCAGCGCGTAACAAACCTGTTTAAAATTTATAAGGTCCTACAGGGCAATGGTTCGTTCATGGCTGGGGTGTGTATCAATGAGTTTTCTGACTTAAGTGCACAACATCACTGACACCGTGCTTCGGAGGGCACGTTAAGCAGTCGGTCCCGGACGCTGTCAATATATGGCGGTCGTTACAGTTCCCAACCCGCAGTGGAGCAGCGTGGTGGACTTAAGCTCCAAGCCCCCCTCCTCACCCTGGGGGAGGCCTAAGCCCCTGCAGTGGAGTAAAAAATGGGCTGATGATGAATAGGTTATTAGCGTTGACCCAATTCAAGACCTGCAACAGTGAAGAGTTTACATTTGCAAATTCCTCTTTATTTCTATTAATTTTAAATACGAAAGAAGTGTCATCGGTAAACAACACTATCTCGGCAGATTTTTCTACCAAATAAGGTGAGTCATTAATATAGACTAAAAACAGAAAGGGACCCAATATAGATCCCTGAGGAACTCCCATTTTCACAATAGAACCCTTCGACTTAACTCTATTAATATCAACTTTTTGAATTCTATTACAGAGGTATAATTCTATTTGATTGTTACTACCATTATTTACACTATAATGGTTTAATTTAAGCAACAACGTTGGATGATCAACACAATCAAATGCCTTTAATAAATCACCGAAGACCCCTATAGCATTTTTTGAATTTTCTCATGCATCAAAACATGTTTTAAAAGTAAAATTCCAGCGTCTGTTGTGGATCGTCTTTTCGTTAAACCAAATTGTTTTGAATGTAGTAAATTGTGGGACATAAAATAAGAAAGCATTTGATCGAGCATTATTTATCTATAATTAGTAAAGTCATTTTTATGACCAGATATAAACAAAATTATTATTCTGCTATATTTCATTAAATCAGAAAATATGCCCATTTCAATACATTCATTAAATACACTCGAAAAATACGGTGCTATAACGTGAATAACAGAATCTATTACTTTTACCGACAGCCCCCACAAATCTTCAGTCTTCTTCATTTTTAAAGATTTAAAAGTTTGAATAAAATTTTGAGGATTTACTTTTTTAAACCTGAAATCCGTCCTCTGAGTCGATACGTTTTCCTTTAACAAAGTTACAGCACGGCCAGGAGATGAACCCAAATGTTCAGTGATTTTAATACTTACATTTTCGAAAAACGATTCAAATTCGTGAGCGACGTCGATTGCTAAAGTAACAGTTCCGTCATTCACCCGCAAGGCATATTCATTGTGGGGAGGCTTTATTTTGCCTGTTTCAGTACGTATGATTTGCCACACAGTTTTACATTTCTTTTCTGATTTCTCTATTTTATTTCTAATATAAATAGATTTAGGTGTTTACAAATCTTTTTAAATATTTTTGAATAAGTTTCACATATTTAACAAATGATTGATTAGTATTTAAAATTTAATCCTTGTATAAACAATAAAACTGTTCTCTACTTTTCCGAATGCCCGGAGTAGACCATTCACGAAATCTCAGTTTGTTACAATTTTTAACATCCTTCAGTTTAAAATTATTTTCAAACTCTCCCTGGAAACCATTTAAAATAAACTTTCTTATAATTTGTTTGGATCCTTTTGTAAAAAATTATAATTTAAAATCCTTTTTTAAAACCGCGGGCGGAGTGCTAGTCTATACTAATATTATAAAGCTGAAGAGTTTGTTTGTTTGTTTGTTTGAACGCGCAAATCTCAGGAACTACTAGTTCGAATTAAAAAAGTCTTTTTGTGTTGGATACTTTATTTATTGAGAAAGGCTATAGGCTATTTGAATAAAATAATACTATCTGTCTGTCTGTCCATTTGAGCAAATCTCCAAAACGGCTTAACTGATTTTGATGAAACTTCACAGATATGGAAAGGAAGTAGTCAAAAGTGGCATACATTACTTTTTGTATGTCTGTATGTACGTCCATCTGTCTATTCAAGCTAATCTCCAAAACGGATAAACCGACTTTAATGAAATTTCACGGGTATGAAAAGAAGGTGGTCAAAAGTGACATACGTTACTTTTTGTCCGTCTGTTTGTCTGTACGTCTATGTGTCTATTGAAGCTAATCTTCAAAACGGCTCAACAGATTTTAATGAAACTTTGCAGACGTGAAAGAAGGTTGTCAAGAGTGACATCAGCTACTTTTTGTGTCTGTCTGTCGTTTGTGTTCACTGATCTATCAACGTAGATAAAGCCGAAACTACTAAGTCTCGGAAGCCAAAATTTGGAACAGTGATTTATTTTATAACGTATCAATTTTTTATGAAAGGAATATTTCGAAATTTCAAATTTAAGGAGGAAGGGACTGAAGGGCTTTGTATGAGTCTTTGTTCTCCAAAGTTAGAAACATAAAAATTTTGACATAAATAAATAATGATGTCTTTCAGGGTTTTTGGATTTTTACATTTTAAGGGTGGGAAATGGGAGGTGAAAAGTATGGGAGTATCAGTTTTCCTAAAGGAGTGGGGAGAATGAAGATTGAAAGTTTGAATGGGTGTACCCAACATTAGTTTCAGCAAAAAGTATGTATAAACCATTTCGAAAGTTAATACTACCTAAAACAGGAATGTGTAGTCTACGCAAGTGAAGCTGCGGGCGGTCGCTAGTTTTATATAAAACTGAACGTATTGGATTTGGCAAATTGCAAAAATTTGTCTGCAAATGCCGAAAGTGTAAAAAAAGTTTGAAAAGGCGATTTTTTTTACCATTGATTTTTAAGGTATATTAGACATAATACATTATTCAATATAATCGAAATTTCATTTAATAATCACAAAAAAATTTCTAATTTCCAAAGTAGTAGGTACCTAGTAAACGAAAGTTCTTCGAAAATTGCAAGTTTATTCATTTATTCATTAATTTACAGTGATTACAAAGATTAATCTGATTATAACTTTTTAGTTATAGTGCATTAGAATCCAATACATAGACGCTGAATAACGTTGTCTCGAAGTCATCATTTGATTACAGCGGTAATATTTTAGGTAGACATTTTTGTTAATATAATCGATATGGGCTTACGGAGGATTTCAAGAGAGTGAAATATTGTTAGAATCAATCGAGAACTTTTTATATGGTTTTCGCCTGAACGTAGTTCAAACTGTTAGAGCGTGTAAAGCTTATAGAACTAAACAAAAAGTCGCAAATGAGCGGGTAGTATAAACTAACGGTTACTGAGAAAAACATGTTTATTTTTTATCACTTGTCTTATTTTTTTATAGCAACCAATGGAAACCCTAATACAGAATTATAATATGAATATTATCCATTTTTTATTACAAAAGGCGAGAGACGATACATTTACTACGAGACTGTCTCGCAAACCTTAAACTTAGACGAGCATTTCTCGTGACACTGCTGATAAAGTCAACGACCGAAGCGGTAAGATACAATGAAAAATTTAAAACAAGAAATTCCATAAAGTGTTCAAAGATGATTGAAAATATCAGACAAACAACAGACGAGAAACATGGAGGAATCTAGAGTCGAAATAATTTTACTTACATACTAAAATAAAATTGATATTCATTTACAAATACGCAACTAATTCACGCACTTAAATCATTTCTTACTCATGTTCGTGATATGAGTTTAAGTTCTGATAGAGTGAAGTGAATGGGGATCAAACAGCATATTCAATTAGAACAGATTTTATCAAATTATGACATTCAGCTATTCTATCTAATACGGTTATACCTAAATACCTTAGCAAACTCTAGGTAAGTATTATTGTTTGGTAATACTTTCTTGTCGTTTCTGGTGTTTGTTATTAATCTACGCCGCCGAGTCGCACTGGTCGCTTTTCTCAAACGCTTCACTAACGCATCGACGTTCCTTTGACACAAGTGCCGACAACAACGCCGCGCATGTTCCTCTCTTTATAATAATGCCGCCTAGTAGTCCGCCCTTCAACATGTTACAAGCTAAAATGAATCTTACATGGAGTAAAATCTGCATTGGCAAAATTATCGCCGAACGAGCTGCTTGCTCGTGTCAACGAGTTTTTATTTTCTATTCCAAACTTTCTTTTGTTCCCATAAGATTTTAATTTCTTATTATGTCAGAAATAAAAAATTTGAAATCATGTCAGTCAATTGTCAATCGATTCTACGAATCTAACTGTACCAATAAACATTAATGTAAACTCCAGATACTACTACTCGTATACTTATCTCTCACTGAGTAATAACCCTCATCTAGTTGTATCTATAACTAAGCAGTAATAATGGTCTTCAAATAATAAATACGATTAAAATTATTAATACGATGCGTCAGTGATCCCAGGACACGACCCGCCTCGCTAAGCACAGAGCTCCCTCCTCTTGTGCTCTGCTCTTTGACCTTGAGTCTCGTATATTTATCACTCTTTTACGATCTGCATACATACGCCTGCGCCCGATTCCATTCGAATATGACAGCACTTTGTAGATTAGTTAGTTTGTAGTTGTAAGATTAGACAAAATGTAGATTCATTAAAATATGCCTTATATATCCTACTTAATACTCCTTAATACTCCTAATACTCCTTAATACTCCTCGTAGCGACTTCTCATGTCTCTCTCGCATGAGACCCAGTGTCTCGCTGGAGAGTTTAGACTCCTTGCCTTTGCACGTCGATCTAAAATGTTCGCTGCCCACTTCTCAGACAACATTGATCAGGTTGTCCGCCATGTCTTCAACATTCGTCGTGGTTTCCAGCGCATCGAATCGGTTTCTCAACTCCACTTAAAAATTTTCGGAGCCTGCGTCAGCTTGGGATGGTGTCGGTCGGAGCTGGAACTTCATCAGATGGACCCTTTCAAGCTTGTAGTTAATATTTAGAGTACCTCGGACTAGGCGGTGATCGCTTCCAGTATTGAACCTGTTGATCACTGAGACATTTCTGAATATGCGCCTTTTAGCAATCTCGTTCTTGGTCACTTTATTGGGACTTTGCTAGGTCCACATCCTCTGTGACGTCTTCTTGAAGGAGAAGTTCATCAGGAACAAACCTTTCATTTTGAGAAAGTTTGCTAGCATTTGCCTCTAGTGATTTCTCCGTCCGATGCCTTACGGCCCCATCTTTAGTTCGTCGCTTTTCTATACTCCCATTTTGGCGTTGGAGTCCCCCATTACAGCAGTGAACGTGAGTCGGGCCCGTATGATGCATAGCTTTCGCTATGTCGTCTTAAATTGCCCTGACTTCGTCGTTCGAGTGAGTCAAAGTTGGCGCATATACCTGTATAACCTTTAGGCGGTACCTGTTGGTTAGTTACAGTACGTGGTATGCTACCCGGGTCGACACACTGGAGATTTCCACTACATTGTTGACAAGGACTTTGTTGACAAGAAACCCGACGCCACCTTGAGAGGACTGATCGTCTTTTTGGAAGTAGAATAAGTTACCAGAGCTCAGGATTATCGTGTCATACCCCGTCTTCGGGCCTCAGATAACACAAGGATATGCCACTTCATCCTGCTCAGTTCTACTTCCAGCTCCTCAACGAGCTCGTCTCGCATCAGAGTCCTGTTGTTCAAGGTTGCCACAAATAAACGTTTGTTTTGGCAGCCCAATCGTATACGGGGATTTTTCGTACCCCATGTCCTTCCGTTACCATGACCGCTGCCGTGGCCAGGAATAGAAGGGCCGTCGGAGACTGGAGGCCATTGTGTGTTTGTGTGCTGCATTGGGAGGGTTTGTCAATAATCACCACGCTTGGCAGGCAGGTTGGTGATCGCAGTAAATTTTTTCACAGAGAGATACTGCTGCCCATCTTCTGCTAACCAGGGTTTGTCGCCTCTTACGACACGCTTCCCGGTGGCGGTGGGAAATTGTATTCTTTGCCGTTCCCACACAGCATTTTAATATTGCTGCAAATTTATTCGTGTATTTGTAGAAACAACTTAAGCGCTGAACAACATTGCTATATTTGCTGATCCATAAATCAGTTCATCGTGCCCCATGGCAGGAGCTTAGGCCTTCCTTCGAAACGAGGGTGCTTGTGACCGGGACCGTCGGCTTAACGTGCTCTCCGAGGCACCGAGTCAGTCATAGTTTTGTACTTAAACTTATTGGTACATACCCTGGGATTTAAACATCAACCTTCTAAGCAACAAGTGAGTTCGCCGCCACACCGCTATCGCGTCAGATATATTTGCTGACAGAAAACATTTCAAAACATCAGAGTATTTTGTTAACCGTAAAACTATAGCAATTATTTAAATAGATTGATGCCTACCCAATGTGACAGGTACTATTGCATTTCTATTTCGCAGCTAGTTATATTGCAATAGTTTTTATTTAGGAGTCCTAGAAAGTATTACCCAGTAATTAACTGTTAAGTAATTATTAATAATTAAGGAAGTGATTTCTTAAATTTTATTATTAAAATTAATTTCAACATTACGACATAATCACTTTCGAGTTTCTGTCACAATTTAAACTATAGTAAGTATGTGGATTTTGTTAAGACACAGTGGTAATGTAATAATATGTGGATGAATATTGCAACAATGATAATATCCTATACTTCACGTTAATAAAATTGGCTTTATACGATAATTGCATATATTCTTTAAAAGAGCTTTGTAAAACTGGAAGCTTTATCTAAAAATAGTTCGTTTCTATTAAAAGCTGGGAATGTATGAGTAAGAATTAACGCATCGATGACGTCACTTCAACTAGGTTAGTGAAAATGTAAATTCTTTACTGAATGTCAGTGCAGATTTTAAATCTCAAAGTTTTCCTACACGCCCTTTCCCCCGCCCGTGATGCGCTTGGTATTTTTTGCGGAAAAACTATTTTACGTTGGTGGGACGACACTTTCAAAATACGTACCTGAATATTTATGACCTAGTTCTGTCCTTATCTAATAACTAAGAGCGCACTATGTTCCGGAAAGAGATAGCTTGTGTTGCATATTCCGATATAATAGATGATAACGCCGCCACTGCGTCGGCGTGCACGTTTTATTTGTAGATTTCCCCCGGACAACTGTTGAACTGTTTACAAATTTTAGTGTTCGTGGCGCGCTCTCCGTTGCACGCATCTCGCATAAATATATTAACTCATTTTAGTTCGATTTCATTTGGTTATTTCGTCATATGTAAGTTTTCAAAATGTGTAAATGTTATCGATTGATGTGCGTATCCATCCGATTATTGGCCAGTGTGATATTCAAACCTAACAAAGAATACGTACAGTCCGTAGCGTGCCGAATTCATGGCAAAGATTTTCATTTATGTGTACATAAATATAAAGTTCCCACAGACGACGGTATGAAAATTTTCTATGTATATAAATATGTAGGATTTTTTTACAACTATTTCCTTAGAACTCATATCACTAGTGATTTTCAACCATTATATATCAAAACACCTAAATCGCATGGTAGTGGATTTTTAGTATTAGACATGATATTTAATTGTGAGTTATTGTATTTTTTGAATAGTTTATGCACTGTATGTTGTTGATGTTTAAAAATACATTGCGTTAATGTTAACAACGAAAATGTATCTGTCCATTCAGAATAATAGTATTATATAGCATTTATGAAATATTATACTACTTCATTTGGAAACCACTGACTGACAAGAACTACCATACGTAGCTATATAATATTAGGTAAAAAAAAAATTAAACCAGAACTAGAAATACGATTTTTTTTAGAAACGTTTGTTTTCTTACACAAAATCCAAGCTGGAGTCGAAAGTCCTACAGAATGCTAGAAACTTAAAATGAAATAAATGTCTCTATTACGTATGTAAAATCAGTATCGATGAAAAAACGATAGTTTTTCAAAATTAGATTCCTTTTTCGATATAGCTATAAATTTGTCTTTTTATCTGAGTTGCATGTCCCCCTTTTAACTCTTGAAAAATATGAAAATTAGTGAGCCTTTCTAACGTTTACTAGTTCATGAGATATAACTTATCGACACATTTAATTATAATTTTTAAGTATTTTTTATTAGGATATTTGAAAGAATAAATTTTAAAGAAGTACCTTTATGTACATTATAATATATCAGTGACGTGAAGATGTATGCTGTTGATTAACAAACAATCGAAATATTGGTCGCCCAGTAAACTATGGCGTCTGACGTCAGCCATAACTTAGGACACCTCTCATCTATCGTCGTCATTTAATTAAATCGGTCAAATGCAGGTTGTAGGAGACAACACAATAAGCTTATATGTACGCGAAACATACTTCGTTCCATTCATACGTATTCAGTTATATACTAATATATATACATACAGGTATCTAAGTACATACATGTACTTTCCTTTCGTCTTTGCCCTTGTCGGGTACAATGATCAAACTGGGGAAAAGTTTAGTTCTAAATTGCATGTAATTACTGGTAATACATAATTACTTAATACAGCCATGAAGAAAGGGTAAATAAATAATTTAAAGAAAAGAACGTCGTGCGATTTAAAGGCATAGGCACATCCACCGCTATATATTATTATTACAATCAGAACTGAAACGTATTTTCGATTTTTAGCAATAACCGTACGGAGTTAATACTTTGGTACTATACGAACTCTTTCTATAAAGCCGCTTGAAGTCGGCTAGGCACGAAGTCGCACAGGTACAGTCGAACTCGAAAGTATCAATTAAATAAAACAAATATAATATTTTATTATTTTGAACTTAAGAATTTGTTTAACTTAATAAACATATATCGTAAATTTTAACTGCTCATAAGTCTAGTAAATAGAAATACAACATATTACAAAAAATTTAAGATAAATTAACGAATAACGTAAAACAACTTTTTCTTCGTAAGCAATGATGGTCAAAATGGACCTCAGTTTTTTTGATATGTATATGAATTGCTCATATACAAAAAAAAAATAGCTTAAAATTGATTTAGTTTAATTAACTTATCACTGTAATAAATAGAAGCCAAAAAATTAAAAAAAAAACTTTTCATGTAAATTAAATTGTTTATGAAGCCTATAATTCTGTAAACGAAACGGAACGTAAGTATATTGGGTGTTGATTAACTGCAGTTTGACCACTGGAGTACATTTTTCTCATTAGTTCATTTTTTATTTTGATATTAAAAATGTTTTTAGGTAGATTTCTAATACTATTGCAAGCGATGACCTATTTAGAATACAAATAAATAAACACAGACCCCCAAAAAACAAGTACCTGAGTTTTATTTACTTGAAAAAGGTTGCCGCCTTAAATATCATTTATACGGGCAAAAAAAAAACAGATTTACATAATAAAAACATTACTGCTCCGTTTGCTTGTGTAGTAGGACAATCAAAATAAGCAATAAAGAATTGCAGTTTCATTTCATCCGTGCTTTACTTGCATAAATATGACCCCAAAGCATGATAAATAAACAAATAAGTTCAGTAAGTATACGTGTATTGTCACGTTATTAAGGAAGAAGAGTAGTGGATCTCAGGGTTTGTGACATAAAAAAGGGACATAAAAGAAAGAGTGAGACTTAAGTTAGGTCAGTCATTTACAAAAACAGGTTTAGATACAGGAATTTTGATACAGACAGAATTCAACGTTTTGGAATATTTATTAAAACATAAATTATGTTCACATGAGACAATTTTTCACTTGCTCCCCAAACTATCATGAAAGAGACTAAAATCAGGTCATTCATTTACTAAAACAGATTTAAATACAGACAGAATTTAGATACAGACGGAATTCAAAGCATCGGAACACTTAAGACATAATTTATGTTCATATGAGCCAACTTTCCACTTGCACCCCAAACTCTCATCTTCATAGAAACCGCAAATGGTAATTGCAAAGTCAATCTACGAACCAATTTTTACCTCCAAGCTTCCAATATACGTAATGAAGATTGAAGGTGTGAAGCGATGTTCTTTGGCCACCCCATTAATACTCTGAGCGGCAAGACGTACTTTGCACCATCTTTCCAGAAAGCAACTCCGTGGTTTTTCTTTGACAATTCAGCCAACGACTGAGTATAACTCCAGGGCACGTCTAGGGTCTTTAATGCGACTTTATAATGACAAATAAAATACATATTTGTACATCTATATAATATGTACATATATATAATATTTGTACATCTAATTTACACTAAAATACAGAGAGTTTTCAAAACAATTTCAAACCAAAAAGGAACTATTCTTTTAAATTTCAGTATTACATTCTGGGCGACATTAAATTTGTGGACCAGTCCTCCGTGAGAGTTTTTCCTCAATACATTATTTTGTTATATCTCAAAATGGTGAGACAGTGTTTTCGATGAAAGATCCCAGCCGGCTTGATTTTTAACCCCCGACGAAAAAAGAGGGGTGTTATAAGTTTAAAGTGTGTGTATCTGTGTATCTGTCCGTGGCATCGTAGCTCCCAAGCGGATGAACCGATTTGGTTGCAGATTTTTTTATATGAAAGCTGAATTAGTCGGAAGTGTTCTTAGCTATGTTTAATGAAAATCAGTCCAAGATGGCCGCCGCAACAAAATGGCGGACATCATATTTTTTCACTACTCCATCAATATGAGTATTAAATGAAAGGGTTTGACTAGTAGAATACTATACAATATGACAAATTTCAAATCTAAGATGGCCGCCACCACGAAATTGCGAATTACATATTTATTTTCACTACTCCATCAATATGGGTATCAGATGAAAGGACTTGACTAGTAGAAAACTATACACTATGTCTAATTTCAAATCCAAGATGGCTGCCAACACGAAATGGCGAATTACATATTTTTTTCACAAATCCCTTAGTATGGGTAGCAAATGAAAGGGCTTGACTAGTACAAAACTATACACTATGACAAATTTCAAATCCTAGATGGCAACCAGCACAAAATGGTGAATTTTATTTTTTCACTACTTCATCAATATGGGTATCAGATGACAGGACTTGACTAGTAGAATACGACTAACTTCAAATCTAAGATGCCTTCTACTAGAAAATGGGGAATTTCTTCTTTTTTTCACACATCCCTCAATATGGGTAGCAAATGAAAGGGCTTGATTAGTAGAATACTATACACTATGACAAATTTCTAATCCAAGATGGCCGCCTACACAAAATAGTGAATTAAATTTTTTCACTTCTCTATCAAGGAATATTAACTAACGAAATGAAAACTAAAAACTAGAAAAATATTTTTTTGTCTGATCATGTATGAATTAGTTTAACTAAATAAAAGTTTAAAAATTTTGGAATAAAAATTAAATTACAAATTTTAAAAACCCCCGACACAAAAAAAACTAACCTTCAAAAATGTGAAATAATACAAGTTTGTTCATTGTCTAATGATTTTTCATACTTAAAGGCGTCGGGGACCGTTAAGTAAACTTAAAATACATAATAATTAGCGGTCCCAGACGCTTTTAAGAATAAAAAATCATAAGCAACAAACTTGTATTATTTCACACTTTTTGAAGGTTAGTTTTTTTCGTGTCGGGGGTTTTTTAAATTTTAAATTTTATTTAGTTTCCGATTTCTTCGACAATCGTCATATTTCAACAAATTTCCACAAAACGTTAATAAATTTTATACGTAAACCTTCCTCTTGAATTACTCCATCTATTGGTGTCAACCATATGCGAATCAGACAGGCAGACAGACAGACAGACGCGGCGGGGGACTTTATTTTATAATATGTAATGATAAATATAAATAATATGTCAGTCATTCAGTCAGTTTACTTCATATTTTCTTCTAATTTACATCTAATAATGTGTCTGGCCGATCTCATAGAGTGTAATTAAGAGTTCAGTATAGGTAGGTACAAAAACAAAAACATATCGATTTCGAAACGTTCATACCATTAACACAAGTAATAAAATTGTTTTGTTATGAAAAACAAGCATGTTTCGAGATAAAAAAAAATTAATAATATATTACAAAAATTCACGTTAGTACATATAAATAATTATTTACTCGTGTGATTGCCTTATAAATGTCTCTTTACATATGTACCACAATTTGATTTTAGGTACCCTAATTCCTGCACAACAAAACCATTAAAATACGAATAATCAAATTGACATATAAAATATTTAAAAAAAAATTCTAATTAAGTTTGACACAAACTGTCTTTAATTTTGTGTGGAAATCTGCAATAAGTCGCTATTAACAGTTCATTATATAGTTAGCTATATACGTACATACATAAAGTTTCGACTACACAGTAGACAGCGACCACTTCCCTCTACTTGTTACAGATTAACTTCTATCGCTTCCTTCATAATAATATTAATCTTTTGGTGCATGGTCCTCGGTTAGATCGTGGAACGTTGGCCTTGGAATTCCTCTTTCGACATTTCCATTTCACTCTTATTTCATTATGTTTAGTCTTTCTCTCTTCATTCATTCTCTCCATATGACCAAACCACCTCTAAAATAAGAATTAATTTGATAGCATAAAAAAACCTTACAACTTGTGAGATTTATGTCTTGATTTTCATTCCAAGTAAAGTAATATTATATTATATGGGTATATAATCACAAAACACAGGTTAGATAATTTTACCGTACCTCATTTATTATACCTTGAATGCTGGGAAAAGAAAATACCTTTCTTTTTCCTTTTTCCAGTTTCCTTATATGAAACATCAAAAAACGAAATACTTTTATTTTATTTATAACTAGCTTTCCGCCCGCGGGCTTCGCTCGCGTTGAGCACAGTTGTAGCGGGACAGTTAAAGGAACGCGACGCTGTAGAACATTGTAACACTTTCTAGAACATTCTGAAATTTAACTGCCTAAGAAATCTTATGAAATTTTTATGAAATTAGGTAAAATGACATGGTCACATAGATTTCGTCAAAATATCAAGTTTGAGTACCGAAACGATAAATCTACGATTGGTGGTTTCGAAAATATAAGCATTTAAATATTTGGTCACGTGGTCACATAGATCTCGTCAAAACATCAAGTTTGAGTACCAACACGATAGGTCTGAGATTGATGGTTTCGAAAAAATTGTCATTTAAAAATGTGGTCACATGGACACATAGATCTCTTCAAAACATCAAGTTTGAGTACCAACACGATAGGTCTGCGATTGATGGTTTTGAAAATATAAGCATTTAAAAATTTGGTCACGTGGTCACTTAGATCTCGTCAAAACATCAAGTTTGAGTACCAACACGATAGGTCTGAGATTGATAGTTTCGAAAATATAAGCATTTAAAAATTTGGTCACGTGGTCACATAGATCTTGTCAAAACATCAAGTTTGAGTACCAACACGATAAATCTGCGATTGATAGTTTCGAAAATATAAGCATTTAAATATTTGGTCACGTGGTCACATAGATCTCGTCAAAACATCAAGTTTGAGTACCAACACGATAGGTCTGAGATTGATGGTTTCGAAAAAATTGTCATTTAAAAATGTGGTCACATGGACACATAGATCTCTTCAAAACATCAAGTTTGAGTACCAACACGATAGGTCTGCGATTGATGGTTTTGAAAATATAAGCATTTAAAAATTTGGTCACGTGGTCACTTAGATCTCGTCAAAACATCAAGTTTGAGTACCAACACGATAGGTCTGAGATTGATAGTTTCGAAAATATAAGCATTTAAAAATTTGGTCACGTGGTCACATAGATCTTGTCAAAACATCAAGTTTGAGTACCAACACGATAGGTCTGAGGTTGATAGTTTCGAAAATATAAGCATTTAAAAATTTGGTCACGTGTTCACATAGATCTCGTCAAAACATCAAGTTTGAGTACCAACACGATAGGTCTGAGATTGATAGTTTCGAAAATATAAGCATTTAAAGTTTGGTCACGTGGTCACATAGATCTCGTCAAAACATCTAGTTTGAGTACCAACACGATAAATCTGCGATTGATAGTTTCGAAAATATAAGCATTTAAATATTTGGTCACGTGGTCACATAGATCTCGTCAAAACATCAAGTTTGAGTACTAACACGATAGGTCTGAGATTGATGGTTTCGAAAAAATTGTCATTTAAAAATGTGGTCACATGGACACATAGATCTCTTCAAAACATCAAGTCTGAGTACCAACACGATAGCTGTGCGATTGATGCTTTCGAAAAAATAAACATTTAAAAATGTGGTCACACGGTCACATAGATCTCGTCAAAACATCAAGTTTGAGTACCAACATGATAGGTCTGGGATTGATAGTTTCGAAAATATAAGCATTTAAAATGTGGTAACGTGGTCACATAAATCTCGTCGAAACATCAAGTTTGAGTACCAACACGATAGGTCTGCGATTGATAGTTTCGAAAATATAAGCATTTAAAAATTTGGTCACGTGGTCACATAGATTTCGTCAAAACATCAAGTTTGAGTACCAACACGATAAGTCTGAGATTGAAAAAAAATAGCCTTTGTCACCCCCGATAATGCCCTCTGCACGTCTGCGAAGTTTAATTGAAATCGGTACAGTCGTTTCGGAGATCAGCTCGAACAGACAGACAGACGGACAGGCAGAAAAACAAAAAGCGGCCTATGTCACCCATGATGACACCTTCTGCACGTCTGCCAAGTTTCATTGAAATGGGTTCAGTCGTTTCTGAGATCAGCTCAAACAGACAGACAGATGGACAGACAGACAGATAAAAAGTACCGTATGTTACCCGCGGTAATGCCCTCTGCACGTCTGCAAAGTTTCATTGAAATCGGTTCAGCCGTTTCTGAGATCAGCTCAAACAGACAGACAGATGGACAGACAGACAAATAAAAAGTACCCTATGTTACCCGCGGTAATGCCCTCTGCACGTCTGCAAAGTTTCATCGAAATCGATTCAGCCGTTTCGGAGATTAGCCGGAACAGACAGACAGACAGACAGACAGACAGACAGACAGACAGACAGACAGACACTCCAATTTTATTAATATAGATTTCGTTTACAGTTTTGGGTTACTCAAAATTTTGGGTTTATGAAATATTGGATATTTATGAATGTTTATTTGTTTTAGTCACATCTCAAAAACTACATTATAGGCAAGCGTTTTCAGTATTTGATGTTATACAAGACGTACACAGTCATATAGTACACAGAAATTCTAAAAAAACAATTTAACGCTAATTTAATATGTATATACTTGATGAGTTCTAGACACCCCACATTCTGGGGTAATTTTTTTTCTTTCGGCTTCTTTCTCATGTATGGGACTTACCCACAAAGTAAATTTATTGGTTTTTATTTCAATGTTCGGTTTTGAGTTAACATTTTACAAAGAAACTTCAAATGTCAAGTCTGTAATTGATTCCATTTTTTACTTAGATACCCATGACTTACTGACGGACGATAGACAGACAGACAAATAGCAGAGTGACGACAATAAGGCTTCTTTGAGCTTTTGGGTACAGAACCATAAAAATTGAGATTTTTATGTATACATTTGAGTATTTCCTTCGAGAAGATTGACGACAAGCGTCATAAAACTTTAAGTTATAATACCTACTCGTAACGTGTTGATAACCTAGTGCTTATTTATACATTAATGAAATGGTACAGTTTCCGTGTCATTAACGATTTTAGCAAAAATAACTATAAGACGCCAGAAATAAGTAATAAAATGTAAGAAACAAATTATTGAAATGTTTGTCTGTCTATCGGTTTGTTTGTTCATTTGTGCGCGCGTCAAGCAAAGCTATCTCTTTGGATTCAAAATCTATTTACTGTAAAATGTAATGCTTTATTTTGAGTAACATATAGTGTTCGTTTCATCAAAATCAATCCACAGAATCAAAAGACATTTATTTAACTTTAGTTAGAAACCTCATAATTTACCACGTTGCTGCCCTGCAGCGTAGCACCGCGTATCCCACGTGCCCGGTGGTGTTGCGAAGCGCCGAGCGATGTGCCGTGGAGGACTTATTATACCCTTGCGAAAAAAGGCGGATAAACGTCTACAGACAGCTTGAATCGTTAATGGGAGTCCCACCCGCTAAACAATCGCCTGAAGCTTAATATGGACGCGAGTCAGGTTGCGTTTTGTATCCGGTTGAGATAATCTAAGTCCACGCGGACAAGGACCCTGGCACATATGGTATTTTATGAAAGTAAAACAAAAAATAGCAAATCATCTAGACCAGTAGCACAAAAAGTTGATAATTTGTTTTTTAAAATGAATTTTTGGCTCAGGTATATAACTTAATTATGTAACAGTAGCAATATATTGAGCATGATTAAGCATGTAGATATTATAATTTATGTTTGTAGATAGTTGATTTCTTTGGCAGATAGATAAAGGAAACCCTGACGTTTTAAGTTATATAACCGTGGCCGTACGTGGTCGTGCACTAGTGAATCAACTCACTGTCGCATCCATAGTGCTTGCAATCGATTATTGAAACTTGAAACGGAGCGTATCAGGCACTAGGCACTAGGTATTTCGGCGCTCCGTTAAGATTACCACTGTTAATTTTGGTGCAAATCCAAAAGGTGCGAATATTCGCTTTTGAGCGCGCCGGTGAATGAGTTTTGCAAAATTAGGAAAAAAGTTAATAGAGTTAAATTTAGTAGATTAATTAAAAATGTATATCAGCGAAGTTTTTTAGGAATGTATAATATGTAAATTCTCTTAAGAAATTAAGAAAGTTTTATATTCCCTTACTGAAAAGTAAGGGAATATAAAATTTTCAACGATAAATTATTCAAAGTATAGGGTGATTTAATAATTTTATTTTTGTCGAGAAAATCTCAGTAAAACATGTTTTAAAATCATCAAAGTTTATAAAAATATGATCAATACCTATTATATACTAGCTGACCTGGCGAACTTCGTACCGCCTTAGAACTAAGAACAGTTTTAGAACGTTTTTGTATTGCAGCGCCCTCCTGGTAGACCATTACTACAATCCCTAGCTAAGATATCGCTTTTACGTGATACCTATGAAAAGCGAAAAACCACGTCAAAATCCTCCCAACCGTTTTAGAGAAACATGTCCATTGCAGTGTCTCCTGGTGGCTCATGACCGCAAACCTTATCAAAGAACACGCTCTTAGATGATATCTATATAACGCAAAAATCGGTTATAGATCCAGCCGTTTTGGAGAAACGTGTTTATTGCAACGCCCCTTGGTGGCTCATAGCCGCAGTCCTTATTTAAGAATATGCTATTAGATGATATCTATGTACACAAAAAGATGCGTCAAGATCCTCAAAGCTGTTTTAGAAAACATATTTATCGCAGTGCCTCCTAGTGGCCCATGACCGAAAATTTTATCTAAGAACATGCTCTTAGGTGATATGTTTATAACGCAAAAAAGTGCGTAGGTATTATCCCAGCCACAGCTTCCAGCCGTTTTAGAGAAACCTATTCATTACAATGCCTCCTGGTGGCTCATAGCCGCAATCATTATCTAAGAATCTGCTCTTAAGTGATATCTATGTAACACAAAAAACCGCGTCAAGCTGTTTCAAAAAACATATTTATCGCAGTGGACCCTGGTTGCCCATGAAAGCAAACTTTTATCTAAGAACATGCTCTTAGGTGATATGTTTATAACGCAAAAAACCGCGAAGAGATCCTCCCAGCCGTTTCAGAGAAATGTGTTAATTGCAACGCCGCTGGCGGCTTATATCCACAATCCTTTTCTAGGAATCTGCTATAAGTGATACCTATGATCGTCCCAGCCGTTTTGAAGATACATATCTATTGCAGCGCCCCTTGGTAGCCCATAACTGCACAACTTATTTAATTATCTATCCGAAGGTGACACTCATGTAATGCAAAAAACCGAATCAAAATCAGTCCAGTCGTTTTGAAGACACATATTTACTGTAGGACCCTCTGGCGCTTAATAATCATAAAACCTATTTATAAACTTGTTTTAGAATGTTATCCATCAAAATACAAAATTTCATATGAATCATTAGAGCCGTTTCCGAGATAGCCTATAGAACAATACAGAAAAATACAACTATGAAACAGTAAAGAAATTGATTTTTAAATATACCCCGTTTGACAGGTACAAACAGTTTGTATGGGAAAAAGAAGTAGTTGTTTTTACCGTATTGCAGTTTTTCCTTGCAATTTCTTCATATTTTCTCACCTTTTAAACCTTCCTTGGACTTCCAGAAATATTTCAAAACCAAAATTAGCCAAACCAGTCCAGCCTTTTTTGAGTTTTCGCGAGACATGTAATAAGCTTCATTTGATTTTTATATATAAGATTATCAAAATCCATATTATACTTATTGATGTATACGTATATACGTATTGATGCGAAAATTATCATTTTCGCATCAATACGTATAGTATGGATTTTGGGATTTTTTATTAAAAAAGAAATTAACTGTTATTAATTTGCGTCTTATATGAGTAAGAGAGTACGGCCGCTGTTAACTTAAATTTCGAGAAACATTCCCTATGCACCTATGTAATATTAATAATAATATCTGTGCCATCTCACACAAAGTCATCTAGGCCCAAACTAGGAAACTTGTATTATAGGTACCTACTAAACAACTGATATGCATACTTAAATATTTCATACACACGTAGAAAAAATAGATATGTTTATGCACAAAAATATTTGACCCGGTCGGGAATTCAACCCGCGATTTTTGAGTTTGCAGTCGATGTCTGCGACCACTTGACCAACCGGTTAGTCAAGTATATGTGTAGTATAATATGAGTATATGTGTAGAAGGTGCAAATAATATTTTTTTATTTTTATGCATAGGCGGCCTGTCGGACGGTGAAGGCAGCCGCAGTTCTCGTGGCCGTACATCACGCCGCGACGATCCTCGCCGACACACCCTGGCTGGGAACCATCTTTATATGTCGCATTCTCACCATCCACAGCAGATCAACTCCCGCGAAATGGAGGTTAGTCCATTAAATTCAATTTATATAATGTACTCACGCGCTAAATTCAAATGTTTGTCTCGCGCCGGGATACCATAACCGAATGTGGTCCAGAAGTGTGAGCTTATCGATTTTAATTAAGTTAATTAGATAATTATAGTTTAAATACGATCATTGACTGTCAACCTCTTTTTAGGGCTTTCCAAGCGTTTGCGAATCGCCTGACATTACCATCGTTTATAAAAGTAATTTTTACTGAAAAGGCTCAGCAGAAATTCAGTTATTAAAATTATATCGAAATATCTTGGCCACTTAAATATTAATTTAATAAATGAAATTTAATTTCTAAAGGTATTTTGTTCGTAATGTGTATAGCTTGTCCCATTACAGTCATGAACTTTTTTCATCAGACGATAAGATGGCGGCATTGGCCTACGTCTAATTAGAATAAATTATCCATAATATAAAATATATATCATTTGCCGTTGGCCTTCTCTGCGGTAACTGTACAGTGTGGAAAAGTGGTTGCACGCTATTTGTCGCCTATTGTCTATTGGAACAATTGATAATATGGATTCACCCCTCCTGAGCCGCGCAGCTATCGCAGGGAAGGTCGATGTTACTATATACATTTCGTATATATATATATATATATATGTATACACATTACCTACATTTTTCATAGAGACAGACAGACCTTTTTAACATTTCTTTAAGTTATGAGTTTTGTGTAAACGTATGAGTTCGAAAAAAAAACCTGAAATACATTATTTGCAAATTGTTAACCGCAGTTTGTTACGATATTACGAAACAAATGTGTTAAGTCATATTTAGTTTTGGGTGAAAGAAAATCAATATACCTGGAATACATATATATATATGACAAAATATGACTTACACGTTTTTGTCAAGACACAAATTAAAACTTTTTTACTTCGCGGAAAATAATCATTAAAAAATGTAAGAACACGCGGTATAAAAGTTGAGGTATATACAACATATTATTACATCTCTAGTATCGCCAAAATATCTGTTGCTTTGTACAGAAAGCTGACGCTAAGGAGTCGCTTTTTCTCTTTTCCTCGTGTTCATAATGACTATAACATAATGACCATATATTAGTCGGTATCTATGCCAAATGTAAATAATTATCGATAATTTAAAGAGCATAAACATTTTAAACTATCGCTAACCAAAAACATTGAATTGGTAATGTTTTTATCTGAAATACTGTTCCATACATAAATCATTGTGACCGCAGCGTTTGGTTTTAATAGTATCATAAATGTCAATTTACAGTTTCGAAGTAACATTACCTACTCGATTTTGCGGGGTTGAAACCGACGAGCATGGATTTCACGGGGATCCAGACCGGCGCGCGGGAACCTTGCGCACTGCAACTCGGACTAAAACTCGCCATCTTACACCAGCTAGCTATAGTATGAGTGGTTAGACGGTAAACGCAGAAGTGGGCTTTTATTCAATTCGTACTTTTATAGTTCCATATACCGCGAAATGTTTTTTCCTTATTACATTTTCTAAGGAAATAGTAGTATGCGTTCCATTTCCTTTGTTTCGACTGCATTTGTTCATGTGCAAAGTGTCCTATCCTAAAAACTAATAATGGACTATTCCTTTACTGTACATATTTAATCATATTTTATTTTTGTTTAACAACAAAATTTACCATAACATGTAAAACGAATTTTGTAATATTCGATGTAACAAATCAGACACCAGTGAAGTCACACTTAACTCCTTAGAAAAGACAAATTTCTGCTCTGGTTAATAAGCTATATAGCTGTTAAAAGCTTTTATGAACACGGTTTCAAGACTGAACTAACATCAAAGACAAAATTAATATCGACGGCCAAAGAATTACCGCGTTAATTGAAAAAGTTTTGTCGCTTGCCGATCGAATTTTCATTTCCCTTGAACACATAAATTAAGGCACATGTAAGCTTCAATACACATAGTACTGTCGAATTAATTCATTTTTTCATAAAGACAGGAATAAATTCTCAGGAGATTTAAAAACATTTGTGATGGCTTTGTATGAGTAAACAATCGAGTATAAAAAATAAAATGCATTTAGCACCCCTACGGAAGGGGGTGAAAATGGGTGAAAAATATTTAGTAGTCATAACTATCCAGAGAATACAGATGTATTCAGCGTAATTTTTTATACGTTTTATTACACTTTATTCTATATTATTACATTTTATTTATTTCAATTTGACCTACGCAGCGTTAGAAAAAAAAATGTATTTTAGTGTTTTTTTGGTGATTGCGGCATTGGGGAAAACTGTGTACTTTTGTAAATTGAGGACAGGATTACATATTTGACAAAAATACATTATTGATTTAGCACCCTGAGTGTGACATATGGAAATTAGTTTTTCAAACTTTTCTGCTGCTGTGTTTCTGGGGGAATTTTGGTTGTTTTGAAAATCATCACAATCATACTAATTTGGTTTTTTTTTATAATTACCTCATTAAAAAAATTGGCATTTTTAAATGGAACATATTTTTTTATAGTATTTAAAGTAATGCCAAATGAAATCCGTGCATGAAGAGCCGCTCAGCGAAAAGACTTGTGTCACTCAGTTCAAGCACCCCAAAGCCAAAGAATACGTATTTGTCAAAGATATGATAGGTACACAAAATAATAAGACATGAAATCTTTAGATACAGAATGCATTATAAAAATAAAAATAATACAGTTTTCCCGTTTAAGTGTTTGTTTTCTCTCATTCACCATTTTTGCCGTTTAAACATAATCTAGTGATTAATATTGTAGTAATAATATTAAGAACACAACGGTTGCGCAGGAGAAGATTACTGCTCCCAAAACTGTCATACGCCGCGAGCCCACGTACGAGTCCTCGCTTGCGCCCGCGCCGCGGGCCAATCTGGACTCGAGTAAGGCGTCAGTATTGGTGCCGCCACCGTCGCCTTGTGTCACACAACTCGTGCGAGATAGTGCCTCCTTCTCCCAACCACAAACAATTACCAAACAAAATGTAGTAATGTACAGCGATGAAATCGGTAAACATTTTGGTTTACTGATTAACCAGTACACTGAACAACCAATCATAAATAATTGTATGCCTGGAGCTAGCTATATTGAAATAGTAAATAGAATTATATCGGGGAATTTTAAAGAAAACACAACATTAATTATTTTTATTGGAAGGAGAGGAAATGCGAATAAAAAACGTATTATTGACTGTTTTTCAAAATTGAATAGTTTAACAAATATTTGTAATATAATTTTGTTTGCATTTCCTTTCAGCAGGAACTTATCTGTAGACGAACATAATATTAGACATAATTTAAATATGACATTGCACACATTGACATGTCGTCATAATAAATTTCATCTTATTGATACTAATAATTTTATTAGTAAAAAATTTCATTTGACAAAAGAAATGTACTTTCTTTCAAATTATTTTAAACGACAGTTAGCAAAGCTGCTATCTTATAATATTGTTAATTTAGCCAGCTTACTGGCTATTAAAACGACTGCTTCTATTGAGCATAAAAATAATTTTAACATTGAGACATTGGAATCCGTTCCAAATAATTTAAATTAGTTAATAAGACAATAGGGAGTAACTCTGGCAACATAATTTTAAGCAAAAAATTTCCGAAACAAATGCCCGCCTGTAAACGTAAATATAACTGTAAGGACAAAAATTGTAAGCTTAACCTGGTGCATCAAAACATTCAGGGCATGCGGAGTAAGGAACTCGAACTGGAATTGTTTTTGAATCATAATAATATTGATATTTTATGTATTACTGAGCATTGGCTCAAAAGTCACCAGTTTATGTTTGGATTCAAAAATCACCAGGTAGCAAGTTCGTTCAGCAGAGTAAAATCGATACACGGTGGCTCTTTAATACTTGCTCGTAATACAATTAAGTGTAAAGAACGTGTTGACGTTGTGAGCCTATCTGTTGAACGAACAATTGAAATAGCCTGTATAAAGCTTGAGCGGCTTGTTGTAATAAGCGTGTACAGACCCCCAGCCTCATCATACGATTTGTTTGAAAAGAAAATGGATAAGGCACTGTTTAAAATAAGAAATAAAGGCAAGGATGTTATTGTCTGTGGAGATTTCAATATAGATCTACTAGATTCAAATTGTGTACTAAGTAGTAGGCTCAAATCGCTATTTCGATGTTCTGATCTGGTGAACCTCTTTACTGAGCCTACAAGAATTACCTCTACTACAGCAACATGTATTGACAATATTTTTACTAACGCTGAACCTTGTGATAAAGCCATAATTAATAAATTAGCATCAGATCATTTTAGTCAAATGGCTGTTTTTGATTTAGGTGAATAACAAGTGACTAAAAACAAAATAAAATGTATACCAGTCAATGAGACCCGGCTTGACAATTATAGAAAAAGCATATTAGCGAGTTTACCATACTTAAAACATTATGATGATATTAATGAGTCATATAGTGCATTGTTTGATATCACAAAAAATGTATATGACAATGTGTTTAAATCCAAAACCATACAAATCAATAATTCGTTACGATTCAGTGATTGGGCAACGGCGGAAATCCATGAAGTTAGGCTTAAGTTGTATGAACTTTATGAAGAAAGATCATATAACAAAAGTGATTATTTTAGAAATTATGTTCGGAATTATTCAAAAATGTTTAAACGCGCTTGTGCTATAGCTAAAGCAAATCATATTTATGGTAAGCTCGAATATTACAAAAACGATTTGGCAAATTGTGAACAGCGAAACTGGAAAAGTAAAAGCACGCAATAATGATTTTAAACTTAAAATTGATGATAATATTTTAACATCAAATTTAGAAGTAGCCGAAGCTTTCGAGAAATTTTTCTCTGATGTTCCAGTTTCGACTACCAAGTCCTTAAACTCTTCTTCCGCTCTTGCCGAATCATTACTCAAGTAAAATGTCAGTGAGTGCATGGTTGATTTTAAGTTTTCTCACGTGAACCCTACAGTCATTATTAAAGTATTCAAATCATTAGAAATGAAAAATACTGCGGACCTTCATGGCCTTTCAGTTAAAATTATAAGCTCAATCATTGATTGCATCTCATCTCATCTTGCTTATTTATTTAATAAGTGTATAGATCATGGCGTTTTTCCCGACCTAATGAAACACAGTAAAGTCATTCCATTATTTAAAGCCGGTAGCACATCTGACCCCACTAATTTCCGGCCTATTTCAATACTACCAACGTTAAGTAAAATTTTCAAAAAAATATTAATGGGTCAGTTACTTTCACATTTTAACTTGAATAATTTAATGCATCGGAAATAGTTTGGTTTCACCCGGGGCCGTTCAACAACCGATGCTGGTGTTGAACTGATTCAGCACATCTTTGAGGCCTGGGAGGGCTCTGGAGATGCTATAGGTATCTTCTGTGATCTTTCCAAGGCTTTTGATTGTGTGCAACATGATACATTGGTCGGGAAATTGTGTCATTATGGTGTTAAAGACCGTGCGCTCGACCTTCTGAGGTCGTACTTAAGAAACAGAGTTCAGAGGTTTGATGTAAACGGAGAGAGGTCATCTGGATCCCCAATGTCGATGGGCGTCCCACAGGGTTCAATTCTTGGTCCATTTCTATTTTTAGTTTATGTTAACGACTTGCCTTACCTTGTAAAAAATAATCACGAGATAGTAATGTTTGCTGATGATACTTCTTTAGTATTCAAAGTTAATAGAAAGAAATTTACCTACGACGATGTAAACAATGCTATCTCCGAAATAGTAGAATGGTTCACGGCTAATAATTTATTACTAAGTGAAAAAAGAAAACCAAATATATAAGATTCTCGCTACCAAACGTCAAACAAGTACCTACCAACCAATATTGTTATTAAAAGCGAAAAATTGGACCTTGTGGATTCTACTGTATTCTTAGGAATCACATTAGATACGAAATCGCAATGGGATTCTCATATCACTAACTTGGCGAGAAGGCTCGCTTCTGCTGCTTACGCTGTAAAAAAGATTCGTTTCCATTCGGATATAGAAACCGCGAGGTTGGTGTATTTCAGTAGGTGCCATAGTTTAATGACTTATGGCGTTCTGTTGTGGGGACACGCTGCCAATGTTAATATAATCTTCGTATTGCAGAAGCGAGCTATTTATAAATTAGGACCTAAAATATCACTTATACAAAAGTTTAAAGAAATTAATATATTGACATTGCCGTATCAATGTATATTTGAAAACCTAATGTACGTAAAGAAATATTGTATTATTTAAAAAAAATAGTGATCGGCATAATGTTAATACAAGAAACAAAGATAAACTTGCTAACTATGTAAGCCGTCTCATTGAAATCACAAAATGTTTTAAAGGGCAATGTATACGCTTTTACAATAAGACCCAGTTGACATTCAAGATCTACCCCTTAACAAGTTTAAAACTATAATGAAACAAAAGCTTTATGCAAAAGCTTATTAATGCCACTAAATAAGCCTTATATTTTTTTTTCATTTCCTTAAAAAAAAATATTTACTGTGTGAGGTTCCTACACCCCTCCTCCATAAGCCTGATTAAATATTTTGTTACTTTTCAGCAGGCTACATTGGAAAGCGCTACCCATAGTTTACGTTATTAAGGTTTTCATCTAACTGCCTGAGGTACCACTTGCAGAACTTCCTTCTGGGTGCAAAATCGGAGGATATCTGCTTCTGTGTACGGCGATAGTGATGAGGGTGATCATTGTCGTGACGAAGAATTCGCCAAACTGCTACATGGTTTATACCGAATCTTGTTCCAGCTTGTCTTGTACTTGTGGTCGGCTCTTCTTCAAAATGCTCTAACACTAATTTAGCTTGCCTGGCGTTGACTGTGCTGTACTAAGGCACCCGTCGCTGTTCATTGGGTTGTCTACCATCGATAAATCGTTGCCGATTCAGTTTGCGAGCACGATTTAAACTGCTATCTTCATGGCCTACGCGTAACACCATATCCTAATATTCTGAGTTAGAAAGCATCGTTATTTTGCAAAAAATGTTGGAAAAAAAACTCGAAACTTCGAAAAATCAAGTCTTCTAATCGATATCCTATAGTTATAGGTTTTGATATATATAAGATTTGAATTTGACAGCATATTTTTTTTCTAATTAAACATTTCATCCTTGTATTGAGGTAGCAAACATTTATGAATGACAAATAGAAAAACTATTAAACTAGACAATTATTAGGTAAAATAGGTACTAGGCCTTTCTGTTCAATACTCTGGTTCCCTGACATGACAGCTTACTAGGGTTGACAAAATTTTTGGCTTTGATAATTAATTATATTTTTTACGGGGTATTTTGTAACACGTCGTATAGTAAATAGGTCTTAACCTATGAAATTGCCGTTTTGTATGAAATAAGTTAAAGCATTATTTTTTCAAGCATCTGTATTTCTATTATTCAAAGTATACAGCCGTGCAATCGATGCATATTTGCTGACACGTTGCATTTTTTGCGTTTGCAACACGCTGAGCGCTTTCGATTGTGGAAAATAATCTATTTTTTATCACAGGTTACAATCCGGGTCAAAATTCTTTCATTTCTGTGCCTGTTGAGCAACGTAAATCAAGTCTCGACGCGTACGTACGCTGGTGATCGTTAAGTTCGTGGAGTACCCTTCTAACAAGTTTTTTTACTTTACCAATTTGTCGCAAATGGTCCAATATTGTTTTGATGCCAACATCAAAAGCTGCTGCTAGTTCAGCTGCAGTTTGAGTATCATCAGCTTCCACAATCGCCTTCAATTCTTCATTGTTGACCAAAGTGTACGGACGACCACGAGATTCATTATTCAAGTCATAATTTCAAGAATGGGAGCGGGTAAACCAGTAACGGGTTGTGTGTTCGTTTGTTAAGTTTTCTCCGTAAGCGTTGTTGATGTTACGTACCATTTGTGCCGCATTAGTGCCACGACGGAACTCATATTCTATAATTACACGAATTTTGGAAGTGTTCATTATGACGATCTATTATAAATGTTCAAATGTAATGAAAACACAACGTTAATCAATAAAAAAAAGACTGACTGTAAAAAAATGTCATGTTTATAAACAAAATCAATTTGAATTTAGAATTCACAGGCAACCAAATTTTTTTTTTGTTTGAAATGGCCAGTACCGAAGAACGGCAACTTCATAGGTTAACACCAATAATATAATATGATATAATGTAATATTATGTAATGTAATGTATTGTAATGCAATGCAATGTAATATAAAATAATATGTTATATAATATAATACGATACGATATGCAATACGATACAATGTAATATAGTATAATATAATATATTTTGTATAAGTGATGCCGTTCGGTCTAGAAATATCAGTTTTATGTTTAAATACAAATTCTCTCTAAAAATATTTATGAATATATGTCAGCCTCTTTCTGATCGGTATCAATTTTATTGCGCAAAAAAAAAAACATTTTTATCGATTAAGTGTAGCAGTAATAAAGTATGTTTTATGCATTATTACCATTGGTTTTTAACATACAAATCGGTTCCCCAAGACTTTTTAGAAAGAATTATCTCTTCGTAAAACAAATATTTACAAACACGGCTATTTGTAAATAAATAGGGTCAGATTAAATAAATATTTGTTAAAATTATTAAAATAATTGG
Source organism: Luffia ferchaultella (assembly GCA_949709985.1). Taxonomy (NCBI): domain Eukaryota; kingdom Metazoa; phylum Arthropoda; class Insecta; order Lepidoptera; family Psychidae; genus Luffia; species Luffia ferchaultella. The sequence goes on from OX453243.1 coordinate 481,595, forward strand.
CATAACAAAAATGGATTAAAGATAATTATTTTTAGTACCTTCTGCTGAAAGTTTACTAATAATTTAAAATTCTGCCTTTTTTCAGTGAATCGAAATGTAATATATATTTTTTTCACGTTTAGGAATATCGAAACTTTGAAGTAAATTTCCGCCTTCATATGATCAAACATTTTTTGCAGTGGTGTCCAACGAAAGCTATCGTGAGCTATATACTGTCTTTGTGTTGCTGGCGCTCTTCAAGATAATTATTTATAATATAAACTCCTTTATATAAATCTTTATATAAATGGATAAAATCAGAAACATTGAAATTCAGCGAAGAACCAAAGCTGTTGACATAGCCGAAGCGATCAGCAAACGTAAGTGGCAATGGGCCGGTCACATTTGCTGCAGAACCGATAACCGATGGGGTAGACGAGTTCTCGAGTGGAGGCCGCGTACTGGGAAGCGAAGTGTTGGACGCCTTCCAGCCAGGTAGACAGATGACCTGAAGCACCATACCGGGGGTAGTTGAATGCTAAAGGCGGAGGACCGCTTGTGGTGGCGAGCCTTGGAAGAGGCCTATATCCTGCAGTGGAGAGACACGGGCTGATAATGATGATGATATAAATCTTCTTTAAGCCCATGTCGTGATAGCCGAAGGTGGTGGGTGGCGAGCCTGTTTCTTGTTTAGTATGGTTGTAATTCCAGGGCATGTACCATAGAGTTTTTCTACCTTAAGTACATAACTATCAATGACACTGTGCCTCGGAAAGTGTGACCCACCAACCCTCACTGGAGCAGCGTGGTGGATTAAGCACGAAGCACACTCATCCCTGGGGGAGGCCTCAGCCATTGCAGTTGGGCAAATGGGCTGATATGGATGGATGGAAAAGCAAATGCGTTTGTTAATCGCTAGCGTCAGCTTTCGTTAAACGACCTGTACATATAATAGCTAATGTTTAATTTACTTGAAATAATTATGATATAATTGAAATAATAATTTTTGTGTTTTGTTTTTGTAATGAGGTTTGTAACTTTTTCATTGGTTTATTTTTCAAATTTTATTCTTCAGCGTCCCAGGCCTATACTAAGGCGAGGAATGATAGTTCCAGAATACTCCACGGTGATAAAGTATCAAGATACGGCACCAAATCGACAGCACTATTATACTAAAATTGAGAAGGTACTAAGTGTGCACAAAAATTGTTACTTGTCTAAATAAACATATTAACGTTTTGTGAGTGGTTGGTAGGTGGTTTCGCTTTAAAAAGCTAAATTACTATTTCTGCTTTTGGTATCTTTTCAAATTACGATTATGATTATCAAGATTACGAGCACAATTGATTTTATGTAATAAACTGTAATTATGAATGGATTCATTTATCGCACCGTATCGATGTCGTAATTGTACAGCAATTTAATTAAAATAATTATTTGTGAATAATTTCCGATCCCTTCTTGAATGCGACTAAATTAAAACAAGTGTAGGTTGGAGAATAGGTACATAGCATAAAACATAGCATTTTAATATAAAAAAATAATTCATGGATAAAAATGACAATTAGGAGCACACTTATTGTATCGATTTTGATGAAATTGATGCCTTAAATACGCAGAACGACTGAGTATGAATCGCTTTGGTGAATATTATTTCAATGATAAAATGTGAATCGAGAAAAAAATTACTAATAAATTGAGCATCATGTCGTTCTATACAAAGGAGTATTAAAAGAGGCAATTTCAACTATATACCTATGTAAAACAATTGAAGTTGCTTTAAAAAATATTTTCGTCTGAAAAGCGAAAAAATATAATTTAAATGTTTTCGCCTAACGTTGACCTACTTTTAAATTCTAAAGTTAACTGTATGTAGACAGACTTATGTAGAAATCCGATAGTTTATACACTATCTTGAAAAAGTCATAGTATTTGAGAAAACGCTAGATTCCTGAATGTTCACAATTTCGCTCTAGTTTAAAGAATCGTAAAATAATAGGTACGATGGAAGCAGACAGTGGATGTCAGGTGAAAATTAACTAAACACGCTGTTGATTAGAGGTCAAAGCGGTGTTCCTGTATATTTTTGTGTGTTTTTGATTTGTGTAATTGCTTGTCGATACGTTTTTTTTTTCTATTGCTATTTATTTTACTTCTTTGTGACATGTATTTTAAAAATTGTCCAAAGTCGTTCAGATATATTCTTGAAATTCGGAAAAAATCAGATATTCAAGAACGCAACCTTTCGTGCAAAAGATTTATAGCCCCAGGTTCGACCCGTGCTTTATCCATTATTGAATAACTCATTTTCGTTATAGTCATTTTTTTAATAGAGAAATAAATTTTTGATGTGATATCGATATTGTACGGAAAGAAAACGAATTCCACACGAAAAATCGAGAGCATCTCACGTATAAATCGTTCTTGGAATTTGTGGTGAATTTGTAAGCTTTTGTTGGAAGTACCTTTCACATCATAAAAATATTGAAGTTTTCACATTGTGTCCGCTGCCTCCCGAATAGCAAGCGACTCAAATTGAGTCGATGCGTTTCAGCGCGGAATAGCATGCGACTCACTCTGGGTCGATTCCGGTCGATCCACCATACATTTTATGGACGCTTGCCACTCTAGTTTCTTGTGAAGTCAGTGTCATTGTAGATGGTTCAAAGTGGTTTCTTAAAAGGTAGGAAGGTAGGTAGGATAAAATACTTGCCATATAAAAGAAACAAAAATTTAAAAAAATTGAATAGTTATTTTAGGAGGACCGTCGACGTTTTATGTGCGTATTTTTCCGAGGTTTTATTGTATAATGTATTATGGTGTTTTAATACGACCGCGTTTTATATTATAACTCCTGTACGCCAATAATAACTCCATGGAGGAGATAGTAAACAATATTATTTTTCAACAGTCGCCATCGCCAAGGGCCTATCAGCAGCCGTCACACGCTATGCTATTCGACGATGATCCAGGGATCATGTCTGAAGTGGAGACAGCTTCAACTGGTTTCCGACGTGGTGGAAAACAACGCTCGTCTCTGCCTGTAGTAAGAACACCTAGCAAGACCCTCGAAAGACCTTTAGGTGAGATTCATTATCTGTTTAATCTATACTGTACCAAATATCACGCCCCATGCAATTCTTGTTCATGATGTCGTTTATAATAGGTAACTTATAATAAATAATATGAGCTCTTGAAAAGCTCTTGAATCTATCGCGTCATGAGAATGGTACAAAATAAAATCACAGATTTTGCGCTTCCCTCTACTATTGGGGACATTGTAAATGCAACTCGGGATTCTTACAGGTCGTAAAGCATTTTTAATTTTCCTTCTTATCTATTCCTAATTCTGATATATCAAGTCCGAGGTTAAAAAGTCAGCTTTTTTACGTCCAAATTTTGGATATTTTGCAAATTTTCGAAAAACCTGTCAGTTTGATTTCAACAAATCTTATGCTATTATCTCTCGTCCATACGCGCTTTTTGACACCAAATACATCCCAGTACCTAGCCAACTTAATGCGCCCAACACGTGAAATCGTTGTATCTAAATGCTGTAACTGTAATAGTAATGTGTTTAAATAATGGGTCATGTAAGAGCATATTCAAAGGAATATTTATCAATAAATAACCAAGTATGATATTTTCAGTAAGTAACCAAGTTTTATTTTCAGAAGTGTCACAATAAACGATGTGACACTTCTGAAAATAAAACGTTCGAGAGAAAAGGCCGAGTAACTTACTGAAAAATGTAATTACGAAAAATGAGTTTGCATACTTATGTACGCACGTAAAAAGTTATTTTTTTGCGTACTCAAACAAATTTAATAACACTTAAATATAAATTAAATATTATTTATTTTAACAATTTTTATATAAAAATAAATGTATATTTTTGTGATTCAGTATCAATTGACAATACAATACATGCGTTTGCGTTGGCCGTCTGTCATTTGTAAAATAGTAATTGTAATATTAATATTTAATGTTAAATTAAAACCACAATTTAAAACGTATAAACCTAACAACAATAAACAGATCAATACATTCCTGAAACAGTAATTAGTTTGAATTTAACATTCAATGAAATATAAAATTATTAATTAAGAATACCAGAGACTACCGATAATTTAAAAACAACAACACAAAATACCCCTGACCAAGAATTGTTAAATCTCACTAATGTCCGAAGTTACGCGCTACGAATTACGCATTTTGGCTGGCCCAGGTCCCCAGGACCACTCTTAAGGAAAGATATCTTTGAGACGATACCAACGACCCCAAACACGCTACACAAAAACTAGTAGATAGTTCTTTAGGTAATAATATTTACAAAATATTATTTAAATTAAAAAAAAAATGTATTTGCCTTATGCCTTAACCACACATAGGATCACAAAAAATTAAGTTCCAAAAGCCACCAACCGTCTCATGGATGGAAACAGACATAAAAGACCCTAGAATACAAAACGGTATTATTAGAGGCGAACTATTTCGAATTCGAGTTTATGACCCGGGGATCAAAAATATGAGTTGAAGTTCGGACTTACTTCGCTCGATTCACACCAGAAAACCCAAAAAATATGATAAAATTGGTGAGATACAAACGGATTCAATACGAAACCCTCACTAACAAAGTTCTAGACACGTATCGGTCAATAAATTTTATGAAAAACTTAACTGCATAGTGTGTTGAGCAACGCTCGCAACTTACGTCACAAGCTGAAATTACAGTCTAATCCGAATGCGCTAAGAAGTTTAATTTTAAAAAACATTAATTTTGTAATTAATATTTCGCAAGATAAAAATAATAGCTGTGGGAGCCAAAAGGTAGGAAGGGATGCACATTTATCATGTAAATAATCGCTGATACTGTAATCACAGGATAAAATAAGGAAAATGATCTATCGATAAGAGGCAATCAATCCATGCTTATTATGACTCTAAAATGAAACAGTAGCGAAGAATTTCACATATGGGAAAATTATACTTTTTAATGTGTGTTACATTGGTGGATTTAAGCTCCAAGCCCCCCTCCCCCCGAGGGACGCCTAAGCCCCTGCAGTGGGGTAAAAATGGGCTGATGAAGTAAGTTACATACACATTTAAGTCGACGTTTAGAGTAACACCATGTGATGCGAAAATGTGAATGTTGATGCGATTGTGCATTAATCGATTCAGTAGAGAAATAAATAATAAGTGAAACACTTTTTAGTCGATTTCTTTTATGTTTGTATTTTTTAATTTTAATTAATTATTATTAGAATATTAGGCACCAAAAAAGTAAACTACGAGAAATTATCCATCTTCTTCATTTTGTTTCGATTCAATCAAAAATTCGGTACCTTTTTTTATCACTCCTATATAATTTATAAGGTGGGAACATTAAAACACATTTCAATTTCACCCTTCAACAAGCAAATAACTGTTCATTCTATCGCAAATCGTGTCTCGTTCGAGTGAGATTTCGTTCAGAGCTCGAGAAGCCTTTGAATCTATCGTACAATATTATTGCATTGTATGAGTTACGAACTCTTCAAATCTGAACTTTCCTCTATTACAAAATTAATTCAATTGAATGGAGTAGTTAATTTATCTGCTTCTACTGATTAATTTTAATTAAACATAACAAACAACTTCCACAATGATTCGTGTTAAACATTAACCATATAAACAAAATAAAAATCTATAATTCAATTATAACAATAAGGTAGACGTAAATTATTTAATATAATTTTTTATAGGTAGTTAATTTTAGATTTTAAATAATTTATTGGTGACTTTAGTTTCTTCAATTTGAGTTATTTATATTTATTTGAGTTAATTATATGTTCACCCGTAAAACTTGTAAACGTCTGAGTTGTTTTACATTTATTAATTATGTTACTCAAGCTAAAATTTCTTCGTATTTAAGTACGTTCTTAACAGCAATTACAGATAATGTTATCTTTTTTTTTACTAGATTTGGGGCCATAAACAATATATTTTATTCCATTATTTTATCGTTATAAACATTTATTTTTTCTAAAATACAGAGCTAAAATTTAAACTCGAATAAAACACTGTAACGTTTTCCACAGGTCTAGTGTTCCTGCAATATAGGAACGAGACGAAACGAGCTCTTCTGCCCAACGAAATAACGTCAATAGACACCGTCAAAGCTTTGTTCGTGCGGAGCTTCCCGAAACAACTGACTATGCAGTACATGGACAGTCCTATGGTGAAGATATACATACATGATTCGTCGAAGGACATGTTCTACGAACTAGAGGATATGAGGTAAGATGTGTTCTTAGAAGCGTGCTTACATTACCAATTTAGGACATACATACATACAAATCCGCTAAATTAAGAGACGTAAAAATAACTGAAACAAACGCTTCATTTCTTACTGCTCTTCAACCAATTAACTAAAGTTTTCTGCTTTGGGTAAAACTTTTATATGTACGTGATGCAGATATAGCCTCTGTATGTGAGCTTCAATGCGAATTCTCAAAACTAAAATAGATACGTATTAGATATGGTATGTTAGAAGAGATATTTAAATCTATACCTATAGTGTCCATGGAATTGATACTTTCGGAATCATACACAAACTACTAAACCAGGAACCCTGCATTGTTTACCATGATTTTTAAAAAGAAAGTTATTGACATATCCACGATCAGTCAAAAATAATAAGTACCATAAAAAATATTACGTCAAAATATGACCAAAAATGAACGAAAATTGGTCTTATCGTAACAAAGCCAATGCTTCATTAATTAAAGTATGTTAAAGCAACAAAATTTGTCAACGTAATCGAGTCCAGTGGCGTATTATATTATGGTTTTTCTTACAATATTATAAAATAAATTCTGAAGTACATTTCGTTGTGGGCAACTGGAGATAAAGTGGTTGCATGATTTGAAAAGTAGTAAATAAACAATAAAAATTATTTAATTTTACTGTATATACATTGAATGTTAAATACAACATTGTTTGAAATGATAACGAATTGAACATTCATACACTAACTCACTTTCATTTGTATAAAATTGTAAATTTTCTAAAAAAGGAATGTTCCACCCAAGCTACGCCAGGAAAGCCAATATTTCTCCTCTTTACTCACACTTTTGCAGTCAATTCATTCCTGTGAAGTTTTTTTCTTGTTATATACATACAGACTGTGCCAAAAACTAACGATAAACTTTCTAATAATGATCATTAAGCTTGAAAATTCTTGAACAAACTCTAAGAACAATAACGGAACTTGATCTTACTAAACACTTTACAGTTACAAAATCGTTCAAACCTTTTTTGAAAATATTGAAAATCTCTGCCCGAGTTGCTGTTTTGCATACCACAACTAATAATGAGAGCTATACAAGCAGTCATTAATGCCTAGGATTTTAGGGTTGTATGAGGCAATGTGTCCAAGAGAATTAATGCTTTGAAATACTATATAGAGGTATTGCAAAGCCTTTGGTGCTTACTATCAAATTGCTTATCCTAACATTCAGAAAATTTATTAAGGTTATGATGATTTTTCATTTCATTGTGCACAACTAACTAGCTCTAAAATAAAGATCAACTGGTCGTCGGAAAGTGTTTATTTGAACGCCATGAAATTTATAGGGCTACAAAATCTTAAATCGAGGCACCAGTGTTAGAAATAAAGACAATTTAAGTGAGTTGGTAGCTTAGTAAATGATATGCTGGATGAATCGTGGAAAATTTTGGATGCTGGTGGCAATATATCTGATATTAATGAAGATTGTGATGGATGAATACATATATTTAAAATACTTTTTACAAAGCTTTTAATAAATATAGTATTTTGCGAAGCGTATTTTTATGAAACTTTACTGCTGTGCTAAACAATAATTAGACATATCTCACGAACTTCAATAAATATTAAAGTATCCGTCATATGGGAACTCCCCTTTCATCTTATACATAGATAAATCCTCTAAATTACAAACGTATCAACATTTCTACTTTCATTTTACAAACTTAAATTGGCAGTGTAAAAGAACGGAAATTTTCCTGATAGTGTTATATCTACGGGTGAAAGACCAATTAGCAACGTCACGCGTTGTGTGAATGAAAATTCCCGCAATAAAAATTTAATGGACGTCTAGTGAAAATTCTTTTATCCCTTAACTCTCTGTACATTTTTAAATATTTTTTATGGCTAAACTACCAAATCGATTTCGATGAAATTTAGAAATAACTTCGTTAAGGATATAGGTAGATACATAGGCTAATTTTTACTGTAGATATGTGTCTGAATATTTGTTACCTTTTCACAACCAACCGGTGAAACGATTTTGATAAGATTTGTCATAGAAGCAGCTTAAACCTTGAGAACGGACATAGGCTACTTTTTTACAGTAGAAATCTGTTTGTTTGTTACCTTTTTAAATCCGAGTTGCTGAATCACTGTTCCTTATATTTTACATCGAGATAGTTTGCAATCTGAATATGTGCTCATTTATTGGTCGGGGATTAAGTCTTTACGCATATAGTTTGTATATACTTTTAAGAAAATCTCTTTGGCTATACTAGTTGTATCTGGCTGGTTGTGATACCATTAAAAAGGTTATATTACAAAAAAGAAACAATTTTGTAAAATATTTTTTCCCGCCGGTTTTCATTTGTTTTTTTTTTCTGTCAAAATAAGTGAATCTAATGAAAAAATTCGATACATTTTAAACTTTTATTATAAGAAAGGAAAAAATGACACGCAAGCTGCGAAAAAACGTTGTGACGTTTATGGCCTGATGCGGTGTCAGTAAGAGTACGTTTAAACGTTTTCAATTCGGGAATTTTGATTTCAAAGATGCACCTCGCTGCGGTCGCCCTGCCACGGCTAAAATGGACGCCATTTTTGAAAAAGTGGAGCAATATTGGAATATCACTAGTTAAGACATAGCTGAAGATCTAGAAATTGACCACAAAACAGTTTTGCCTCTTTTGAAAAAAGCTGAGTACAAAAAGCTCGATAATTGGGTGCCACATGAGCTCACTGAAAGAAACCTGATGAAACGTGTACTCATTTCCAATTTTTTGTTTAGACGTAATGAAACCGAACCGTTTTTGAAAAGATTGACAACTGGTGATGAAAAGTGAGTCAAGTACGATAAGAAAGTGCGGAAAAGTTTGTGGTCAAAAGTCGGTCTAAAACCCGGGCTAACTCGCAATAAGGTAATGCTGTGTGTATGGTGGGATTTGGGTTTGGAAGGGTAATTTCCATTATAAGCTTTTTCCGCCGGGCAGAAACATCGATTCGGATCTCTATTGCGAACGACTGATAACATTAAAGCAAGAACTTGAGAGAAAGTGGCCGGAATCAATCAACAGAAAGGGTACGATAACGCTTGACCTCACACATCTTTAGTCTCTAAAAAAAATTAAGAGAGTTTGGCTGGGATGTGTTAATGAATTCGCCATATAGCCCTAACCTTGCACCTTCAAACTTCCACCTGTTTCAGTCTCTTCAGAATTCTTTAGACAGTATAAGGTTAACATCAAGAGAGGACGGCAAAAACTACTTGTCGCGTTTTTTTGATCAGAAGTCCCAAAATTTTTACAGCAACGGGATCATGTCACAAAATGGCAGACAGTCATGGAACAAAATGAGACATATTTAAAATTAAATGTAAATAAACTTTGAAAAAATGTCTTCATCTGTAGTTTTCATATAAAATGCGAAAAAAAAACTTTTTCCCCGACCCAAAATTTGTATTAAAAACGAAATAATAGCAACGTTTAGACCACGTGACTGAAGCCGCGAGAGTTCTCTAATAATTACAATTTTTATTTACGTCGACGACTACCTAAGTTTATCACAATACCCTTTTATGAATATAATCGTGAATGAAGCATACCTTTTAACTTAAAACTATTTAAACTAAATTAAAATTTGTGAGGCGTTAGTGAATTTTAACTACCCAATGTCTGAATGTTAAGAGTATTTCTATTATCATTTAATTATTATCATTTATAACGAGCCTTCTGCCCGCGGCTCTACTCGCGTGGACTACGCAGTTGTACCGGGACCCCTTTTTCCGCGATAACAAGTAGCCTATCTCACTCTTTTCATCTCACTCAAGCTGATCTATATCTAATATAGTTGAGGTTTATAAGCTGAAGAGTGAGATAGTCTACTTGTTATCCACTCTCTTGGACACATTGCCTCATACAACCCTAAAATCCTAGGCATTAATGACTGCTTGTATAACTCTCATTATTAGTTGTGGTATGCAAAACAGCAACTCGAGCAGAGATTTTCAACATTTTCAAAAAAGGTTTGAATGATTTTGTAACTATAAAGTGTTTAGTAAGATCAAGTTCCGTTATTGTTCTTAGAGTTTGTTCAAGAATTTTCAAGCTTAACGATCAGTACTAGAAAGTTTATCGTTAGTTTTTGGGACACTCTGATGGTATATAACAAAAAAAAACTTCACAGGAATGGATTGACTACAAAGGTATGGGTGAAGAGGAGAATATTGGCTTTCCTGGCGTAGCTTGGGTTGGAACGTTTCTTTTTAACATAAATTATTATTATTAGAAGCGCTTATTAATATTTTTTTATCTATTTACTATTTTACTATCTTTAAAGCTTGCGTTATAAACTTAAACTTTAAATGATATCCTCGTGCTAGCATAGACAAAATTCTTATAATTTTCTGATATTCGATTCAAAATAATAAACATTTGAAGTCATTTGCAGCATAAATCTTATTTCGAATTAAAAAAAAATTAAAAATTTAGAACTTTTCACTTTATTTGCTCTAATTCTGCTTAAACTTTTAGCAACAAATTAGCAACAAATTTATGACGTTTTTTTTTTTCATTTTCTCCGATTTCCAATGTGACAATGCTAGCTTGATGTTAAGCTGGCGGTGTGCTCATTTGATTTTTAAATAACTAGAGCAACGAAATTAATTTTGTTGTAACTAATTAGCAACAAATTTAGGACTGTTTTTTTGTTTCATTTTTCTCCCGATCTACAATATGACACCGCCAGCTTAACGTTAAGCTAGCTGTGTTCTCTTTTTTTTTTTAATGACTAAAGCAACGAAATTAATTTTGCTAAAACTAATTAGCTACAAATTAGCAACAAGTTCAGGACAGTTTTTATTTCATTTTTCTCCCGATTTGCAATGTGACACCGCCAGCTTAACGTTAAGCTAGCTGTGTTCTCTTTTTTTTTTTTAATGACTAAAGCAACGAAATTAATTTTGCTAAAACTAATAAGCTACAAATTAGCAACAAGTTCAGGACAGTTTTTATTTCATTTTTCTCTCGATTTGCAATGTGACACCGCCAGTTTAACGTTAAGCTAGCGGTATTCTCATTTTTTTTAAATGACTAGTGCAACAAAATTAATTTTTCTGTAAAAAATTACCAACAAATTCAAGACAGTTTTATTTTTCATTTTTCTCCCGATTTACAATATGACACTGCCAGCTTAATGTTAAGCTAGCGGTGTGCTATTTTTTTTTAAATAGCTAGAGCAACAAAATTAATTTTGCGGTAACAAATTCGATTCCGCTATGTTGACACCGCTAGCTTAACGGACGTCCAAATTTCTCTTAAACCAATTTAGCCTCTAAGTATTTCCCCTTTTCTCTTTCTTTTGCTTTCTGGGTCCACATTGGTCCTCCTATTGTTTTAATATCATTTTTCTATCTTTTGTTTTGTCTGCCTTTTATTCTACAGCCATCTCTTGGGTACCATTCTATTATGCTTTTGGTATATTTGTCTTCATCACATCTTAGCATGTGACCTGTCCAACGCCCTTTGAGATGTTTAATGGCAGTTTCTATATCTCTTAGTTTCAATTTTTTCTTTATTACTTTTAGCCCTACTTTGTTTTTTAGTTTTATTCTAATTATGCTTCTTTTCATGCTGTTTTGGCATACTTTTAATTTTTTTAATTGTTTAGTAGTTAGAGATCATGTTTGACAGCCATAAGTTAGACATGGTAGAAAGCATATACCAAAAAATTTTCTTTTCTCTGTAATCGGTATGTTCTTATTTTTCATGACGTCTTTTAATGACTAATATCTTTTCTAGGAATTTGTGATTTTTTTGTCTATTTCTTTCGACATGCAATCTGTGGTCGCTATGACCTGTCCTAGATCAACCCTACTAGGTACTGATCAACATATTCAATTTGGCTACCATTAATATATATGTAAATTTTTATTGAGTTGGACATAACTTTTGTCTTTGCTATATTCATGGTTGGGCTTACTTTTTTACTTTCATCAGCCAATTGCTGTAGCATTTTCTCTAAAACTTCTGGGGCTTCAGAAAACAAAATCAGATCGTCCGCGAACCGCAACTTATTGACTTAATGAGTTTTCTCCATTTATGTTGAGACCACACTCTGTCCAATCAGGAGATCTGATAACCATTACTAGCACTGCAGAGAATAGTTTTGGCACTGCAGATAATAGTTTTGGTGATATTGGATCTTCTTGTCTCACACCTTTCTTTATTGGAAACTCGTTTCCTAACTTTTTCAGTTGTAATTGAGCGGAACATTGGGAGTATACACACATCAAAAAAGCCTAAGCAACACATACAAATTTCAATTTTCAATGTTTCAAGTTTCAATGTCAAGCAAAACATACAAGTTTTCAATGTTTTCGCATTAAATCCTTAGCATTTTCTTATTTATATTTTTCTTTATGCTTTTTTGAAATTAAACAACAATTGTTTTTTATGTTTATTTTTTAATAATCTTAATTAACAATACAAACAAAACTATGGTCCAGCGTTGAAAAATTACTTCGGAATCCTGCTTGCTCTTTAGGTTGATTGTCCTGAAGTGTGGTGTTTAAGCGGGCTAACATAATTTTGTCTGGGCCCGGGCTTTGTCTGTTTTTTGAGAGCTTATAAGCCTTTATTGTCTCGCTTATCATTATTTCTGGAACAGTAGCATAATCAAGAGTTTCTTGTAGGTTAATTGGAGTAGTGTTATTTGAACAATGGTATGATTTCCGGTAGAAATCAGTCGCTACATACAAGTATATGCCAATATATAAATAATAATTCCAGGGACATTCAACACGGCGCCATATAGTCCCAAAGTAAGCAAGTATTACGCTTGTGTAATGGGTTACTAAACAAACCCGAAACCAAAAAAACATGTTCATGCACACAAATAATTATCACGGGTGGGAATCGAACCCGCTGCTTTTGGTTTCGCAGTTAGGGTCTCTAACCACTCGGCCAATTGGTCAGACATACGATGCAATACATACACACATATGCGCATACATTACCCTCCTATTGACTTCACCATAGTCGAATACAAAAATATTTTCAAAGAATCTATTCAAAGAAACCTAACTCAACTAACACTTCCATTACTCATACTTGGAAAGTACGCTTGAAATGAAACGATTTTCCCCGCTGTCAAAAAACATTTTTAAAATCTATGGAAGCCATGTCCCAACATTTTATAAAGCAACTCTGTTGAATCGCCGAGTAAATTGTAATAAAAATATGTTATCAACAACATTGTAATATGTCTTTGTACTTATAATTTACTTTGAAATAAATTATTATGCCGAATGGTCCCTTTCACCCCTTGTGTAACAATTTAATAATAATCCGTTCTACGTACATGCCACCAAAGATTTGTTCATTATGCGTACTTTTACTGAATGCAAATAATTTTTTAACCAAAAAATATTTTGCTTTGTTTTCTTAACTTTAATTACGATGACTAGAAATTATGTTATGAAAATCGATGAATATAATAATAAGCATTTCAGTTCGTAGATATTTCATTAGGAAATTTTATCCCCTCCTTACGAACAATTTAATTCGAAATCTGATATTGAATGCAGTAATTTTTCGAAAGCCATAGTTTGAATGAAGAATGAAGTCCAACGTTTTTGTTCTCGACAGTATTTTAATGCATTGCATCAATGATATCAAGTGCTGGGACATTACTAAAAAAGAAGGGCTTTTCGTAAAAATAAAATGCTGATTGTGACTTACGAGTCTTATTAAAAATTCTGTTTTTAATTATTTTGTATTAATTAATATCTACTATTATTAAGTATATTATTTTTATAAGGATTGGGCTACGAAAATACAACTCACAAGTACCTATATTTTTACTGAGATTCTATTAACGTATTAAACTCCAACTAACAAGTTCGCGCCGTTGCTTGATGCAACATTTTTCCTTTGCTAGCTCTTTTTTTTTACAGAGGCAATCATGGCACCTAGTACGCCTGGCTTTTGTGCACGCTCCTCTTTGTAAGGCGGAATTTTAAAAAACAAAAGCTGTCCTGTCACATGGCTTAAGTTAATATTGAGGTTTCAAGCGTTGCAATTAAAGGCGTTGGCTGGATTTAAATTTGTTATTTAATTTTGGCGTGACGTTACTACCGTCGTTTTTTATTTTTTTGATCAAAATGTCTCTACGTAAACATTTCCAAAACTCAGTAGTTACTCTTTTGAAAATTGTATATAATATATTTCCAAGAGTAAGTGACTACGTGGTAACTACTGAGTTTCACTCAGTGAGAGTAACTATCACTGACTTTGTGCCTCGGAAAGCATGTTAAACCGTCAGTTTCGGTTGCCTCAAATAGATGGCAGACGTTGAAATTCACAAACCCGCACTGGAACAGCCCGCTCGTTCTGAAAAGAGGCATTAGCTTCTGCAGTGTGACATTCATGGGCTGGTGGTATGGTATACATTCGATATCATAACATTAACATTTCGACATATTAAAAGTAAATACACTTTGGTCGTTTAAGGCCAGGCATACCGAGTTTTGTTTTAATGATTCAAAACACGATGCGTCTTAAATTAACATAAAAATTCGTATTTAACATGAAAATTTAATACTATATTTGTTCATTGATTGTAGTCTGCCCACACAGTTGCATGGAACCATGGAAGAATCTTGGAAAATTACTATTTCCCGTCGCTCATTCATCTGGGTAGACCATTAAACCATATTTCAGTGGGATCAGATTTGGAAAAACTCCAGTATTAATCGTCAATTTCTTACAACGGTTCATAAAACTATTGTATTTACTTATCCACAGCAGAATAACACAACTGATAAATTGTTTTCATAAAAGGGCAATCAAAACTCATGCAAGAAAGTTTCATCAAATAAGATCAGTATGTATTTGTGAATATGTGAATGTGAATAATCGCATTTGATTACGTTAAATATTATTGGGAGCGAATAAAGTAAGTATTAATTTAAAATACGAATTTGTTTTTCTATCTGTCTACCCGTGTGAAACCGGAGTGGATCGTTAGTAGTTTATACAAATGAGCTACCAGGTATATATTGTACAATACAAAACGGGTGTTCTTTACTGATGTTACTGTAATTATGTAAAGTTGACAGAAGCGCTGACATATATGACGATGTGAACTTGGTTCGCAAACAACAATATGGTGTTTAATACTCTTAAAATATCAAGTATAAAATTTAAGTAAACAATGAATGCCTGTAAAAAAATGTAAAGTTTATTGGCGGTCATAAATACACAATTTTCTTTTGTGGGCGGAAAGGTTTTCCTTGTAATTTTATTATTTTCAAACGTTTCTTTGAACTTTGATAAAATCAGGTAGTCAACAATTTTGTTTATAAATTTATTTATTAGTAATACCACAAATGAAATGGAGAAATATTCTGGTAAATGAGGGGAAAAATAGTTTCCCGTAGACTACACAGGTGAACTGTACGTGCGGGTGGACCGAGCAATCTTTGATTTTTTTTTAAATAATATAAAATAAGGTTTCTCCAACCAGGACGAATTTATATGGTTAAATCGTAAAAATAAATTACTTTCTTTTTAAAGCTTTAAAACTGGATTTATAGGCGTCGTCAGACACGCTGAACACTACTATTTGTTGTTAATGCTGGCCTTCGCACGAACAGTGGTTTACTTCATTGTCTGTTATGCGCAGTAAGATGTGATTATATGATAAGTAATAATGTGATCGGAATAGTTGCTTCGCCCGTCTTAGCTCATTTCTAAATCACCAAACAGAAACTAAATAATCCACTGCGCGTGTGAAGCTTAACATTCGTAACTCGTGCGGTTTAGGTATTTTGTTATAATAGAGTATACTCCATATTCTATAGAAAACCGTGTTTTACTGTAAATTTATGGTTAGTTTTGTCCCGGATTGTAAATAAATAGTAAGACTGTGCATATTTTGAATACAAAATCGATCTGTTACCTTGACTTAAATGGGTATATATTACTACATATTATAAAATAAAATCCCCCACCGTGTCTGTCTGTCTGAACGCGATAAACTAAAAAACTACTGAACGGATTTTCATGTTGTTAGCACCAATGAACTGAGTGATCCAAGACGAAGGTTCACAATTCATTAATGTTTTGTGTAAACTAGTTGAAATGTTACGATGATTGTTGAAGATGTCGAAAAAAAGCTAGCTCACTTAAAGTTTTTATCAATAACGCTGCCTAATTCCCTTGAGAGGTAACAAAACAATGAATGGAATAATAATTCCTCTTTTAGACGTCTAAAGAAAAGTCCACGATGGCATATGTCTATCTTTGAAGGATAGCTTGCTATACCTATTTTAATGTTTAAAAAATGGTCACATATAATGTGGTTCAATAACCACATTTATATGTGCTATTAAGCTATTTCAACGGATACGATATTAATGTTTTTCAGATTAAATACGTTAGTTACTGTAAGCATTTCATACACATTACAATTGCTATTTACACTATAAAATTTAAATTAATACGTTAGGAGTTATCGCAAAATTAAGACTACCGCGCTACAAAATAAATTCGAGCGTGATGTAATTAAGCATAAGTTATCACGGTTATCACGGTTGTATACAAAGAAACATTTTAGTATGGTTTTTATGTATATATTATTTACTTTTTCTAATATTAGCAGAATTGGAAATAAAATACATTAAAAATACTCCAAGTAGGACGAACATATTATTATGTGACATTTGAATCTAATGCATGTGTTCGAAGCAACAAGCTGATACATGTATACCTACGCCACTACGACAAAAAAAAATGTAGGCATATGTACCCTGCTACCCGTGTGAAGCCGAGGCGCGTCACTAGAATATAATGGGTGAGTAATGGCATATAATATTACCTACACTCTATCGTATGCCGTTGCAGTAAGTAATTATAAATCACAATCAAAAAATATAGTATAGACATACGTTGATAGTTTTATTCCCAGTCGAAAAAAAATAATTTAAAAAAATATATATACAAAAGTAATATAATAAGTACACACCTTACGCTCTAAAATATTAATTTAAAGCTCGACCTAACTTGATTAATTACCAATACAGGGTAATTGCTTAGTGTTGCACGCGTTCGCTTTTTCTATATCCAGCGAGCTATAAGAAACTAATAAAATATTGTTATGTATCATAATTCTAAAATTTTTAGGTCCTAGAGTATCAAAACTGACAGCAGTGTTTGGATTAACGTGGTAGTAATGCCTTAATGTTCAAGGTAAAAAATTATAATAGTTGAAATAACGGAAAAATAAGTAATGTAGTAAGAAAACAAAACCGGCGGAGTGCGTGGCAAAAGACGCATATTGATGGGTTCCGTAATCGGGTTCAACTTTCATGCTTGAAGGGTTCAACTTTCATGCTTGAAACTCAAATAATCCATTTTAAAACAAATATGTCAAATACTACTCGATATAATAGGTCGGGGAGTAAGTCATTTCGTATTTTGTAGATCTAAAATTTTAAGCTTTCATTGTTTTTACTGCTTGTATTCTTAACTAAATGAAAAGTAATAGAAAAAACTAGTACCTGTAATTTTTTCACGGTTTTTCAGTTTGCAAAAATGAGTGAAAGTGTCTCTGAAATTCTATTATAGAATTTTCATTAAGAAATTTTGTTATGAAAAAAAAAGAGAAAAATGAACCACAAACCGCAAAAACGTTTATTGTTATTTGTAGAGCTAATGCGGTATCAGTAAAAGAGGTGCAAATTTGGTTCAAAAGTTTTCAATTCTGAAATGTTAATGTTAAAGAAGCAGTTTGTTCTGGTCGCCGCTGTGAAAAAGTGTAGCAAGATCGGCATATTAGTGCTTACGACATTGCGGAAAAAATGTGAATTGACTATAAAAGACTTTTTGTTTGTTTAAAAAACAGGGTATTTAAAAAACTCGATGTTGCCACACAAGCTCATTGAATGAAACTTGACTAACAGCATACACTCGATTATGATTTTTTATTAAAACTTAATGAATACGTACAATTTTTTGAAAGATTAATCACTGGTGATAAAAAGTGTACGCAAAGATTATGGTCAAAGTGTGGCCAAGCTCCACAGATTTTAGTGAAATCCGGATTGACGGGCAATAAAGTGTTGTGGAGTATATAGTGGGATTGGAAGAACATTGTTTGTTTTTTTAGCTTTTACCACCGCGCACAACCATCGATTCCAATGTGTACTGACAATAGCTAATAATACTAAAACAGGCAATTGAAAAAAAATGGCTGTTATTGATCAATAGAAATCATGATAACGCCAGACCACACACATTCTTAGCTTCTCAGGAAAAATGAAAGAGTCTGGCTGTGAAGTGTTAATACATTAACCAAGAATTCTTTAGGTAGTCTAAGGTTCACACCAAGAAAAGATTGTCAATTGTCGCATTTTTGTAATCATGAACAAAATTTCTTCAGATGGCAATCGGCATATCGAAAAAATTGGCACATATATAATTTGAGTAAATGTAATTAAACTATGAAAAAAAAAACGGTTTGAATTTTCATATACAATACGAAAAACTTTTTCCCCAACCTAATATCTTGTGGATACCAATTTAGGTTGAAAGTATTTTTAAAGTCCACCTTAAACTATTACCTAGTTTTTCACATTTCTCAGTTCTTAGGACTTTCAGAGTGCATATCACAATAACAAGTCGTTTTTAAACCTCTGTATCATTTTCTAAGACCTATTTATTGGTACCCCATACGATACTGACAGATAGGCGAGGGCATTTTTGTCTTCGGAACACTACACATCTAACACTGACTTTATATTTAATAACTCATATGTGATATAATTACAATACAAAAATATGGGCAACGGCAACAAAGCCGCAGACGATTGCCAGTATTTATTAGAATTTATGGGTTTAATTTAAAAAATAATAATTTTGTTTTAACGTTGAAAATGTTTATCAGATCGTCTGCTTGGGGAAGCGTAATTCGGCGAAATTTCCGTTCGGCTGTGGTTTCAAAAATGCACTGGCCGAAGCATCGTTTGATACTAAATTTTCTAAACTCGGCCTGTAACTTTTTTCGAAAAATCACAAAATGGTGAAAAAAAAAACGAAGTTTCTCAATTTTTCGCTCAAAAAGTTGATTTTTTCAAAAACGAAAACCTATATCGAAAAAATGTAAACAGTTTCCGAGCCAGATAGATTGTCTACCGTTTGGAAAAAGAAATTTTGGAATCAGTCGAAAACTATGGACTGGGCAGGTGTCCTTTTCATTATTTGAATGATAATCAGATCAATTACCCTGGAGCGTGAGATTCGGCTATATTTCAGTAAGTTATAAAGGAAGACAACAGGCACTAGTGTCAAAAGATTCAAGAGCTTCGTATGGTACCAAATTTTGCAAAATTGGTCTATGACTTTTTTGAAAATTTTAATATAATTGTTTGACAAAAATGTGCTATAAATTTTTATTTTCGATATTCATTTTCATTGTCCTCCGATAGTTGCGAGAAGTGCGAAATCTGTAGTTTTTTTAGAGTTAAAAGAAGTTTTAGTTTGATATTATACACGCTTAAATTCACGCTTAATTACTTGGTTGGCAAAGTAGGCTAAATATCTATGTTTAGATGAGGACTCGATGGGCGTCTTCTTAAAACGGCTATGGGGCGTTCCTATGGCCTTTCGTCCTGCGCACATAAAATTTTTCGTACACGAAAGCAACAGTTTACTTCGAATCGTGTTATGAGGTGTGTCTCCTATTATGATCACGGTACACTTATGTAGAATAAGATCGTTACTTTGTTGGTTTCGTTTTACATACGTTTCTATAATCGGCTGCGGTTTGATCGTCGCTTCAAGACAATGGATCATCCTTTATGTCAAAAGCATTACAAGTAAGTGAAGTTTTGAGTTTATTCATTTAAAGTTATCGTAATTGATATAATATTATTGATTATTTTCTATTAATATAAATTCATAGTAAGATTTTTTCATGTTGTTTAATGTTTGACTCGTGTTATTGATAAATTACATTTTATAGAAGTTTTGTGAGACGCGAAAATATAAATTCTAACAAAGATGTTTTGTAAGTGATTTATTCGAAAAAGTAGAGAAAAGTTTTATTATTTTTACAGCTTGCTTACTACTAAACGCGCATCTGCACCACACACACATACTAGGCGCGATTAATAAGTCTTGATCATTATTAATTTTATTTATTGAAGAATTAGTTTTCTTTCATGTCAGCTTTATAAATGTTGCTTTATTTAAGATAATAATAGTAATAATACCTGGGACATTCCACACAGCGCCATCTAGTCTTAAACTAAGCAAAGCTTGTGTTATGGGTATGGGTTAGGATGTGACTTAAATTTTCATCAAAAAAAAAATTAAACAATACTATACTGTCCCAGAGTTATCCTATGACGAGTTTTGTAATATGAGTGCATTTTGTCAGTGATACGCGGCGAAGCCAAGTTTGCATTGAATGAAGTGCCTTTTTGATTTCCCATTTCGTCAAATTCAAATATTTTTGATTCTGGACCGATTGCTTTCAAAAACAATTGCTAAGAATTTGTATGTATGGTCTCCGCTCACGAAACTTTGGTCAGATGGCCAGAACTAAAAAAATGACTGTCACTTGAAACTTTTTTGTTTCTGGGTCGATTGCTTTCAACATCAATATTTAGAAAGAAAGAAAGAAAAAAAATCATTTATTTGGCTATACAACTTAAATAATATATAAAATTATAAACTAAATTAATAGCATCAATACAAGAACAAGTCTTATTTTATATACATATATAAGAACTCAGCATAGCCAAAATTGGACTCCAATCAGTATATATTCATGGGTTACCGTGGTCTCCCATCTGGAATCTGTGGTCAAAATTTAAAATGGCTCCCGTTTTGAGCTCTTTGTATCCGGAACGAGTGATTTCAACATCGATATCTGTAGTCAAAACTGAAAAAAGTGTCCGCTATTTTGAACTTCTTTCTTGCTAGGCCTAAATTACTAAAATAAAGTCTGTTTTGTACAGATTAAAATATTATTATTATTTGGTACATATTACAAAAAAAAAGAAACAAGTCTGTTTACATTACTACAACAACGAATAATACTTTTTCCGATACATTTGCTATTAATATGGTCTTTATGACATCAAAACTAGTGTCGTAGTGTTGTATTTTACAGTACTAGGTCTTTTTTACTTTACACCAATCACAAACAAGCAGTCTGTTTGCAACGCATGCAACGTTTGCAAAGGAGCCAACAACCAAATGATTTGTCCGTTTAGAACAAAAATTTCTTATACTAAATGATTTATAGTAAATGATTTCAACTCGGTCTTTATTTGGTGTGGCAAAGTATAATATCAAAACAGTTCAAAGTTAATTTTACAGCTGTTGTTTTGGTGAAGAGTGTAGGTACTTAATTAACTTTTTCACTGAAACCTGTACATTATTTAAAAAATCTTCGGGAAGTAATGTCTATAATGAATACCATCTATTCTAAAAGAAAGTGGTCTGTTTTTAAATGCTGAATTTATAAGTCGTATATTTTGAATGTGACTTTGTAACAAACAATTTTTTTTATCAACGTTTTATCTAAAATGTGCCTAATGTATTTTCTTTATAACATTTATACCACTAATATTACAATATAGTTTATTCATGTTAATAAAATATCGTAGTGCACAATAATAAAATCAAAATATGTAGTTTAACAGATTTCATATAAAGAAAAAAAAAAGTTATGATACAATATCGTAGGTAAATTAGTTATATAGTATTTACTTTGTAAGCATTGCCCGTTAATTTATAATAAAACCTGGAAATCTAATTTTATCTGTAATTAAATTCACTGATTGCAATGTGCTCTTATATTTATCACAAGGAATACCTACAAAAAAAGTAACTAAAGTGCGAAAGTAACTAATTACTGATTATTACATTTGTTCGTTCCTAGATGATGTTTGGTAGATGATTAAGTCCTTTTTTTTTATTAATGAATTGTGCTTCAGATTTTGAGAATTTCTCTTTTATGTTCAATAAAAGACATTGCATATGCTTGAAGTCAGCGGATTGCTGCTGCAACTTAATTTTCGTGTTTATCAGTGCAAATTTCCAGCGAGTATCTCCATTCGCATTGTTTTCAGTCTTTTTTGTCATTCCATTAGCAACTCGCTTCTATGATGTACCGGATAGTTCCGATTTCTTCACTGGAATTTCCGTATCACTGTCGTCACCAAAAAGATCACGCATCAGATCGACGTGTGTTTCCTTTATATATATCTTTGATGATTTACATCTCAAAGCCTTAGATGTGCCTGGAGCTGATGTTTCCTCGTCACAATCGAATATAGTTGCAAGGTTTCTGTAATAAATAAAACATAAAACCACTTACAGTAATAACGCAATACACAAATATTTTTTTCCGAGTTCTATTGCAATCGTACATGCTTTACCTATAAATCACAGTCCCTAATTTCTAGGTTGTTGATATCACAATTAATTTAACACAGTAATTACACTAACTCGACGTAGTATAATCAGTTGAAGTTTGCGATGTAAAAACACGAAATAACGATTGGTTATTTTATAAAAAATGTAATGGGTATTTATAAAAGTTTAGATGAAAATAATCGAAGATCGAATATTTGAAGAGTTAAAAAAATATATGACTTACGACGATGACTACTCATTTAAAATATAAAAGTAACAAAAAAACTACTTGCAATTAATTGAGCTGTGAAAAAAAAATGTTTAAATTGTAAAATTGGTCGCACATTAATTAGTAACAACATGATACATACTCACT
The DNA here is from genome assembly GCA_949709985.1 of Luffia ferchaultella. NCBI lineage: Eukaryota > Metazoa > Arthropoda > Insecta > Lepidoptera > Psychidae > Luffia > Luffia ferchaultella. Next base: position 504,645 of record OX453243.1, read on the forward strand.
TATTCGCCATGATTGTTTTACTGTCGTCTTGTAAGATCACCTTAGGAACTGTAGCCTTCAAGGCTGGTTGTTGAATATTGTGCTTGTTTGCAGTTCCGCTCATATATAATTCCAACACGTGCGAAAATTAGTCCGGTCCGGTTCAGAAAATTTAATAAAAATCATTAAAACACGAGAGAAACAGATTTGTAGATCCTAAAGTCATTATAATATACGCAAGTTGAAACTTGTCCCAAATTCATAATTGGGTCAGATTATGTGTCAACTACATAAATCACGTCTCGTTTCCTAGGTACAGTGAAACAAATAAGGTATTAAAAATGTTTATTTCTTAATTTAAATTATTTAATCACTTCACATAAACAAACTTATTTAAAGTTTCTGTACATACAAATATTTATAATATTTTATATTTTTTTTTGTAAATTTTGCAAAATATGTATACTACATCACTTTTTCTTTAGTATACTGAATTAGTTATAAGCAATTATTTGAACGTCATTGTTTTTCTATTGTAGTTAGTTAGTTTATTATTCGTTTTCATAGTATAGACTCTTCAAAAGAACAAAGATTGACTGTTCAATGGTTCGTAACAAAGGTCCCGTTACTTTTTATTCAATACCCTGTTTGGAAAAAGGTTTAAATCTGTATTTCAAAACAATATTTTTTTTAAGTTTAAATTGAAAATAATATTGCAGTAATAAAATAACTTGAGTAATAAAACGTGAAAATTAATACCCAAATTATAGTTTAAAATAATTTAGCAATTTTTCGAGAAAAGGTTGTGAAAAATTTATTATAGTTCTAATGAAATTAATACAATCGAATAAAAAAGAACGTGTTAGTTAATGTATAAGTTTTTAAATAATTTAGCTAATTTTAGGTGACAAGGTTGTCATAAAAAAATCACTGTAGTTCTAGTGAAAAAAATACTTCATTTACTTTCATTTCATTAGATTTCATGTCTTTATATTGTTCGAAATAATATATTTGAGTTAGTAAAATCAAAAAGTTTCTTAAAGTAAATTTCAATAACATACGCTAAATGGATTTATGCTGTTTTGTGATTTATATTAGGTGTAGATTTAATAACATACGCTCTGCTTTCGATGCAAAACCTTTCATTCAGAAAACGAAAGTTTTAAAACACGACTTTGTGTGTTGTCACTCTGACTTAAAGTAAAATATTCTAGAGTAAAAATTTTGTTGCTGATGAAACTTGTCATGTAGGTATTTGTCGGTTGTCGGAGCATAAATTAACACGTTTAGAAATTATATGTGGCGCACACGAAGTTAACGTGTAACGGTGAGTGTCTCATAAAACTTCTTTCATCTAAAAATTATTGGGGAGTTTGATTCACTAACAAGTGAGCCAGACTCCCCAATATTACACTACTAAGGCGAGAACATGGCGCCTCATGTAACAGACTGATGAACACAGTTAACACCGACAGTGGGATGGGCCGAATGTTTTCGGTTCATCGGGATAGTTATCTAAATTATCTTCGTTTTGTCAAAAACAAAAAGTACAATACGTTGGAAAGCGTATTCAAATACGATAAAGAGTTTAGATATTGGTAAAAGTTCACTTAGGTATATACTTGACCAATGGCTCCAAATATCCGCCCAAGCCAAAATATCTTCATCAGTTGACTATATACGTAGTTAGAAGAGAGACTTAAACCGTCGAATCTGCAGTTTATGCAAATTCAAATTCTATGAACATCCTACTAAACTGTTCGACAGACTTAGCGAAGTAATTTGTATTTTAGAGAAAAGATTATATTACATAGTTCATCGTAAAAATAATAAATTTACCGCATTGATTTCGAGTAAATAGTAAATCTAAATGCCAAAACTGAAAATAAAAAAGGCTATCATGAAAAGGTGAAATCGCGTTTGTCACCGAACAAATCCACTTTCGGGGCGGAGAGAATACGTCTCCATCGTTTAAGGAACAAAGAAACTCGGAAGAATGAGACTAGCTGGGATCAGCTAGACTAAGACGGCGAGCGCCTGCAGCGAAAATCCCCTTTTTAAATTTGCATCGTTCTACATCAGCTGAATTGCTTAAGATAATTTTTTTATTCGTTCAGGACAAATTCATAGCATCCACGAAAAATACTAAAGGTACTAAGCCAACTTACCCACAAAGATTTTTTCTAAATGTTTTATGTCATACCGTTTAATCAGTTCTGAGACACGCCAAGATTATAACAACGAATTTCAAATATTATAACTAGGAATTCAGAATATCTCAGTAACAATTCTCGTTAGAAGCAGTAAATGACACCGTATATCACGTATGGTTAAATATCGGCTTGAAGATAAATTATATAGTGCGCTCTAGTAACTTTAATATGCAATAACCTGTGAAGCGAACTAGGAAGTTCGTAATAAATATCAATAAGTATACAAAGGTATATTATGGCACAAAAATCACTTTGATTGAACATGTTGGGCGCTTTGAAAAAAATTTGCAGGACGTGTCCACAGCGATTCTTTTTCTATTTTTTTTCCAGCTTTTGTGCTTTTCGACCCGGTTATAAATAGTGTAAAACTACAAGCCCCGCCGCGTGTACCGCATATGAAAAAGTCTTCTAAATTATCTGATGGCTTTTGATGCTGTTTTCTCCATCAACTTACATCTTACGACAAGGTTGATATGGTGCAACACAAGCTTGCGTTCGGGTTATGTGCTATTGTCTACCAGCCGCCGCGCGCCGGTTGGAAAACTGCGACTTCGCGATTTGTTCCTGGACTACTAAATCAAAGCGTAAATCCAGGAAATTGTCGGATTTCCCAGAACATTCTGGAACTCTAGGGATTACAATTTTTATATATTTTCATTTAATGGTTTTTGGTCTTGAACTTTCTATAAATAATTAGCATTATAGCTTTTTTATAGTAGCTCACAACCCATTTATTTCGGTGTGCCACAGGGCAGCATCCTCGGGCCTCCGTTGTTTTTATTGTGTATTAATGATATTCACGAAGTCCCGATTGAAATTGCTGGAATTTTATGTTACGCGGATGATACAGCAACTGTAATTCATGAGCCATCATGGCCTGGGGTTTGCTCCACTGCTGATTGAGGTATGACACAGATTTTTGAATGGCTACAACAGAATCTTCTTATATTAAATACTAAAAAAACTATGTATACTATATGTTTTCACAAAACCTCTGCATCAGCTCCTAAAAGTTTCACAAGCATTAAGATTCATATATTATGTGGTATGGCTTCAAAATGTTCATGTAAATCGTTAATTCGCCCTACAGTCTCGAAATATCTAGATGTACATATTGACCAAAATCTTAAGTTTAAAATTTATATTAAAAATCTGTCCGCACGAGTAAGGAAAGTAATATAAATATCATGCGTAGTTTACGCTATATGTCATGTAGGGATACTTTAACGAGGGTATAATATGTATTATGTCAATCATTATTTGTATACTGCATTACGTGTTGGGGTAGTGCTGCGAAAACCCATATGCTGCAAGTCGAAAGAGCACAAAGATCTGTTTTGAAGGTAATGCTTCGTAAACCCTATTTGTATCCGACTGAAAGCGTGTATGAGAAAGCTGGTGTATTTAATGTGCGCCAACTCATTACCCTTAGAACTGCGCTAAAGGCACATAAGTCGGTGTTGTCTGCTCCAGACTATGAACTAATTACTAACCGTTGTGTGTATAGGATACCCACACCTGCCGTTAAAACATGATTTGCTCGACTTTTTGGAGATTTTGTTAATTTATTCGTTTATGGCAAGTTGACCAAGGCATGTATCATCAGGAACAGAACAGTAATTGAAGCGAAATATATCATACGAAATTGGCTGAAATCACTGACATATAGGGATATGGAAAATTTATTAGAGATTATTACTGTGTATTGGAAATTCATATACAACCTTAAAAAACCAAATTTAAAAATTATTAATTTGGTTGGATTTTGGATGCAGATGTGTATGAATTTTTGTAAAGCTAGCCAGCTTTACAAAACTAGGATAACTAGGGTAATTACTGATAACATGGGGATAAAGGTTGCCTCAATACCCGCTTGCCTAGTAAGTAACCAGTCGATACTGCTTAATGATTCAAACTGATTGAAAATGTAATATTATGTACCTAATGTATGCGTTTGTAGTAATAAAGATTTTTTATTTTATTTATTTAGTTTATCACTTTTTAAGGATAATTTTAAGAAGGAGGATGTTGACGATTTATTTTAAGATCTTGGTTTTCAGTGATGCTTATGTATCTTCGTAATACAAAAAACGCATCAACATTCGAGGAACATGTTTATTATGGCAGACAGGGTTTTAACGGCCATAGCCGAAGAATTTTTTCTGAGATACCTGTGTGATGCAAAAAATTAATATTAAATAAGCGTAATTGTTTCAGAGAAACATATATATAATGCAGTGACCCTTGCGGATTAGGCACAACCATAACTCATAATTATGGGATCATAAAAATTATCTGAAAAATTTTATATACGATCTGTCATTGTTTACATTAATCATTTTAAAAACTTGTCTACTTCTTTCTATTTGAAAATATATATATCTACATCCGTCATATATATATCCAATATCTATCATATAGTTGTTCAGTTGAATCATCATAAACACGTATACAAGCAAATGTATATGATAATATAGTACGGCAAGGCCCTTCTCTATATAAGAATAGTTATTTATATTTGTTTTTAAGACCGAAAGAAATTCGTACAGTTATATCGTACATATACGTGTAGAATATAGCGGACGTTTGGAATCTTTTGTTGTACTGTTTAAACAAAACGATATGGGGTGGGGTGCACAATCAGAGAATAAAATAAAATTTGTTGTTTACATAAAAATCACATGTCAGTACACTTTATGATTTAAAAGAAAACATTGCTTGTGTCTTGTAATATACTGATTAGGGTATGTTACAACGTTTAGTAAAAAACACTTATTTTTGTACTTGTTTCTCTGCTTACTTACCGGAACCTTTAAAAACGACGTGAACAATAATGAACACGCACGTGACCATTTCTTGCTCGTTCGTAAAAACAAACGTGAGGAAGTTTTGAATTTATTTTAAAAACACTTGAACAAAAATCCAAATTAAAGGCACTCATCTTTGTATTGAAAATGTGCTATTTTTTGGGCATAATATAATACAATGTTTTAATCTAATTATTTCTCTGTTGAAGCTCTCGATAAATTATTCGACGAGCTGAAATGAGGCAGATATTACTGTAGGTATCGATAATTTTTTCGGATGGTTTATATATACGAAATGTCATACTAAGTTTCAAAGAGCCATACCACATTCCCGCGATCTATGTCAAAACCTTTTTTATTGAAAATCTTTTTTCACAGAGCGCACCTGAGAGACATACGCGACCGTTCGGTGTTGCGTTTATTCGAAGCGACTGATATGGGCGGTGGTGTTTTTCCTGGTGCAGTTGGCGTTGGTTCTTTGGCTATGCCAACAGGAGCGGCTACTTGCTCTGCCCCACCGGCTTGGGACCAAGTATGTAGTATTTCTAATAAAATACAGTCTAAATCTAGATAATTTCATATACAATGCTACTAATTTTAGACGTATTTTAAACCATGCTGTAGTTTATGCAGTATCTTGAAGAAGACTTTTGATAAACTTTTTATTAAGTAGGTACCTATTATGTGTTTCTATATAAGAGAATACTGATGTATCTAATTATTTGTTTAGGTTCGTTTTGTTAGTTTGTGGCATACAGATGGATTTTAGCTTTTCTTTATAGAATGAACAACACAATAACACAGTCAAAACGTTTGTTAACATATGTGAGAAATTGTAAATTTTAAATCAACTTTTATAGTTATAATAATGGTCATGTTGAAAATTTTGTTTAACTTTCATGGATTTGATAATATATTTTTACTACATTATAACAGAGAAGTTGTTAGTAAAAAGTGAATAAATAACTTTTTAAATTTGCAGGACCAGAGCTATTTCAGTGAGCCTGAAATCGATTCTGAATACCACCATCAGCACGTGCACAAATCTAAGGTAAGTAAAAATTATTTACCAACCTCTTCTGGAAATTTAAACAGACTGTACAAATTGGGCAGACAAACTAAGTAAATTAAGTAATATAAATTGTTTATATACAGAAATATACCGCAGAAAAATTATGAAGCATGGAAGATTTACGAAAGTAAAAGAAGAATTATTTTTTTTTATCTTTGTTTTTTTTTTAATTTGGTAAGTAGGTATTTTAGTTTCTATGAGCACATTTCTATTTATTTTAGCTTGAGTTAATAAATTATAACAATTGAAAAAGTTACGTTCAATAAAAACTTCAGACACACATTTCAGATTGCGATCTTCTACCTATTATGCTTTGCTCTGGCTGTAAGTTTTGCGACTGATGTATTGTATATGTACGTATTCTACAGTTCCAATCAACCTTTATGGCGGATGTGAACATAGGCACAAGTCGCGTCGCAGTAACCAGTTTTAGGTGTAGCGCGACGCAGTGGAGCGAGGGGTGGACTGAAACTGCGCAAGCATGCTTAAAGCGTTGTATTTCGATCCGCCATAAAGTTTGAATGGAACTATACCTAGGTACCAGTTTCTGCTCTCGAATTCCCCCGTCTAGAACATTTGTGTTTGTATAGTTGTAAATTTCACACATTTGTGTGATTCGTTGGTCAAATTAAATTCTCAATATGTCGACTACTCTTGTTGGTCGTTTATATTATAACTATCTCTTGGTATTGAATGTAGTTACATGATCTTAGTGCAGAACGCATAATAAAGTAGTTCTATAAAAGCAGTTTCAAGACACATGAATTGTCTCCATGGTAACCAACGTCATGATCGTCTCCATCTCGTCGTGTGTAAAAAGAGTAAAAACAAACAAAACGTAAATTGAAAAGAAATAGCAATAGCCACGAACATAGTCATCGATGCCATACGATTTATTAAGGCCCATTCAAGGTTCTAACATAGAATTAGCTCACTTCTGAACGCTCAGTATTAGTAGATAGGTACTCGGCAATCTGCAGAGTGCCGAATACAAGGTCTAGAATCGGCAAAGAGCTCTGTGTCTATTCTACACCTTGTATTATGATTTTTCCAAGCTTACAGTTTCTTAAGTTTGTCGTATTTATTCTGTTTGTATCTTAATCGATACGCATTGTATAATGTCTGACTGACCGATTGGCTGAGTAGTTACAGACCCTAACTGCAAAACCAAAGGTCGTGGGTTCAATTCTCGCCCGGGCCAAATATTTGTGTGCATGAACATGTCTATTAGTTCCGTGTCTGGGAGTAAAATATACATTATTAAGAATATTTACTAGCCTAGTACCAATAACACAAGCATAATACTTGTACTTGGGACTATATGGTGGTGTGCGGGAATGCAGGTATTTATTATTATTATTAAAAAGTATCAATTTTATGGAAAAAGTATGATTCGCCCGACATTTTGATTCCGTCGTCTTTCGACATACTCAACGCTACTTGAGTTGTTTGACATTTGTTTCCCTCAGTCCACTTGGCTCCTATGATCTTGCTCCCATGGGATCCAAGCATATTTTCTTCGCCTCTCCCTTCTTAGCTCCCATGAAATTCTAGAAAACAAAATTTCGTCTCTTGGCTTCCATAATATTGTAGGATAATTCTTTTCAACTCTTGATTCCTAGCCACAGTTTACTTTTACTGACGTGCCTGTATCGATTTCAATCCCATGGCTATTATAGGTGACCTCAAGATAATTTCCTAAGCGTGGCTCCTATTGCAGCTCCTATATAGAATGGGTAAAATTAGAATAAACATACCAATTAAATGAAATAATAACCGTGATAAAAATTTTGCACTTAGAATCCAAAAAAGGTTGTGGCCAAATGGCACATATTAAATTATTTTTATAGAACATGCGAAGCTGCGGAAAGATCGCTAGTTTTTTTTATATAATTAAGTTTAATTTATTGAATGATAAATTATATTATTTATCAGTAAAAATAAACCTTGGGCACCAAGAGCCGAAAAGAATTATCCTACGATCCTATGGGACTCAAAAGGCATAAAATACCTTAGGACTTCATGAGAGTGAAAGAAGAGACTAAAATAGTATCTTTGGATCCCATGAAAGCGGCATTATGGGAGCCAAGTAGATTTGTTTTTACACATTTGTGAATCTTAGTTCAGCAGTTTGTGCAAAAAAACTAAATATTACATATTTTCGTTGGGTGATTTGGTTAAAAACCTTAAAAAATGTCATTTCATATCCATCAAATTAAATGGTTCAATCAGTCGGCCGGCCAATTAGAGTTAATCTATGTAATGTAAAAACTTGTATCAAATCAACCCAACCATTTACGGCAACGTCCCTAACTGGTCAATAACAGTTAACCTGTTTAAAAAGTTGCTCTGAGGTGATAACTATATGTAATATAAAACCCGCATCAAAAGCGTTACTACGGAACATACCTACTGCACCACCCCCTGGTGATTCGTAGTCTCATAACTTACATATCGCGTCAAGATCGCTTTGCCGTTTTAAAGAAACAGATCTACTGCGGCGCCTCCTAGTGATTTATAATAGCAATATTAATCCGATGACCTGCTTTTCGGTGCTGTCTATATCATGCAAAAAACTGTATTAAGATCTGTAAAGCCGTTTTAAAGAAATAAAATCGTGCCTATGTAAGCATATCAAAACCGGCTAAGCTGTTTCAAAGCGCCGTTTTCGATAAACTAATTAATTAATAATTAAACTTGAATACATACAAGAATTGTTGATTAACAGTTTAAGATAGACTGAAGTTTTATAGTTTTTATTAATTTATATAGACAAGAGAAAATTGTCGTAAAATAAAAGAATAAAATGAAACATCTGTTAATAAAATAGTATTTAATTACATAGAACAAAAACATAACTATAGCAACAAGACATTTCTAATTAAGGTAACGCAACAAACCAAGGCGCTAGTTTTTAAAACACTTACGCTAAAATAAATAGTACATCGCGATGGCAAGTGGTCGAATTGCGAAAATTAAATTTATTTTAGAAATGTCCAAGTGAGTGACTAAAAACGTAAATTTTGTAAGAACTATCTTAACGTTATACAATATTATAACAGCCTCTACGCTAAATTATATTAAACAAGCGATCAAATCACACAAAACTTATGATTAGGAGATTTAATCACTATATGTAATACTTTTCGATCTCAGAATCATAATTAAAGCTATATTAGAAAGCTCGACATAGAGGCAAGCCTTTGTAATAATGGGCTCCACTATATAGCTTTTTGGGTGTTGTCCTCCAAGACAGTACCAGAGCTTTCTTAAATGGTTCAGGAGTACATCCGCTACAAACTTGCATTACGGCTTTAACTTCAGCTTCAGCCGGTTCCCTCTCGTCCACCTGAATGATATAAAAACTGGACTTGAAATACAACTCGCGAAGTAAAAGAGAAAATAAATGGCAAGAGTGCAAAAACGGGAAATAGAAAATAGGAGTAATACCGACATTATACACATATGCCCATGTAGGCTGATCAATGGGCAAACGCTAGTGTATTTCACATTTGTATTGCTACGGGGATCGACGACATATAAAATCGATTCTAATGATTGACTAATAAATGTAACTAGGTATCGTTTTGGTCATTGGAAATGTCATTGGAAATGTCATTGGAAATGACTTTCATTTCGTTGGAGTATAGGGGATCATTTGAGAGTTTTGTGAGACAGGCAGATTGCACGAAGAGTTTTCGAGATATTGGGATGAACGTAGTGTCAAAAGACGCAGCTCGGCAAGCTCTACAAGATGGTAAAAGACAATTTACAAAAAATTCAAAAACAAAAAAAAAATATCGGCAAAGAACAAAAAAAATCTGAATTTTTTTCCCCGATTTTCATTTTAGGAGCCCGATATCTCAAGAACTAGATCCGAATAAGAAAAAAAATAAAAAAAAACGGCTTGGGGTAATTAGACGGGGGATCGATTGAGATTAAAATTGTTAGAATCGGGCAACCGAAAGTAGTGGTTAAGGGTGCCCTTAATTAGAAGTCGGATATGCGTCGGTGTTACATTTCGTACTAATTCGGTTTGCTCGATCGAAATGTCGAACAGAATGTTATATTTCGAAGTTTTAACCTTATTCAGATACAGTTGTGTTATTTTTTTTGCGAAAAAAATTTATTTCGAAAAATATTATCCAAAATGTGTGTGTTTACATGTGTTTACTTTATTCCGTTAGGTTCATTTCCAATGTCGTAAGAAGTTCGTGCGAAAGCAGGAAATCCGTTGATTTTTAAGTCTGTATACTTAATTCTGGAAGCTGATTGGAACTTAATAGGGATAACACTTTAATTAACATAGTTTCCATAACCCTACAAGCTACTATGGCTTTAACAAGCGTCCGCTCTAAGGATATGGAAATTAAATTGAAATCAGACAATAGGATGATAATATTATTATTAATTCCATATCAATTCCATATAAATTTTATTAGTTAAATTTTAGTATGGTATAAATAATATTAAAAATGCATAAACAAAATATGTTACACATAATCATAATTACGATTTTGTCTGTGTTCACTTTAAACAATGCCTTTCAGTTCTAATTATTGTCTAAATGGATAATAACAGATTGTTCTCAATCTTTTTGATATTTGAGCCAAATGGGTTGATATATCGGTTATTGAAATCATTTAAGTAGTTTAGGAGCTACGAGTGGACCATAGAGTAAATTAATTTGACAGCAGCGTTTGGTTTTAATATGGTTTTAATGGAGTCATAACCGGCAGTTCGCAGTATCGAAGTAACTTTAAGATTTTTCGGGGGATTAAAAACGCTGTGCGGGGATTTATTGCGAGTGAAGAGCGCCGTGCTGAGACCTGGCGCACTGAAACTCGAACTTATACTCCCCATCATACATCGACTAGCTATATTATGAGTGGTTAGACGGTAAACGCAGAAGAGGGCTTCTAGTCAATTCGTAGTTTAATGGAGTGAACACAAACAAACCAAGAAATTATAGTACGTTATATTCAAACACCACACTACTCATTTTACCGTGGTTGGGTTTATTAAACACATTACCTCAACAACTTTTTCAATATTTAACTATTTTATAAGCGATAAATATCTTCAAAAGTTTTCTATGAAAATACAATGCTTAGTTTGTAGATTAAAGTTTGCTGAGTTCAATGATATTATATATCATTTTTACGTAGACATGTTATACGACTTCTTGGTGTGGGAAGCTCAAAGTAAGGTTTAAGCCTTTCTTTGCTTTCAGTCTACGCTCAGTTCTACGCAGCTAAAGTCAATCTGTTACCTATCATGTACCTTCTGTATTTTGTAATGCAAGTGTGGAAATTAGCTACTACTAACAAAAAGAGACCATTAAACAACGTTTCATTCGTAAATATCTATAAGTATCTAAAAATAAATATCTAATATTTGTTTTAAAAATATATCTTATTAAAACAAATTATTTTTTATCTCTACACAATAAATCCAATATGGCCATAAGTACAATCATAGGAAACGTGAGAGCCACGTTCTAGTTTTTGTCTGTATTGAAGGAACCAGTCTACCTCAAATTATATGTAATGTCATTGGCTGAGTTGGGTTAATCAATTATTTTTTCCATTTCACTAAAAAAAAAGGTTTACAGTGATCCCTCTGTGTACCGTAATTTATAGGTACTTCAAAGTTAATAAAATATACCTAACCTTTTCCTTTTGAGTGTTCTGAACAGGCAGATTGCCGACAAAGCCGGCGAGGCCGTTTGATAGTGATTGCTGGAATAAAATATCATCTTCGTCGTTACTCTCCGATAAGTCTGGAGATAGGAGAGCTTCGTCGACTATCGAACCATCAGATAAGGCGATCAAACCGCGTTTGTTCTTTTTACCTGGATAACAAAAAATAATTACCTAATATAAATATAACTTTTTTTGTTGGAATAATCCGTCACAGTAGAGATTCGTTTCGAAAAATAAACAATATTGTTATAAGTTTATAGAAGAGTTTTGGAACTTTATATACCGTGGCATAAAACCGTGGCATGGGAATAAATTTAGGATTACTTTCAATAAAGTAGGTTTCTTTCTTTCTTTTTAATCTGAAAGATCAGTGTAGTTCACTAAAATGGTGAATAAATGATACCTACCTGTATTATCTTCTTTAAGCTGCTCTTCAGGATTTTCTCTTTTATCGCGTTTCTTAGAATCTCGCCTGAAAATATTGTGTCCTAAAGTGTCGTCTATAAATTGAACATTAGCTGGATTTATTAGTGAACTTGACAGAACTACTTTCGTTGCCTTCGATGGACCCAATGAATGGATCCCGGATAGTGGTGAAATAGCTATAGGTGCATGTCCAAAATTTAATCCATTCTGTATTTGGGGGCTGGATATTTGAGAAGTCAACAATTGTTCAGACACCATACGATTTCCCAATTGACCGTTTATGTACGGCTGTTGTAGTTGGACCCCGTTTGACAATTGAACTGGTACCATCTGCTGTTGTTGTGGACCTGCTAGATTTAGCATAGGTGCTCTTTGTAATTGTCCTCCGATTAGGAAGGCACCGTTTCCTATAGGCGTTGGCTGTGGCATAGGTGGTTCTGTTGCGGGTTCGGTCGCTACCTCTACAGGGCTGCCGTCATGTTTAAAATGATGCGCGTGATGATGCTTATGATCTTTATGTGCTTTTCCTGCCGTTAAAGCTACGTGGTACATTTGAAGCATAGTGATTTCCCCCATTAGGCCTGGTTTGGCTGAAAATTTTTATTAAAAACTTTTTTAAATTGCAATCAGGACCTTAACATTTTAAAGCTTGATCAATTCAGTTCACGAATTCAATCAATAATACAATAAAATTAGTGTCAAAATAAATAAACGCAATCATTTTCAGTTTGTAGAGTAAAAAACACAGTATATCGCATTATTTACATTTTTGTGGCCCCAGTAATAATTCATTTTTTGGTTCCCTGTTCCAACAAAAATAGACGATTTTACTTTGCGAATTATTTAATTTTATGATCATCCGCTCAAAATTCCACTTTTCGCTCCTTAACACCCCAAGGCTTTTGCTTTTTATGTTTTGACGCCATCCTTCACGTTCCTGTCTTTATTTTCGTTGTATTTCATTTTATAGTTAATTTTATGCAAACTCTATTGACATGAATACTTACTTAAAACTGGTTTCAATTGATCTTCATTTTCGTAGAGCCAAGATTGTTCTTGTCCGCTTATAGCGATACCTCCACCTTTTATGACATGTCCGACCAACTGTAAAAGAAAATAATTGTATCTCTATAAAAACATCTTTCACAGTGTTGTCAGATATTTTGGCCACTAATGTTAAAATTGCAATGGTCCATTCTGTTATATTATTTGAAGCGTTTTCACTCGCACACCTGCAGGCTGATTTCGAAAGAGTGTTATGTCAGTTACAGTTTCATGTATCCATAACAGATCATCCACACCAGTATGTAAGAATGAAATATTTTTCCACTTAAACATACCAATAGGGATCCTTTTCCACATATCTCTATTGTCGAAATGTACCTGAGTATAATGAAATTAAAAGCGCTTAAAATGTATTGTCATTATGACAAAATTTATAATTGCTTATTTAATAAAGAAACTATTTACAGTTAAGTCACAGGCTGATATTTTGCATAATCATTTATAGGTACTATTATTTATATTTCAATTATATAATTGGATATGTCATTTGTAAAAATAGTAACAGGAGAAGTAACTATTGGGCTAGATATGTAAAGAAAATTTTAGCGTGATTATGCGGTATCGAGCTAAAACGTTTGTAATTGATATTAATATGAGTTTCTTATTAGTCGTTAGGTATAGTGATAGGTAGAGATGATCTTATTATTACTTTCATGATATATTATCTTCTTAATAAATATAAATTTTATTGTAATGGACATTGATTTTTGTCATTGTACATTAGCTCAGTAGTGGATAAATGGATGTATAATTTCCATGTATCCATATTAGTATGAATAAGTGGAATAATAATCCTTTTTACCATACTAGTATGGATGACGTGGTTTGATGGTTGTATCTGTTATTGCCTTTAGAATTACCCAAGATTAAGTTCTAAATATCACCCGTGTTATATAAGTCGGTACCTAGTTCAGATTAAAAAGCAATCAATCCGTTTACGTTACTGCCATTTATTAAACAACTATGCAGTTAATGTTGCGAATAGATTTTATCAACAGAATAGCATAACATAAATAATGTCATGTTGCAACAATGCTATGTAATAATTGAATAATTGATTTAATTTAATTTTAATAATTTTTAGTTTATGTTTTCATTTGAATTTTATTTATATAATTTTTATTATGTAATAAATAAATTATATTTCAAAATATTAGAAGTTGACCAGATGTATCACTTCTTAAATTGTTATTCGTAATAAAAATATTGATTAATTATAATTTGGAAATTATATTATATATAATTGTATGTAACAGTTAATCTGAATCTTAAACCTCAATCTGTTTCATATACATAAGTCCAATTCAATACAAGCAGTTGTATGTCAAGTTCAAATTTTATATGTACGGACGTCAGTCCAGTTAGTGGTATTAACAATCGTATTGCTGTATTCATTGTACTCTTTGGCGATTCCTAAGCGCTATCGCTATTCTCAGCGACATAGGACTTACCAATTCGCTGGAATTCTATCTAGTATTGTACCTTCTACACTGTTAACTAGAGACAGCATGAACGTCTTCTGTCCAATAAAAGATACTTTTAATCTTTAGCGCGACCGTTAGTCGCCACCGCTAGTCAGTTATACAATATGAATTTCAAATAACTGGAAATGTTAATACTACACTTTTGTCTTAAATTCAAATTATCTCACTAAAGCATTCATACTTGCAGTTGTTATGTGCATCTATAGACACGCGATTTTGTATGCGCAACTGCAGGTAGCGTTGGCAAGCTCGTCGGTGATGAACAAAATAATTAAAGATTATATTTGTGTAAGTTATATGGTTTAGGTGCAAAATCCTAAACTAAATTATTATTCACAAATATTTAGTCTATTTTAAGTCAAATCTATATTGTTTGTTGTATAACTGTACAAATAAAATTGTTAATTCAAAATTAGTATCAATGTACTTACTTAGTTTCTTTGCACACTGTACATTGAAGTCTGTTGAGTTTCGCACACAGAGACAATGTACATGAGCCATTACAAACAATTATTTCAACCTGCTTTAGTGAGATATACACATCTGTAGACACATAGAAACATCTGTAATATTTTGTTTTCAAATTTTTTGTAATGTAATATGGTATAAAGTCGTGCTACTACATTACGAGAAAAGTCATCACTAGATCGGTTGTGGAAGCTAAGCCCAAAAACCCTTCCCACGTTACGTCCGTTCCTAAACACGCGTTCTCGCATCGGTTATATGGCTATTTTTTCTTGGTAAGATTATTCCATAAATTAAAAAAAAAAGATCATACAAAATCAACCAGATTACTCAACAACTAAATCGACTCTCCTCAAAAGCTGCAAGTTTCAAATCCGCGATATGTATACATATATATATTTTTTTTCTGCGGTCTCTACTCCTTTATAAGATAATATTATAAGCTCGGTGTACCAAACTATATAGTAATAGGTTTGGAGATGGATTCCCTATAAAATTTCCTTTTCCATATAACAAATATGTTTACAAGGCGACTGTGTTGAATGTGGTTATACAATTTACGTACCCTATTGTGAAATCCTCTTCCGACGCGCTCGGCGTTAACCCATATTTGCCATTCGCCCGTTTTTCCGTTCCACGATTGGCACGAATGGTACCAACTGTAATAAAAACACAATTTAGAACATTATTATATTGCTGTATGGGAATAATGTCTGTGCGTCATACTGTAATTAGTATACCTGAAATCAAAATGACTTCATTTTATTTTTCGTATGTATGAAATGTCAACTATATATAAACAGAAAAGTAACCAAATTTTTACAACTAAAATACACTCTTATCCAAATTATTAAATTTCAATTACTTTTTTAATGGAAATATACTAACGTTTTATTTTAATACTTATACATAACTACTAATAACATATTATGCATTACAAGTAAATTCTAAATTAAAATCTACTTTAAAAAAAAATTAAAAATACCTATAAGTTAAAAATACTATATTATAAATGAGAAAATTTTAAAGAGACGACAGGTTCAGGGTGCCAAGGATAAGTAAATTGTTCTTTTCTATGAATGATTCCATCAAATGTTTATGTTATACGTACACTCGACGAACTTACAAACAAAATGTCCATTAAATAGTAACAACATTTACGTTGTATATACATATTTGTATTCTAAATTGGAATAAGTATATATAAATATTTTTTAACTATTATCAATTTACTAAATTAATAATTCAAATGAAATCATCAAGCCAATAGAACGTTTTTGAGGCCAGTATGGAGAATTATTCTCCATTCTATGCTGATTTCGTTAAAACGTTGATCCATGTTGTTTTACCCAAAATAAAAAAAATCACCATCCAAATCGCTCCGGTTTTAGAGGAAACGTATATTGCCCGTGGTGGTCTTTATTAGAAAAATAATCTAAGAACCTTCTCTGTAGTTACACCTTCATAATATAATAAACTTGCATCGAAATCGGTCCATTAATTTTTAAGGAAAACGGTAACAACAATTGCACACAGAAACAAACCAACAACTTCTTACTCCAAATGGATATATGGTCTCCATCCCGTCGCGGGCAATAACGCAGCATTTGCCAAAAGAATAAATTTCAAATAAGACTTTTAAAAGGGAGTGAAATGGAGGTAAATCCATTTGTTTTCAAGTAGGTAACTTTTGAACGTGTGAAAGCTACGTTTGAGCAGAATTGAACGCGACCGCTTTAAGAAGAACACGACATTTATCTTAGAACTGCTAAGAAACTTACATTCCGGTTAAATTTCAACAACCTGCACTGGAATAGCGGTGGATTAAGCTTAAAGCCTCTCACCCCGAGGGGAGGCCCAAGTCCCTTCAGTGGGATATTAATAGGCTGATGGTGTAGTCTGGTATGGAATGGGTACAGTAATGCATAGGTATCGTTCAAAATTTAGCAACATAGTTAAAAAAAATTGTATTTATAGAAATAGGTGTACTTGTTCAGTAAAAAAATATTTTTTTTGTAGCTGTATAATACAGCGATATAAATATAAAACGTCGCACAATAATGTGACGTCAGTACTACACGCAGCGGTCGACGACCAAACAAACAAACAAATGCAATACTTTGTACATCGCGTTGCTATAATTTAGAGTAGTGATGTCATCACCTATCGATTTTGAAAAATAAATTAAATTCGTTTAAATTGAGAGGAACAATCTTATCACCTTGCTTTATCTACGACAAAGTCTACTATTTTATAGCTTTTACAAAAAACTGTGAAATATTTTTCTAAATTATTACGTGGACTACTATGTAGCATACGTGCTAAATTATGAACTAATTAATATAAATATAACTAATTAATTAGTAGAGGAATATATGTGGGTCCAAAAATATTGATTTCAACTCTGTACACTTAAAATTGTTCCTTTTGAAAAAGTCTACCAGAAATTTGTTAGCTGTGCCGCCAGCACCGAAGAGCAGCCCAATAACTTGCATGGCTCAAAACGGACCGCTTATGCTGGTCATTCATTTCTGCTTGCATTTGTTTCGAAACAAACCGTAGCATCGATTATGCTTTAGATATTAGTTGCCGTTTGATATAATTCGTTAATTTATTTATAGAAAATTTTAATCGTGCTTGGATTATTCAATACCGGTAAAGAGTTATTTAAACATAAGCTTAAAAGTCAATTACGTAATTAATGTCCTTTTTATAATTATTATTTCCGCAGTCTCATTTCTATAATTCATTATTATTACTATTTTTTTGTTTTCTGTATTAAATTTACTCAGTTGTTAATTTGTTTTTATACTTTGAGTCGTATTTGATATTACCTGATACACACTTGTACTTATATGTTTTTATTTATTTTTTAACTCTACACTAAATAAAAACGCTAAAACAATTGTCGAAGAATTTTTCAGTGTCTTCAAATATCATCAATATAAAAATAAATCAAATAATTTCGTAAGATTTTCAAATCATACTGAAGGCGTAAGTCTGAAAATAAAATAATCCTTAAAGAAAACACAAATAACTTATTAATATGCAATGACTTCACTCAGTTGTTTTTTTTAGTGATTTAACTTGGCTTTTGGCTATACATTTAGTTTATAGTCTTGCCACGTGTTAGTAAATCTATGTTCAAGTTACTTAAAAAGTTTTGTAACAGCAATATAGTGAATCAAATGAAGAAATAAAACATAATAAGTCTATGAAAA
Source organism: Luffia ferchaultella (assembly GCA_949709985.1). Lineage (NCBI taxonomy): Eukaryota > Metazoa > Arthropoda > Insecta > Lepidoptera > Psychidae > Luffia > Luffia ferchaultella. The sequence goes on from OX453243.1 coordinate 523,082, forward strand.
ACTCAAATCAAGGTTGGCAACAACCATTGTACATCTGTCATTCTGCGTGACATCTACCGGTTTGGACCATGTTTGAACAGAAATTACGAAATAGGTACTGATGAGGTTGTTTAGTTGGAAGTCGAACTTTAGGGTGTTGCACTTATATTATGGACTTAGGCCCTTTGTGTAGTACCTTGGATAGGCCAGATACGAACAGATGTTGCAGCACCGGCAAGTTTGATAGACGACATTGTAGTTTAAAGTATGACTCTAAGGGTATTATTGATAATCTTTTGGAGAGCAAGAAGGGCCCAAAACCAATTTTCTAAATATTTAGTAAAGCGGAAACGCAAAATAAAAAACAAATTAAAAATATATAGCTGTTCAAAAAGAATTAGAGTCATTAAAATACTTGTAACTAACAGTAAATTACTTCTACAGTGTTCATCTTCTGGGTGGTTCATTGTCTTAACATTGATATAAACCAATGAAGTCATTAAAATTCGGCGAAGATAGGTTGATAGTCCACTATTTACATTTATAGTGGACCATCAACGTATCTTGGCCGAATTTTAATGAAAAAGTGGTGTGTTACATTTTTATAAACCAAGCCTAAAGAATAGATAATTAAACAGAAATTAAAAGGTGGTCGAAACCCAACCCAAAAAGTTTGAATTTTTTACAGTCTATTAGATACCTATATTAAAAAATTTGCCACAAAATAAAACATAACGCCGTTTATTGTTTTATGATTTAGATTTAGAAAAATGATTACGTACTTCTGAATTTTCTTCAAATCACAAGCTTCCGACGCCAGTCGGCTTCTATTTCACTCTGTTTCAGCTATCTGCAGTTTATTTTCATATAGAAATATCATGGACGTACCTACATAGAGATACCGCGTCGTGACCACAAAAAAGCTAGAAAAAATATACGTCGCATGATGTTCGACATATTAATTGTGAAGTATAATTTAGTGTGCAGCACATTTAAAATTCATACTGGAAAAAGCAAATAAAGCAAAATTACATTTACGATAATTCCGTGTGGTCTGTTTTATCACTGAATATATATTTCGAATTCAATTTATTTGATAAGACATAATCTCCAAAACTTCAAACATGATTTTCATGTATAGACGAAAAAACTAGTGAGCCGTCACGCGACACCTAGCTAATGTGAAATAATATCCAAAAAAGACAAAATTATGACAGAAACTAAATATGGCATAATGAAAAATTTAAATATTGAGATTTTTTACAGAAAATGATGACTATTTATTTAATAAACATTTATTTTCATGAACTCATGAACCTGCACAGGAATCCATACCCTACAGTTGCTCTAAATGAAATGGATTATATTGTGTAACATTTGTAGTGATTGTTTAATATCGAAAACCCACAGAGTACTATGCATGTATTAATAATTCGTGAAGCGGTTATTGTTGTCGGTGATTTTAGAATCATAATAAATAAATAAATACCTATAACCTATACTAAACTCACATATTCTTTTCTTTCTTTTCTTAAGTTAAATAAGCATGTAATTTTATCAGTTTGTATGAAATCATATGGAAAGGTGATGGTTAGGGAACGGCACGGAAGTCGCTGTGCTTCATATCGGCACTATGGACTTCTTTTAACATCGCAATTTTTTTTAATACTTTTTCCCATGCACTACCGTTTGAAAACTTTTTCAACCACCTGCATAGGAATTAATACCCTACTCTGAGGACATAATTTTCTCTTACCTGTAAATAAATGCAGGTCATGGAGACAATCAGTTTTATACCCTCGCCAATAGATATTTCACATCAAAAATATTTTAACAATATTTAGTACGGGAGTCCGCTATTGTTTCAGTGCGTTAATACGTTACATTTGAATTTTTTTTATTTCTTATATTGTATTAGCATATTTTAAAGCGCACCACTATTCTCCAAATAATTACTTAAATAAATACATTTCCTTTTAACATACTTCGTAAATTTCTATTTAAACTTTTTCTAAATACATTTCATATTTATCCCAATCACGTTTTATCATGCGAATAATGTTGAAGAATATGCTTGAAAGCAATTTATTTTCATATTGTACGTGTTTTTTTTGCTACAATGTTATCGTAAAAGCTGAGAAATAAATACTCCGGAATATACCTATTGTTCACTTCTTTGTAATTTGTGTTTTTTAGATCCATTAATAACATACCTATGAAACCGTATACATGTAATTTGTTATATACCACTCAATAGTCCTTTGAAAATAATCAGGGAAAAAGTTTCTTCGCATTTTATATGAAAACTACAAATGAAAACTTTTTTTATTAAAGTTTATTTACATTTAATTACAATTTATATGTCCCATTTTGTTCCATGACTGTCTGCCATTTTGTGACATGATCCCGTTGCTGTAGAAATTTTGGGACTTTTCATCAAAAAAACGCGACAAGTAGTTTTTGCAGTCCTCTCTTGATGTTAACCTGATACTGTCTAAAGAATTCTGAAAAGACCGAAACAAGTGGAAATATGAAGGTGCAAGATTAGGGCTATATGACGAATTCATTAACACATCCCAACCAAACTCTCTTAATTTTTTCTGGGAGACTAAAGATGTGTGAGGTCTAGCATTATCATGATGAAAGACCACACCCTTTCTATCGATTAATTCCGGCCGCTTTCTCTCAAGTTTTTGCTTTGATCTCATCAGTTGTTCTCAGTAGAGATCCAAATCGATGCTTCTGCCTGGCGGAAATAACTCATAACGAAAATTACCCTTCCAAACCCAAATCTCACCATACACACAGCATTACTTTATTGCAAGGTAGCCCGGGTTTTAGACCAACTCTTGACTACGAACTTTTTCGCACGTTCTTATCGTACTTGATTCACTTTTGATCACCAGTTATCAATCTTTTCAAAAACGGTTCGGTTTCATTACGTCTAAACAAAAAAATTGGAAATGAGTACACGTTTCAATAGTTTTCTTTCAGTGAGCTCATGTGGCACTCAAATATCGAGCTTTTTTGTATACCCAGCTTTTTTCAAATGTGTCAAAACTGTTTTGTGGTCAATTTCCAAATCTTCAGCTATGGCGCGTATTCGGCGCTAATTTACCAGAGTACGGCCGCAGAGACGTTTGACAAGTACTGATCTTACACGCGCTTCTATCAGACTAAGCTTTATCTATTAATTTATAGTCCTTTGCATACGGCAAAGTATTGATTGGCCATTTACTACAACGAGGCTTCTTCTTGTTTCTTGCATAATACAGTAGTATAATATTACATGGGACATCTTACACAGTGCCATCTAGTCTTAAAGCAGAGCTTGTATTATGGGCACTAGACAATATATATTTCTATACTTAAATATTTTGTATTATATGGATATATTACACCTAGACACGTTACAAATAGATATGTTCATATATAATTGTTTTTTACAATTTCATTAAATAAATCGTTATTTTATTAGAAAACTAGCGGCACGATTACATGCCGTAGGCAACCACAGAAGTCGCAAATTAGACTGACACGAATTGAATAAGGTGTTTTCGGCGTAATACTTCATCGAGACTGTATGTGCTTTGTTATAGAACAAAAAAGTGAAAGGTTTCATAAAATCTTATTTTCATTACACCAATATCTTCGCAGCTATAGCTTCTAAAAGCATATTGTTTAAATTACAAATCGTCAAACCGTAATGTAGAATTAATCGTCGAAACTTGTGTGACACTTAACCATATGGTTGAATGTTACACAAGTTGATAGTACCTACTAGGTCATTGGCAGTACTTTCAATTTTTTCGTCCCAATTCCGTGGTATTTTACAACCGCATTAAGTGACATATCTGGTTTGAAAAGTACGCGTGTCTTTCGTGTTGTAATGCGAAATTACTACGTGAATAAATTTTGGGGTGTACCGCGACTTCATTTTAGGGTTCCGTGCGTGGATTTTGAGATTATTTTAATATCATATCAAACTCGGTAAGCTGGCTATATATTTAAATTACATGCTTTTAATTTAATAATTACGGATTTCATACAAAATTACTCGTCCCATTTTACCCTCTTGAGGGTATGATTTATAAAAATACTTTTTCGTTGAATGGTCACGACACAAAACAAACCTAAAGTCCAAATTTCGTGTGGTTCACTTCAGATGTTTCGGCTCCGCATTGATTATGTGCCAACGAGTGCGTGCTATCATAGATGTACAATGATTAAACAAAAATACGGCATTGTAAATAGCGTTTTAAAAACAACAAAAAAAACCCGCGTTAGCAGCGGTCTGGATTACGAAATATTGGACTTTTTAATTACTTTCGTTCACTCGCATCAATATTTACAGAAAACTTTTTAATGTATTTTCATTGAAAATGTACAGAAACACTATGCGTTTCTAACTTAAAATCGAAAATACGTAGGCCACCCTAAAACTTTCTGGATTCCTATAAATAAGACCTAATATTTTACTTATGATACTGTTACGAACACACAAAGCACAAAGAAACTAACGCCATCTAGCAACAACCAGTAAAACCACTCAAAGAACAAAGGCAACATGAAACCCTCTACTCAATACTAGATGGCGTTAGAGGAAATACTGTGGAGCTATATAGAAGTATAGTTTCGAAAACCGGGTACATGCGCGAAACTTTCCAGAATCATCCAACCCGGTCGATCACATTCTCGCGAGTCGGGTTCGTTTTGGAATGGTCTGGGGCTCGTCTCGGCCCATATAAATAGCCACAGGGAGGTGAGCCAGTTCAGTTCAGTTTGAGCTACCTTCGAAGCGACTTCGAAGTGAATACTAGTGATCAAGAGTGATACCAGTGAAACCTACGACTTGGCTACGACCTAGGACATCGTTAGTGTTTAGTGTATGGACCTAGTGCTTTGTGATTGGGCCTAGTGCTAGTGAATAAAGTCTTCAAAAGAGTCAGCAGGTCTTTCTCTCCAAATCCTTCGAACCTTAACACGTAACAATACATTTATTGTTTTCAAAGTATGTGCCGCCATAATTGACACGTTTTTGCATTCGGTGGAACTATTGTAAGACGCAGTTGGACCAATTTCTTCAGGGACCTCTTCAATAGCTTCATGGAATGCACTCGCCCCCGATTTAGTGCTCGTAAAACTTATGCCACTAAATTTATCTTTAATTTTTGAGAACAAAAAGAAGTAGTACGGTGCGAGGTCTGGACCGTATGGCGAATGCGTCATCAGTAGTTTTACATTTCAACCCTTCAAATACGCGTCTGTTACCTTAGCGGTCTGTGAGGACGCATTATCGTGATGAAAGACGGCTTTGCTTCGAGGACGCTTTTCCCGAACTTTTTCTTAGACTCTGGGCAAGCAAGTGGTGACATATTAATCTGCAGTTACTGTTCTTTGGTCTTTAAGCGACACTGTTGTGTAATGTTCTCATTTGAAAAAAATAAGCAATTATTTTCTTATCAACACTTAGACTTTTCTTAACTTTCGTTGGCAAATCTTCAGAAGGAAAGAGCCGATTGACTTTTTCTTTCCGATTCAATGCAGTACACCCAGAATTCGTCACCTGTCACGATATTATAGACAGCCAATAATTGCCCTCCATAAAGCCACAGCGAAAACACTATTTGGTCTGTGTGTACATTTTCTGCTCACATCTTTGTTGTTACTACGCATTATCAATATGAACATCTATGACTGGTATACACGTTTATTGTAAATCTGAAAATTTATGTTTACATTTATATAAACCTTCAGTATTATGTTTTATATAAAAAAAGACTTTGTATATAATTAAAGTCGTTATTGATGATCTGTCGTTTTAAGAAAGTACATATAAGTACTGAATAAATAATATTTTGTAAGTAAACTTTACACATAAGTTCTTTGAGAAATTTATAGTCATAATTTTAAAATAAATTAACTCTTGACTCGATAGCTCTTTAATTTTATTCGTATTTTCGCTGCAAATAAATAATTGTCTGCTAATACAGATAAATATACGTTTGCCTAATAAAATTAACAATGTTGTTATCACAGGACGCTCAGCGCTCGGCAGAGAAGTATTTCTGTTTTCATAATAATAAACAAAATTATTTACGTATCTACGATATGTTTATAAATAAACCACGGAGAAAGTTGTAACCCAATAATAGCAATTTTTTTATTATTTTTTAACTAAGAATAATAGAGCCTGAATCTGAATACTTGTAACAGGAAAAATGAATGTTTTTCAAAATAACATATAGTTTTCATATCAACATGCACCGTTAGTCCATAAAAGAATGCCAAGATATTTGCTGTGGTAATAACTGCAGCATAATAAACTTCTCGTTTCAATATCCGTATATTACATAATTTGTTGACTGCATAAGCAGTGCAACTAAGTTTATGGATTAACTTGGTGAAGGTATATCAACTGTATTAAAACTTTGGATCTAATTTAATTCTTTCACTTCCATCAGCTCACTATGCCCCACTGCAGGGGCTTAGGCCTTAATCTATCACACTGATCCAGTGCCGGCCACTGGATTTTAATGACTGCCATCTGCTGATGGCAACCGGGACCGACAGCTTAACGTGCTCTCCGTGGCACGAAGTCGAAGTGATAGTTAATGTATTTAAGTCAGAAGAAACTCATTGGTACACGCCGGATTCGAACCACGGCCGCACAGCTTTCTAAATCAGAAATAGGTTCGCTGCGCTCGAGCTATCACGACATAGATTAGTTGCCTAGGCGAAATTTGCAATAATAAACTATTCATTTCGAAACTAAAGTATTAGAAATATTATTTACTAGTATTTAATATTTAAACATAGTATTATTTAGAACATTATTCACATCGTCAAAAGTTACAGGTTCCTGTTACCTTTGAAAGTAAAGAGGTATTATCCGCAAACAGTATTTTTTTTTTCATTTAGAACTTTCAAATGAATTTTAGATGGAGTTACCACAATAATAATTTTTAGTTTATAGTATTTGCATACTATTATTTGGGTATGTCCGGACCAGATAACTGAATATCTGTGATTTACTTTGGCGTTCAATATTTCATGATTGAGGGATTGGCAATTTTCAAAATTATGCAACATGGTTCAAAAAATTTTGTATTTATATTTAAATAAGTTTTCTAAGTCTTCTTAATAAAGAGAAAAAAATTAAAATTTTTCGAAGGATCGATGACCATATAAACAAGTCCAATTCGAAGAATATCGTAGCTTCCATTAGTAGTAGTGACGGCATAAATTATTTTACAACCGATTATTCCTTGAGATAAATTACATAAAATTTAAAATAAAATACTCCAGATTGTTTCTATTTAAAAAAATAAAATATTCACCTATATTGTCAAAATATGTGGTCAGTGACCATTAAAATGGAACTAACCACACCTTACGTGTTATAAATCTATCAAAACGTTTGGGCTACAAAGCGTGTCAAAAAGGCATACGTACAGTCGAAAAATATGATGTTAATTATTCTCCTTCTGGGGCAATAGACTATGAAACGCGTGGTTTAATTTCACCGTTTAATCTCAGAAATGGTTAATTTTGGCTTAAAGAAATGAAAAGTTAAATAAATTGACAATGACCAACCCTACTAGGTACGAACAAGAATTAGTCGGATTAACAGTACCTCATCCTACTTATGTACCTACTCTCCCAACTCATTCCACTCAAGAACTCACCCAATTTTCACCGAGATTTCACTGAGAGAGAACAAAGTAATATTCATTTAGAAACAAAAAAAATACCTACCGATATTTGTTTAGTTGTCGTAAATAATATTTAAACACTATATTTGATTTTTGAATTTGCAGTTTCATAAAACGCGTAACGTCTGTCATACACAGGTAAGAGGTTATTGCGAAAGTTCAGTTCTTTCGCACCGATATGCAATTTTTGTGGTCCACTGGGTTCTGACGAAAGTATGCGTGTGATGTTTTGTACACTGTTGATAATTATTTACGACACAAAATGAAAATGTGTGGTAGACCTTGATTTATAATATGCATTACCCATTAAGCGTTTAGTCATTACGAAAGTCTGGGATTTTTTTTTATGTTGCGTAAGACAAAATAAAAGGGAACCTTTATGGGATCAGTCTATCTATCTGTCTCTCCAGGCCCTTTTTTCAAGAACAAATGAAGTAATCAAGTTTAAAATAATATACTATACGCGCCACCAAAGTAAAAAGCTCTCATTTTAGTACCAGATACTTGCGCAAACACCAAAAATATGGGCAAGGGGCGGTGAGACGGGTTGGCCGCGAGAGCATTGGCCCTACTCTGAATTTTCACGACACCGAAGAAGCGCCGAATACGTTCTGTTTCAAAAATCCGGTTGCTAGGACTATGGGCGAGAGTACGGATTTTTGAAATGGCGCGTACTCGGCGCTAAGTCGGCGCTGTGTTAATTTACCAGAGTACGGACGCAGGTCGCGTCCCACACACCTCATGCAGACTCCACGCTGTCTTTGTACAGTCGCGTACATCAGTCACTATCACTATCCTACTTTCGTAATATTCTGTTACCGTTGTTTCTGTAAAATTATTATTGTCGTTAATTAGTTTTGTTAATTGTTTTGTTATATTGTGTTAGATATACATTGAATACAGACCATTGTAAAAAACTAAATACATGACATTGTCAGAATTATGAATAGTGAAATAAAACAAATACAAAATATTAGAACACCGGTCTTGTCTCATAATAGCTTGGACCTAATTTTTAGGGCATTTGTAGTATATAATAAATGGTAGATTTGATATATACAGGTGTAATAAAAATAATCATATATTAATATTTTCGATACGAAGTCAGAAATAACAAATATCTTATAAAAATATTTCAGACCTGGCTGTATGGCATGGTTGTTTTGCCTTCTTTTTAATGAGAGAATATGACTGCGCTATGGTCTATGGATCATTGACGTATGTAGTTCAATATTTTTTTATAGAGTTAGAGATTATTGGACTATTACTGGACTATTTTTAAGTAGGCACTGAATTGTGCTGATGTTTATGATTAAATAAATAGACAATTTTTTTGTAAATTAGTCCACTTTTATTTCAAAAAACCTTTTTCTTTTTTATAGTACATTCTTTTGCGGGAATTTCATTCCTTATTAAGAATTTTATTTCACAAAGAGCGGGATAATTGCACGTTGATTGGCGACCGGCAGCCCTCAATCACAACAAAAATTAAACTAAATTCTTTTGAAGTTTTGAGGTTATACGCGTATACTTACTGAACTTATTTGTTTATTTATCATACTTTGGGGTCGTATTTATACTACTTGTAAAAATACGACCCCAAAGTATGATATATAAAGAAATGGCTGAGGCCAAAGCCCTTGCAGTGGGGTAAAATGGGCTGATGAAGTGAAGTGAAGAAGTGAAGAGATTTTCGCAACTTTGCGAGTTAATAAATTTGCATGAATAATTTAGATGGTTTAGCATTTTGTATAATTTAACCGTTCATAGGTTCATATACTGACCGATGGGGCGAGTGGTCAGAGACCCTAACTGTGAAGCCAAAGGTCGCGGGTTCGATTCCCTCCCAGTACAAATATTTGTGTGCGTGAACATGTTTATTTCGTTTCGCGTTTGGGTGTTAAATATTTATGTATGTATATAGTATAACAGAATAATAAAGTAGATATGTATATCAGTTGTCTAGTAACCCGTTACCCAAGCATAATACTTACTTACTTTGGGACTAGATGGCGCTGTGCAGGCTGTCCCATGTAAGGTGATTAAACTGTACAATCGAATTTAAAATAATGCTGAAATAATAGTTATGCAAATATAGCTAATAATGATAACGGACAAGTATTTTGTTGACTATTATCTATGGAACATTTTGAAGGTGCTGATTCCTGAAAATGTGGTTTCCCAAATCCTCGCCAAGTCGAGATGCACACCTATTTAAAGATACTTGCATTAGGTACTCACGTATTTAATTTAAGAGGGTAGTTCAATCTGAAGAATGTTTGACCGTGGACCGCCATACTGAAATAACTGGCTTGTTCTGTATTAGAAATCCATGCCGATATCTCTTTGGGACTGTGCGGTACTGAAATGATATAAAGTTTTTTTTAAACGTGTCAAAATCTTACTTTTATGTTAGCACAATTGACTGACTAATAAAAGAATATTTCTAGATTGCTAAAAATATTGATATCGTTTCACGATTTAAAGTGTAGACTCGTTAAATGAATTAAATTTTAAAAATAAAACGTTTAAAATAGTATCATTAAACACAATCGTTTAATGTAAAATAAAGTGACCAGGTAGCCTGCATTTTGTGGGACAACCTGCTAGTTATACCGACACTTGTCCCACGCTGTAAAGCGTCCTGCATATGTCCAGCGTTCGCAGTTCCTGTATCGCCACAACTTTAGAAAATAACTAAACACTCTGTGCCAGAAATTATAGAGACGAGAGTTCTTTTAAACATTTTATGCCATATACTGTGACGTGCACGCCCTCGATGTAGATTGTTGTCTTGGCATAACACTGGCCTACATTTCCCCTCACTGAACCCTTCTGGCTCGTTCGACGAAATACAAAAAAAAAACGGCATTGATCTGATGTAATTTTTCTGGCATTATCTTGAACAATCAAACTTCAACTATAAATAAACATTACGCAAGAAGTACCACGGCGTTAGCGTTGAGATATGCCAGTGTCAGTTTGAGCGACAGGTGGCAAAATCTGAATCAAAGAGTTTGCACAATAGTTTAAACAGAAAGCTGGCCGACACGAGAGCCGTGATCAGTGAATTCTAAGTAAACTAAATTGTTGTTAAACTCAAGTAACTTGAAAACAAACGATTACCTTCCATGGATAAGTAGAAGTTACAAGTAAGGCGTTCTGTTAACGAAAACTACCAAGTAAACGTGTTTGTTTCCATTCTATTAACCACAAAACATGCTTAACACCATTATTAAGGTAAATTTGGAAATATATAACACTACTACATGTATTTACTTGACGATTTCTTCTACATTACTTATATACTTAACACGTGATTATATAAAAAAAATTGTCTGATTTGAATATTTATTCCACAAGATTGCGAAATGGCAAAAATATAATCATATTTATAAGTGACTTATGCCCGTTAAACTTAATACGAATCTCTCTTTGTACAAAGTTTAGTTTGCAAAAGATAAGCAAGAAAAGATACTTTTTAACAATCTATAATTTATTTGTTATTTATTGGAATCGAAGATTTGTATTATCTAAATAAGTATTTTCGGCGTGAATAGAAAAAGTTTTTCTTTGGAAATTTATTTAATTGAACTTGTGGCGTATTAAATTGAAAAATATTTATTTGAGAATAAACATTCACCTTATTCATGAATAATAATAATAATATTGTAATAATTAAAAAAAATAAAAATAAATGACTTACTCGCATAAGAAAACAAAGGATGATCGTCTGAATGGTTGTGAAATTTACTCCACATACAAAGAGTAAATTCTTTTAGGTCGGGTAAATCTTTTTCGAACTCGACGTATTGAAAAAATGGTTCTTGGGTCATAGATATCTTGTATAAGCTACACGTGTTAGGTTCATTTCCTGGCGTTGCATGGTATAAATTCGATAATTTGCCACCGCTGGTGTACTTGTTATAACTAGGCCGTCTCTTTAATATCTTGACTGAATTTCTGAAAAAAAAAGAATATTAATTCCTCCTATAAATGCACGGATAAAATGTATTATTTTTTATAGTTAAAAAAAAAATTATTCTGATAGAAATATATGTCTATATATTACTTCGTTACGCAAAATAATCGTACCAGGCTGTAGATACTTTAGCTTATCGATTGATCGTTTTTAATAATGTGGTTATATAACGAAACCTGATTGGCGGAAGCTCTTTTCCTTGGAATCTTGATATAGTTATTTCTGATACGTTATAATGGGACGATTTGTATACATACATCGATAGAAAGAAGCACATCGTTTGCCCAGGCAACCAATATAACATTGAACAAAAGCGTTTATTACTTATTATATGTATACACACTAGTTCAGAGATAAGTTCACCACGATGCCATCCACACCAAAGACCTAAGTACCTGCTGCTATCTTGTTTCTAATCTTTTGTTAGTTCTTTTCGGTATCGTTAGAGGGGCTGTACAATTTTGCCATGCAAATTTTTTGCGCCATTGCTAGCAAGTTAACTACTTGAAATTCATTGTAACACTGCAGTGTAAAACGGTCACAAAGGTGGTATACTTATCGCTGAATGCATGTATAGGTACCGAACTCACATAACGAATTTTCAATAGTTGTCGCCAATTGCCCACTCCCAAATTTTTAAACTAAAGAACGTTATATTTTTTTTTCGAAAGAATAGGAAATTTTAAGAAACTAATTAAAAAAAATTATTAAATCGGTATTTACGTCGATATTAACATTTATTATAGTTTGACATCACCGTGTGAAATTATGAGTTTAGCCATTGCCGCTGCATATTTATGCTGCATATAAATCACGCTATAAGAATTTTCAACATAACATATGTACGTAAATACCGATTAAACAATTTTTTTGTTAAATATTTATTTCCAAATTAGTTCCTTAACATTGCCTATTCTTAAAAAAATATATTACGGACTTCAGTTCAAAAACTTGAGAATGGTGAATTAGAAAACATCAAAATAAATAAAGAGTAATTATGCTATTGGGTAACACTAAAGTGATATGATATTAATAAAATCAACCAATGGTAAATATCACGATAAGAATCTTCTCACAAATTAAAATGTGACGAAAATGGCGCCTATAAGTTTAGTTTAATTGATTTTGCTCGCATTTATATCAAAGCATATACACACTTCTAATTTTATTTATCAACTTTTATGACGATACATTGTTTTCGTAATGTACCTACTTACTTAATAAACCACGTCAAAAGCATTGACTAAGATTTTTCGTGTATGTAAATTGTTTATATAAGTAACCCAAAGTATACATGTTTTGCTCCTAAGACCACCTGAAGTCATTATGTTTGTTTAAAACTGGATAAACTGCATTATTGTTTATGAACACCAGTAAGCCTGGAATAGGCCATCATTTTTATTTAAATGTATATTATTTGAGGAACTTATCGTTTATTTACTACGGTTTAGTCTAAATTACTAAAGCAAAGAGATTCCGTGGCAACACCTTTAAATAAGAATTTGAATGTACTATTAAAATAAATGTCCTAATTTATTTGTATTTTACAAACGGATTTTTTTTATTAGTGACTACAGAATAAGTGGGATGAATAAAAAAAACCAATCAATTGGAAAAAACCTTAATCCAGTTTAGGAGTTCAGAAATAAAAATTTGGTATAAATTATCAGCTCAATAAATCAAATTAAAAATACTTATGACCGACCTGCATAGAATCGTCGATAGAGCTGACCTCGAATATTATAAACACATAAAAAACACAACAAAATAGAGATTGGTTTGTTGAATAAATACATATTTATTGTACTTATTTAGAGTTTTTAATGTTTATATTTTCAAACGATTTAAAAAATATTCACCCAGTATTGAACGCCCTGTCCGATGATTTCATGTAAGTGTTAATCGATAATGTGGACTCGGGGACAATGGGTTGCCAGTCATCCTCACTCGCCAAAGTGAACGCCACCAACAATAGCCAACATAAACTTCGCATCATCTGCAAAAATAAAATGTAATTGTCATCCTTCGTTTTTTTTTGTATCTGTATTACAAACAAGTACATGCATTTCATTTTAAGTGATTCATACACTGGATTTCGTATATTTTGTACTTGAAGACACATTACAATGGATTTCAACTGAGTTATCCTGCAATAAAAGTCTCAGTTCAATTTGCACTGACACTAGCAAGCTCTTACAGTACACTACAGTACACTTGACAAAAACATTACCAATGTCCTGAATATAATTAGTTTATTTATTATAATAATAATACCTAGATTTCTCAAACACATCTACCTAGTTCCAAACTAGGCAGAGCCTGTATTATGGGTACTAGACAACTGCTATACATACTTAATATTCTTTATAATGCGAGTATATACATACAATAGATATGTTACACCTAGACACGGAACATCTAGACATATTCACGCACACAAATATTTGTCCCGGGCGATAACCGAACCCGTGACCTTTGATTTTGCAGTTAGGGTCTCTAACTACTCGACCAGTTAATTAGTCATTATTCGTTGTATTTACCTTGACGGTTACTTCATTAAATCAAGCAAGTGAAATTAAATCTAGGTTTTATTATTACAAGTAAAGTTTTACTGTCAGGTATAAGGCACCAAGGCGTGCTGCAGTAAATATGTTTCTTTGAAACGGCTGAACCGATTTTGATGCGGTTTTCCGAATCACATAAGAATCACCACAGAACATATTTAAGACAAATTACGTGGTTATGAGCCACCAGAGGCGCTGTAGCATATTGTATGTGGTATATATATAATCCGCCAGAAGGCGATGCAATAGTTTTTTCATCATCGCTTTATGTTGCTGGGCACAAGTCTTTCTTCACAAACCTTTAAAATGTACCAGTAATAAATAAAATTATATATATTTTTAAAATTTACTACGCAAAGAACGTGTAGTAAAAATATACTAAAAAAAGGGTCCGTAGAGATTCAAAATTTTGTCGAAAGTCCCACAATGTCCTAAAATTCTAGGTAAAGGTGTTTTAGATAAACGTGTAGTTCATGTACGCGAGCGAAGCCGTGGGTGTAAAGCATAAATGGACGAATTGACTAGAAGCCCTTTTTTACGTTTACCGTCTGTTAGGGGACTTGTTATAAAAATAAATATGATTGCATACTTATATATGATTATTATATATAATAATTTCTAAATACATAAATAATTTCTAAAAGAACTAGCAAGTCTAATATCTCGGTTACCATATATTAATATAATATTACCATACATATAGATTGATGAGGGTAAAAGGGGTTAAAAAGACAAGTGTTAGATTGAGAGGAAGAATTTTTAAGAAAAGATTGTATTATGACAATACCTACTTGAAATGTAAAATAATTGGAATCTACATTATAATTAATAGTTATGAAAAATAAAAGTGTTTTATTAATATAATACAGTTTATCACGTCTAACCACTCGTACTCTAGCTAGCTGTTGCAAGAGGGCACGTTTCAGTCCGCTAAATGCCCGCGCACCGCGTGAAACTGCGTTTGATATTTTCGATACTGTGAAGTGACATTTTTGACTCTATTAGAACCTGTTACAACCAAACGCTGCTGTCAAATTTATTTACTGTATGGTGGAAAGTTTATAATTGTATAAAACTTTTGACTGTGACTATGCATTGTTTTGAAAAAAAAATCATAGGTTTTTTTAGATCGGATGAAATCAACTCAATAATTTGTCAATAAATATATCGATAATGAAGTTTAGTTAAGAATAATATTAAAAAAAATCACAAAACCTGATCTCGTTAGGCATGTTGTTATCATGCTGTAAAGCAATTTTTACAATTATCTTCACGATTTTCTGGAATTCATGAAAACCTTAACAGAAATTATAGGTACAATAATTTTAATTTGAATAATCGTTTAGAGGAATTGGCGTGGGGCCGATGAGCGGAACGTTCGCTCACTGTGCACTTGAGCGTGAGAATGTAAACGACAATTTCAAATAGCAGCAAATAAAATGATACAAATAAGTAATTTGAATTTCAAATTAAATACACTGTCAAATAGAAAATGTAAAATAGATCGTGATTAATTAAATTCCAATGAAACTCGCTTTAACTTAGCACACCTTTAAACATACATATTTTTAGTTTACAGAAAAAAGAAACAGAAAAAATAAAAAGATAAAAACAAGCTAATAAAATAAAATATAATGTAAATATGACTCAAAAACTACAAAACAAGTTTGTTGTAAAAATTTAAATACATTTATGAAAATATATTAATAAATTTACCTCTATTATTAAATCTATTACCAAAATATGTTCGGTTTGGTGTTTAAATGATTAAATGATCAAGTGCTTAGATAAGGCTGCATAAGAGCAAACTTATCAATTTTATTTCAATACTGTGTATTTTACGAAAGAAAGATGAAATTATAGCATGACACATCACATGAGTTTCAAAAATTTATCCAACAGATTTGAATAACCACCGAAAGGCTTAAAATACAATTACACAAGTTTTTATAAAAATTTGCAAGATTTTGTCTTATTAATTTTTAAATTTTCGTAGTATAACATATTTATGTTATGTTTCTAAAAATTTAACAACGTGAGGTTAAGATAGTTCTAATTATGAACTAATCATAATTTCAAATTTTAATTCTATATACAGTATGTTACCCGAAATATTAAGAAATACCTAGCCAAACCCTTAGCACAGCCCTAAAACTTCTAAATTTTTGAGAATAGCTTACAATGCACTTCATCATTCCACTCACCAAAAACGAACAATTTTAGAATTATCAAAACTTTTTTATGAAATTTAATGTCCTACGACCAGACTATTATTTTTCACATCACATATTTTATCTTTCTAAAAATTTCACAACGTGAAGTTAAGATAGACTTAAGAGTGAGGTTAAGATAGAGTTAAGATAGACGGTTAAGATAACTATGAACCAATCAAAATTTCAAAATTAGATTAGTATTAGAAATACCTAGCCACGGCCTTAGCCAACCTTAGCACGGCTCTAAAACTTTTAACTTTTTGACAGTAGCTCATCATGCACTTTATCTATCCACTCACCAAAAACAAACAACTTTAGAATTGTCGTAAGTAATTTTTTTCTGGCTACGCGACTACAACCATCGAAAAGAGAACCGACCTATTAAGTTTATTGGCCCAACAAGAGAAAAGAGTATTAACAACAAAAATTTATAGATAGCAATACCTTTGAATCGGTCTTTGTACAAACAATACTTTCGCTGTATTTATATTTTTATTGTAAATTTGCTTAGTTTTTTTTGTTATATTTCTTTAGAGATTCGTTTTTATAAGTTATATTCAGTAACACATTTTTTTGAATACAATGGAAAAGAAAACCTTCAAATATCTCATTTTGGAGTGTTGTTTATTTAGTACCAAACCTGAATTTCACGCGAAGTTATTTTGTTTAATAATTTGTTAATATCAAGCTTAAATTTATGATAATAAAAAAAAATGTAACAACTGGCATTCTGATAGTTGGCTCGACATACAAACAATGAGATACTAAAAGGATTCAGGACATGTCGCGTCCTCAGAGGGTGAGAGCAAAACTTGATTAAATTTACACTACAACAAATGCATTTGTCACTTTCATAGCTTTGTAGGTGCTAACTGCTCGTTCGGACTTGTTGGATATATTTAGGGAGGATCCACTGAATAAAACGAACCAACTTTTAGTTAACTTTCGAATTAGACGCCTGAAACTGGAATTGAATACTGCACAAATAATGGTGCTAACTAATTTAATCGGATTTACATCCGAGTAAATTATGTTTCAATTCTAGGGGTAGTAGTAGTCCATCCGCATCAACCCATTATGCCCCATTACAGTGGCTTAAGCTTCCCTTCAGAACCTCCAGTTCGGGTTGGTTGATTTTAACGACTGCCATCTATTGATAGCAACAGGGACCGATGTTCTCTCCGAAGCACGGAGTCAGTGATAATTATATACTTAATTCAGAAAAAACTCATTGGGAAGTACAGGTTGGTTTCTGGAATTCGATCCACGACGCATAATAACCATGGGTAGTAGTAATATGACGAAATTATGAAAATTTCTGTTAATTTATGAAACAGATCTTGTTGCTGATAATTCAACTAATCGAATAGAAAAACGAAATTTAGTTCACCCTAACATACATTAGAGTGCGATTGGCTCCATAGTTTGTATGACCATCCATATTCTGTACTGCAAGTGGCTGGTGTCATTTCGTTTGCCACGGGTCAAAGTAAAAAAAATTAGCATGTTGTCATTTTTATTTGTATTATTTCGATTTTTTCTTGATGGAATTTTAATATTTAGTATGGATACTACACTTTGTATATACGAAATGGCTTGTCTTTGTATGATGAATAAAGTAAGAACCAGCATGAACAAAATAAAATAGGCTAAGTATCCGTCTGTCACACCTCGTATTGTTACTACTACTCGGTTAATTATTAATTATATTAAGATTAGACGTTTGGCACTTGAGCTGCATCGTGCGCCACAGGTCGACCATTTTTAGTAGATTTAGACAGATAGACAGGTAGATAGTCGATAGTCGACACACGAAGAAAGTCCGTAACTGGCAAATCGTTCTTAAACGTATACTTGTTTACAACCGATGAGGCTGATTTATATTCTAGTTGGCGTGGCGTCATATACTTCCCGCTTTAACAATTTAACATTTTTATCACTATACGATGTAGAATAACATGCCTTAGACAGTTTGGAGGCAATGTCAGTTACTGGTCTATTAATTTTATTAATATACTAGCGACTCGTCCCGGCTTCGCACGGGTAGCAGAGCACATAAGCTGTAGTGTTTTTTTCTGACGATGACGCGACGCCGCGATCTCGTCTACACTCATCGTGATTACGTGCCGAAAGTGTAACTAAACCATAATTAAAAAACAATTCATAAAATGCCGTCGTGCGTTTTAAAAACGCGTAAAAATGAGTCAACTTAATAAGGTAGTGGCGTAACTTAACATCAGTAAGTAAGCAAACCATCGACTAAAATCAATCAAAACAAATTTTTGTCTTTTGCCGCCATTTCTATATGAACCATAGATTATGAAGAGTGAACCGTACAGTATGGATATGTACGTATGTAAAAAATGTTGGGAAACCATATGACTTAGGTGTAACGATGTTATAAAGACCGTATTAATAAGAAATGTCTTGAAAACTAATATAAGTAACTAATTTTGAGTTGGCGAGATACATATAAACAAACATATTACTTAATTACATTGATATAAATGCTTAATTACGTAAATATACAATGATGGAATTAAATTGCACGGTTTAATGATGTAATGATCATCGTTGTTTATTTGACGCCGACTCAAAATTTGTTACCTATATTAGTTTTATAGCAATTCTAAAAAGGTTTATTTCTCGTTTTTCAGATTCGAAGTAAATATTAGAATTGTTATACTCATATCTCCTCTAAATATAGCTAGACGATACCTAGCAGACAAGTTTTGGCTTAAGTCCATGTCGTTAAATGACAATATCTGCATAATTTTTATCAACGATCTGTCTGGGCTGTGTGGATATGTTTTTTGGGAAAGAAAAAATAAAACTGCTTGCGGATTCTGTGGAGAGCTCTCATACATTCTCCATGCTATAAATATACTCATTTCGAAAAATTTTGTTAAAATTTTAGATCGATTTTCGATAAAATCTTATATATCAATATGAAATATAATTCTCACCTGAATTGATAATGCAATAAAAGCTTAAAGAGCATACAATACATCTAACTTAAAAAATACTGCGTTACTAGTTTAAATGCCAGATAGTGGTCCTTATAAAACTTTCTGTGATGCCTCTGAAAACGAAGTAAATATTGGTACGTATTTGTTGACATTTATACAGGCTTTTAATGAGAAGTACGAAATTGATAATAATATTTTTATCATGTACGTGGAACTCACCTGACTCTAGAAGTTCTCTCTTAAACTTGTCTCGATGGACCTCGATAACCTATGGATCGGACCTTTGATCATATAATATTTGGATAGAGAGTTGGCGTCAAAGAACTAGTTAAAAATATCATTTAACTGTTCGGTTATAATTCATGCACACAGAGAAGGTTTGTGCATGGTTAGTATGGCGTAGCGAGAGTATTTGGTCTGTTGAGTCGCACACACAAATATGTAAAGTAAGCCTGTTGTTTTTGTTAACACTGTATTGCGAGGGTCTATCCAAATACATTATATAATCAAAGCGATAGATGCTCTCTGTAAGTTTTTGGATTTCATTAAAAAGTTACTTTGAAGTGACAGCCGCCTTCATTGCTATTTAATTATAAGTTAGATTAAAATATATTTTGCAATTCCCGCTACCACAGTTTTATAACTCGTATTTCATGAAATTCTGCTTGCACTACTATTCCATTTAAAAACTAGAAGCTTTATATATTCAAATAATAAATTGTTTTGTATTTCAAAGCAGATTTCGACTAATTTTGTAATCGATATGAAAATCGGAACCCACCAGAAATTCTAAATCTTGAATAAGGTCTAAATTCGCTTCTCAAGTCAGACATGAAGTATTAATATTTTCGAACATACTTAAATGGCTACACAACTTTCGATCTTACGAATTTAACATTAATGTTACATCACTACTACATGCAGCGGGTGACGGTCGTACAAACAAGTGCAATAATAATAATAATAAAATCATTTATTGCCAAAAACCAAAAAAAGCCGAACGATACGTCGAACAGTGACGTCATTAGCTATATACTTTTAACAATCGATTAACCCTTGAAAACCCACACAGAACATTTAAAAAATCTAAGCTATTCCGGATTGTCTATATTTCCATAAAAAATATTTAAAATGTAATATACAAATTTTTGGTCAATATCCATTGTCGTCGTGCGAAAATATCACTTCTCGTGAAGAAAGGGCAATTTTTGTATTTATAAGAACCGTCAAGTGAGACAAAGAATAGCCTACGTTTTTTTTTTTCGTTTAAATGATTCCATGAAAAAATCCTATCGTTTCGTGGCTCCGTTAAAAAGAGAAGAATGGATAAATTTTATATTCCATTGCAACCTTCGATTGGGACAAAAGTAGTCTATGTTACTTTTTGTTTTTTTCAAATATTCCCACGTAAAACATTTCGTCGTTTGTTATTTCGTTACGACGTAAAGAAAGGACATATTTGGTACGTCATATGAACGGTTAATAAAAAAAATATGAATTATTCTTGGCTTGGTCAACTACTCCTGTCTTATTAAAAAAAGTCGTCTCGGTTCGTTGCGTCTTCCTCATATGAAGGTGAATAAGAAACAAACATTGTGACTTTAGCATTTATAATATTAGCATCAATGGTCATATTTTGTATGAATACAATTTAACGAAATATCGACTTCATATTCATCATATCAATTGGTCACAAGAGTGACGTTTTAAAAACATTTCTATTAATAATAAATAAACACGAGCAAACATTTAAAGTGCTCATCTTGAACACCTTGCATGTCTCCCTTTCGTTCATGGCTTTATTATTCTGGCCGTCGCCTAGCCGTTAGTGAATTCTGGCGAGTGAACGATAGTGCCGAAGTGTAACTGAGCACGGAAGTTCAATATAACTACGGCGAGAGTAAGTTTGGTACCTAAGGAATAATTTAGCAAGAACGTGTGGAATGTTGATGCAATCACTTTCATATTAACATGAACGCGTCGTACGTAATAAGGTGAAACTTGTCATACGAAGTTACGCTCGGGTTGTTAACCGTTAGGTGAATTATTTAAGTTTTATCTTCAATGTTTCAGTACAAGTAAAATTATAATTTTCGTCCGTTGTGACATTGTTATAGTACCATTCAAATAGTTGAGCCATATTGCAACCATATCTAAAATTGATAAATTACAATTTGTTATTTATTTTTAACCCCCGACGCAAAAAGAGGGGTGTTATAAGTTTGACGTGTGTGTGTGTGTCTGTGTATCTGTCCGTGTCATCGTAACTCCAAAACGGATGAACCGAGGATGCGGATTTTTTTATATGAAAGGTGAATTAGTCGGGAGTCTTCTTACTAAGTTTGATAAAAATCAGTCCAAGATGGCCGCCGCCACAAAATGGCGGATATCATATTTTTTCACTACTCCATCAATATGGGTATCAAATGAAAGGGCTTGACTAGTAAAATACTATACACTATGACAAATTTCAAATCCAAGATGGCCACCGCCACAAAATGGCGAATTACATATTATGTTCATTACTTCATCAATATGGGTATCAAATGAAAGAAGTTGACTAGTAGAATACTAATACACTATCACAAATTTAAAATCCAAGATGGCCGCTACCACAAAAAAAAAGTTAATTTAATTTTTTTTCACATATCCATGAATGTGGGTGGCAAATGAAAGGGCTTGACTAGTAAAATAATGTACAATATATTGAAAGGGAATGAAGAATATTAACGAAATGAAAACTAATAACTTAAAAATTTTTGTCACATCACTTAAGAATTTATTTTACTAAATAACTAAGTTTAAAAATTTTGAAGAAAAATTTAATTACAAATTTAAAAAACCCCGGCAAAAAAATAATAATCTTTAAAAAGTGTGAAATAATACAAGTTTGTTCATTCTCAAATGATTTTTGATCATTAAAGGCGTCTGGGACCGACTATTATTAGATATTTTATTATTTATAAAATTTTATATGTGTTCTTGCATAATAAAGAAAGTTATGTAGAAGATTTTATAAACAGTTTCTTGTTAAACGTAGTTACCGGAGAAAGTGATGTAATGTAAGAAGACGCAGATTCTTTGTTGTTACGAGTTTTACAACCGCATCTCATTATCTTACTCCGCTTAGGTGCTCTTAATGTATTTTTTCAACTTAGTGTTAATGGATTTAAGCTCATTATATGTCAGAGTCTAATATATAAGAATAATAACACATTTTTAATAAATTTTACTTGAGAGACAGGCGGGGTGTATACCTATTTGGCGCACATTGAAATGATTGTGAATAAAAAAACAAGATACCCACAGGTACCAATTACTAAATAATATTTTATCGGTGTTCGATTGATGATGACAAAATGGCCGACTTATAAGCTTTTACTGCTGCTGTCTTCAAACCGCTTATCACGAAATAAGTCTTACGTCGTAGAAAATCTAAGGAAATCGTCAAGGAGCTACCTACCTAGAACAAACATTTCAACTAGGCAAGCTCAACTTCGAGAAAGAAGGTCAATCTTCAAATGTTACTTGGCTGAGCAGTGTTACTCAGTAACGTCTTCTCGTCTTAAATATCTAAATGCCTCACGACAAAAGTCTTCGACTAGTGTGTGTTGCCATTGTTGCCAGTAATGACATACTGAATTGAGACATAGTTTCTTACTGTGGGCCCTTAAGTAAGCGCAAAGGGCTCGGAATCTTTCTGAGAGATAAAATTAGAAATAATGAGATTTGCAGACAAACGAAAGTCACCAGCATATCCCAGCGGATAAACTAAATGAAGTGGCAGGGCCCGGTCACATAGCACACCGAACTGATGGCACCGAACATGGATCGAAAAGTCCTGGAAGAAGACTACGCCACAGCACGCGCAGCGTAGGACGTCAAGCCACAAGGTAGATAGATGATTTTGTAAAGAAGGCGGCAGGATGCTGGATGTAGACCGCTACCAGCGTGTCTTACTTAAAATCAATGGGGACGCCTAAATGTCCAGAAGTGAACTTGAGAAACGCAACAATTATGGTAGTTGTCTGTCGAAGTGGCGCATGTGTAATTACATACTTATGGGTTATTTTGGAAAAAAACTTCATGTTATCTGTTGCCTTTTTTTGATCAAAGCATAATGTGAAATAGGTAATACTATCACCTTACATATTTCGTTTACACTTATATGATTCTATGTAATGTAATTATATGGAGTTTTCCTCAAAATCCCATGAAAATTAAGTCACTCCACGTGCGCCAATTTGACTTTACCAAGTAGTTGTCAATCAGTGACATAGAATCCTTTTCAATTATATGCTCTCTATGGAATCGTTATCGTCATATTCGGCCTTGCCAATCATCATTTTGTTATATTTATAACTAAACACCATATGTTTTTAAATGAAAAGAACAAAATTAGTCTTTTATTCTGAACCATATTTAGGACACATAAAAGTGGCCCTGTTGACGTTGCTGCTGATTCTTAAAGGTCTATTAATAACACAATAATTTTTATTTTTAAATCCACAGAAATGTAAAATGAAAGTTGATAATACAAATAGAACAAACCTTGTATATCTGAAAAAAGTATTGACCGTCAACATGCCACCCAAGGATGAGATCAAACTGCGAATTGTTTTGAAACAGTAAAAAGAATCCAAAAACAAAAACCATACTCCCTCAATTAATTTTGTCTAACGAATGGATAGTAGGTAGTGAAAAAAAAAACAGATAAAAAATAAGTAGTACCAGTAAAGTCAGAGGAAAAGCTTAAAGTAAGAAAAATGTACACGGTAGGTACTAGGTTACTAATATTATTACATCACCATTTATCATTGCTTTAATGCGATTCAATCTCAAAAGTATGGCATTTTATTTACATATGTCGTGCTCTAAACAACTGATAGAAAAAAAAGAAGGTCTTACATATAGAAACAAAATACACTTCCGTATTGTTTTATTGTATCATTTATCAATCGCGTAACAGTGTTGCCCGGAATGTATATTGGTTTTTTTACTTGTGTAACACCCGAGTTCTGCAACGCTTCTCAAATTAATCGTCTGTTAAACACAGGTTAACAAACGTTTCAATTGTGTCATCGATTATGTACTTCACTGTTTAGTTTACTAATCACTAGCCAATTTACTGTCTAGGTTTTTGTAAGTTGAGGAACGTCAATTGGCTAGAAAAGGACACCGTTATACATCTGAGAATACATTTGAATGCGATAGTAAATGCAGGAATAGATCTGTTGGTTCGTTTGTTAGTTAGTTTTTGACTGATGACATCGACATTCCAATCGAAATTAATAATATTCGTTACAAAAAAATTTATAAAGACCGATTTGAAAACGTTGCCTACTTATTACGTACAAACTTAAACTAAGAAATTGCAAATAATATTTTTATCTAGTGGCCGTACACATAATAAATGCGCTTGCATTACAGCCTATTTGACATTTTTTTTTTTTAATTATTTTATATGGAAGAGTTTTCTAAGTACATCATAACAGTGAAAGAATTTAAAAAGTAAATCATTATAAACCATGTTATTATTATTTGAAATGTTCTGTTAGACAGAGAAGGCAATACCGCACGGTGTACCTATGTGTGACGTGAAGTCATTTAAAATAATGTTAGATACCGTTTAGCAAGAATAAGACCGAGATGAAAAATAGCTTATAATTTTTAAATTTTTCATAAGAATATAACTTTGTTTATAAGTTTTGTTATGGTATAAAGTCTATTTTTATATTTTCTTGATAAATACAATATATATAATATTAATCAAATACCGTGTTCTCGCGGTTACAAAATAAAACGCAAGTGTGTGTGCGCGCTCTCATTATAATATATTAGCTACGTTTTTTTCCGTGCCGAAAAAAACGGAATATGGCCTAGGCCGAAGACAACAATTTTATGGATTCCTAAATCCAAAAAAATATTTTGTATAAAAGCACTGTCTGTCAGGTATTTCTATCTCTTGGAGTCCTGCGAAAACAATTGTTCATTTATTTACTACAATATTTGAATGATGGTAATCCGTGGTAAACGAAGGGTTTTCTATATCCTTTATAAATTCCAATTTTCACGTGGACAAATAAGAAAGACTACTCGCGAGTACAGTTTTATTACATATTAGGGAAAATAAATTCGATGATTTGTAGCTCAAGTAGAATACTCCCTTGATATTATATAACTCTGCACGACATAAATTGTTTCAAGCTTTTGAAAGCAAGAATTTAATTTACCTTTTCACTAACTTCCCGAATTCAGTGAGTGAAAAATGGAAGACTTACAAAATATTAACTGTTCTACGTATAGTAGTGTAGACAATAGATACAGGGATTAAGTAAAAATAAAAATATATCATGGTCTGATTATTATGATTAAATATTATTAGGTGATTTCGTTTTATTTCACTTTCTAATAATAATACCTTTTATTTGCTTAGTTTTATAATATCAGATAATTTTATTTAATTATGTATTTACCGTTCGCCGGTATTTATTATTGTTAATAACGAATTATGGACCCTAGTCTGAAATAAAAGTTCATTTATATATTTATTTTATTTATTTATTTAATGTTACAGTCATAGAGTAAATAAATTTGTCAGTAGTGTTTGGTTTTAATAGTCTTCAATGTCACTTTATTCACCGAAAAGGTCAAACGCAATTTATCAAGTTGAAGACCGGCGCGCGGGGACCTCGCGGACTTAAACTCGCCATCTTGCACCAGCTAGCTAGAGTATGAGTGGTCAAACAGTAAACGCAGAAGAGAACTTCTAATCGATTCGTACTTTTATGGTTACAGTCTATTTGTTTAGTTTTCACATTGTTAACACCACGCCACTTTATTTGTAATTCGGCAGGTAAAGCAAATTTCGCTTCGCGTAATTTCATATTATAGTGACGACCGCCGGCGGCTTCGTCCACGTGGACTACATGTACTGACCTATATTATTTCGGCACATATATATTAATATTTTATTATATTAATACAAACGCTATTACCGCATAGGTACTTAGTACATCCAAAATTATTTTTTAATATCTTAATTAAACATATTCGTTTTTAAATAGAAAACGGGCGGACACCTTTCCTTTTCTTTTATCTTAATCCCTTTCTTTTTCTTATTTTCCAAACTGAAGTGTGAATCACAAGATAAATTTGTAATTTGTAATCATTTTCTATTTTTCATCACAATTCCAGGGATAAACTATTTTATGTACTACCGCACGGTTATATTAAGAGGTAAAGTTTGTAGGTATGTAAGTGTATTTGTATGTATGAGTTAAGCTCCGAAACTACTCATCCGATTTCAAATCATCTATCACGAGTATTTAGTAATGGACCTTCGGGATGGATATACGCTATTATAGTCGCGTCTGTTTATCTGTCTGTTGGTTTTTTTTTGGGTTAATTTCAAGAACGGCTGAACCGATTTTGATGGGATTTTCATTTGTGGGTAGGTAGAGGGCTTTTCCTATAAAGTACCTATAGGTTACTCTTTATCTATGCATATAAATAAAATAGAAGGGTATTTCTGTGATTTCAAATAAATATTTATCGCCGGTATCTCATTTCCATTTTTAAAAGACAAGCAAAGAGCAGAGAAGACATTGATAAACATAAAAGGATATATCCGAACATACAGCCCACACGGGCGAAGCCATGTACCTACGGGCGCGGTCGCTAGTAATATATATTTTTATAATTCCAGTGACATATAATTTATGTCTGCTCATCTTTGATATAAACGGTGGTAAATACGTATAAAATATACATAAATATTTAAAAAAAATTAGTATCTCAGCTTACAATACGACACGGGATAGTCACGCAACAGTGCGGCGCGTTGCGGCGTTTTTACTGCCTGCATACATTTTACGTAAGTATATGGAAAGGCTTCAATGTAAGCAGTAGGTACGTACGACACGGCGCGGCGCGCTTTACCACCCGCCGCGCGCCACACTATAGTGCACCGCGTGCTGCTAGGTACGCATAGTTCAAGACACGGAACTTGACACGTGAACGATAGTGGTAGAGATAAAACGCGCACATAATTTTTTTCACCCAATGAATGCAAGTCCATCTAACGGCCATTCGGAAATGTAAATTTGTTTCAACAATCCCAAAAATTGACATCTACGGAGTGTACTTTGACACTTCAACTTTCTTGTGTTGAACTGTATCTACATATCATCTACATACAGACTGACGGACAGAACTAAATATATTACAACGTATAGGTATGAAAATCCAAACAGTCTCTATTGGACTTTTATTTTTAATTTATCTTAAAAAGTTCGTATTTTTCAAATTTTGTGAAGGAAAATTTACTTCGTTTATATGAAATCGCATTGTAGTATAAAATAACATATAAAAAATTTAATATGGCGCCAAAACTCTAACCGTGTTTTATTAATGTCTACTGCGACGTCACATGTAGAATTATATTAGTATCATACTTTTTTTTTAGTATTTTCATACAAAATAATGAGTGGGTACTTTGTTGTACTTTGTGATTTGTGCTGTTTATTATTTACGCAGATGTTTTATTGACCTTAATTCAAAGTAAAGGTAATCACGAATATTTCAACTAGTATTTTAGTGTGTACATTTTAGGATAATTTTTATTTTCGCTCTAAAAAATCTGTCCTTTACGATATAAAGTTGAAAGTTAAACTAAGATACCTACTAGATACTGCCTACTTGTATTACTTGTGTCAAGCATTTATTTTCTTGAAGACATATCTGTAATTTATCTAATATGCCATAGAACGGAGTTTACTTAAGTACTCAATTCTAAATTAAAAATAAAAATTATATATGGACTGAAATTAATTTAAATAAATAATGAACGGCATAGCTGAATAAAGAATAGACAGTTCTATTTATTCAGGTATGACTCAGGTATTTAAATGCCTATTCGTATAGGAAGAAGAAACGAATAAAATTATATAATACTTATGTTCTTCCAATTTTCCGTTACATAAAATTTGCGTATATATATTTTAGCTCTATCAAGAAGAGAAATTACAATGTTAAGTGATACTAGGCAGGCGCATGTTAGTCCGCAATAACAGCGGAGCCCTCACCACACGGATATTGGCTGGTGAAATTATTTGGTTCGTTTGTAACGCGCGTCGCGTCGTTACATAACGAACGTACCGGTTCCGCTTACTTGGCATGCGACGCCTCGCGTCGGCTGTTAGGTAGGTACCACACTGAATATTATTTCGTATCCAAAATTATGATTTATAAATAAATTACAAAATAGTGTTGTTATTTAAATATTAATAATTCATCAAATTAACGATCTTTCATCAGATTATATAGTCCAGTAAATGGACCACATTCATCAATATTAATTTTCTCTTTAAAAGAGTCCCACTGTCACTCGTTAGGTGCGGCGAGGTATGGGAGGCAGTGTTCCCATACGTCCCGATTTTCGCGGGACGTTCCGACTTCAGGGTTCCAATTAAATGTCACACATGGGACGCCAGTTGTCTCGATTTTTACGTGAGAGTTCGATCGGAACCTAATAGAAATCTGTTTACAGCCTGCCTATTCTCTGACCACAACGTAAACTGAACCGAAACATTATTTGAAGTTGCTGAATTATTTGTGCAATTCAATTTTTATTTCGCGTTATTTAAGGACTTATAAATTTTTGAAAGACAAGTAAGATATATTACAACTAGGTGTAATCATCAGAAACATATAAAACAACACCGACATATTATGTTTATTTTTTTATTTATTAGTGTGATACCTGGACTGTATATATGTTTGCGTTTTATTTATTACCAAAAAAATTATTGTCATATTTATAATTTAGAGTGATTATAAAACTAACAAGTAAATAAATGGTTTACAATTTTTTTTCTTTTTTCCCGAATTCTTCAACGAAATCTCACACTTTTTTTTACTTTCGCATACTAATCCTGATTTACGCAAAAAATCTGACAACACTGAATGGGAGGGCCCTAAAATGGAAAAATTAACTACATCTACATCTACAGCTACGCGAAACATTAGGAAGATAATTTTCGATTGCAAATGTTGTATTGAAGATTTCTTTGATGAAAACATTGATATATAACAATATGAATTAGCGGAATATGTTAAATTTCTTGTACTGTATGTACCTACATAATACATAAAGGTTATTAAATTAATAAATAAGGGTTTGTATAATCGAAATAGATTACTAACGAATATGTACATATAACTTGCTCCGGTGGGGTAGCCGAGAGATTTTTCCCAGCGAATCCAGAGATTAAGATAAGAAAAAAAATATATAAATATTTTTTTATAGAATCTTTTATTTTATTATTATTATTGTCATTATTTTGTAATCGTGTTGTATTTAATTGTTTAAGTATAATTTGTTTATAACTTCTCTTATTCATTCGCTTTACATATAAAAGGCGACGCAGATTTTTCAACTTACGTGTACGTACGACACTTTGTAAACGTTTCGTTACTCGTAGTTCGTTGCTCGCTAGCCGCGCAAAGCGACAACATTGCTTATTATTCGGCTCCGCTGCACGATGAAAAGTATTAATTCTAATATTTACATTTTCTTTCATTCCTCAAACAATGAGCATTAGACAGAAAAAAAATTATTAACTATTTGTTCCTGTTTTGTTATAATCCCTCGGGTACCTCCGGACCACGGTGTATATATGAATCGGCCTAGTGTGTGTTGGATCGTACTCAGGGTTCTTTAAAGTCATAAATGAATATAAACGTGTTATCATTATCGCACGTAAATTTTAGTTTAAAAATATTTAAAATATTTTCGATGTCGTACTTACAGCAACAAAACAACTATTTTCGTATTTATTCTTTTACTTCTCCTATAATGCTTTGTTTTTTGCCAAATTTCATAACTCTATAAGTTTTGATTTACTCGCAAGTGTCAAAATATGCGTCATAAATGGCCGTATTTTTTATAGGGTTGACTTAGAAGCTTTACATATTTCGCTACAGCTCCAAGAGACTGCAGACTTTAGTACTAGATATTAATTTCAACTTGATACCTTCACGAGTTCCTGAGAAAAGGGTATTTAGTAAAAAAAAAATCCTACTGTAATATTACTACAAATTGACGAAGAGTTGGACGCCCCCCGGCCAGGTGGACAGATGACCAGAAACACCATAACAGGGGTAATTGGATTCGAAAGGCGGAAGACTGTGTGTGGTGGCGAGCCTTGGGGGAAGCCTATATCACATGGGCTAATGATAATGATGATGGTGAATTATATTCTAGATGATACACACAAGTCTGCAAAAAAAAGTTGAGAGCTGTTTTGGTTTTTTTGTGTCATACTTATGTTTTTAGGTGTGCTGAATCCGAAAATAACTTTCATTTACTCGTAGACCTTCACGTTCTCTGACAGTATAGGTATCTATGTTTCTGACATAGATACCTATACTGGGTCTTTGTCATTGCCTAAAAATTTCTCTATGACCTCTTTGAAGGCAATCCGCCCTTTTCTTTGAGTTTTTGTCATGGTTGTGATGAATTGTGGATCAGCCATAAGCCCTCTAATAGCTGGTCCAGTGAAAACACCTTATTTCAACTTTGCCCCCGAGAGGCCTGGAAACTTTGATATTAAGTACTTGAAGCAATTTCTGTCTCTTGAAAGTGACTTTACAAATTGCTTCATCAATCCCAGCTTTATGTGAAGCGGTGGTAGAAGAACTTTATGACGAGGCGCCAAAGTTTCATGCAGGACGTTCTTTTCGCCAACGTTAAGCTCCCTCCCAACACTTTTTGGTCCAGTGATTTGCTCGGTCTCTACTATCCCAAAGACACAAAAAGCAAGGGAATTTGAAAAACCTGTATACATATAGTTATGGCCTGTATACATTTAAAAACAATAATCAAAATAAAATTTTACTTATTTATTTATGACTTCAATTTAGCCCAAAAAACCCCCTTTTTTAATAAAATTTTAGGTATAGCAATATAACCTGACTTTCTTGAATTTTTTGATTATGTTTTAGTTTTTAGAACACCTAAGTACATAGAAATCAGTTGAAAACATCCAGACAGCATTTTTTTGCAGATATATGTAATTAATGTAAAAAATATTCTAATATTTAAAAAAAAATTGTGATCGGCATAATGTTAATAAAAAAAAAACAAAATAAACTTGTTAACCATGTCAGCCGTCTCAATAGAATCACAAAGTCTTTTATAGGGCAATGTATATGCTTTTATAATAAGATCCCAGTTAACGTTCAACATTTACACCTTAACAAGTTTAAAGTTACAATAAAACGAAAGCTTTACGCAAAAACTTATTATAAAGTATCGGACTACTTAGATGATAAAAATCCATGGGTGTAAGCCGCTCGCCTATCGGTTTTTTTTCAATAATATTAATCTTTAAGCACTTATTGTCAATAAAATTGTTTATAATTTTGTTAGAAAGAGCATCTCTCAGTCTCTTGGGTATTCTTCTGAAATGAACCAGTACATTTTTAATGCACCTTCGTGGTAACATTTTTCTAAAAACTAATAAAGTTATTCTTGTGATGCATTTCGAGATTATTGAAGATATATGACTATTGACTATTTAAGTGGTTCAGTGCTACCAACGCGAGCGGTTGAGTTGCGTTCACTCTTCAATAAATGATAAATATGCGTATGCTTCATTCCACCATGTTAAACATAGATTTTTGCACAGTGGGTACTTTGATTATTTAACTAAAAGAAAGTTGCGATATGGAAAGCTAGCGGAAAGAGAAATAACCGACGTAATTAGTACACAAAGAAATACGAGTAAATTGGCACATTGCCTAATTGCCACGGGCGATAAACCTTGTCTACATTTACTGTATATGCTTCGAAGAAAATGTTAATAGGTACGTACTTACAACGTTAGCTGATTGCAGGATAGAATATTTCTCCAATTTAAATGCCTGTGAAGAATGCTGTGAAGTGTGAAAGTGATTTGCTTCGTCTCTGGTTGTGTCTGGGTGTGAAATATCTATATATTGAATTCAATTAATATTGTATCTTAGCAGCTGTTGGTTTGCCCACAGTGAATAAATATATTTATATATTTAAAAAAATCTAAGTGTGTATATCAGCTATCTTGTACCCTTAATATAGGCTTTGCCAAATTTAGAATTAGATGACCCTGTGTTGGATATCTTAGGTATTGTTATTTCGTAATACATATATACAATTTCAATAACAAAAAGGTTTAGTTCAGATCATAAACCCGTTTTACCTGTCTTATTTTGCTATAACCAGTTATAGTTAGAGTTACATAAAATGTCAAGGCCTAAGGGTTTTGAACCTAAATATTTGAATATGCGACAATATGATGGCGAAAGCCTCAGACTAATAAAAAAAAAAAGCTGGACCAGACAACATGGGCAAAAATAATAATTCGCTTGTAAAATAAACGAAATACGCACATCTAGGTAAATTCTATTTTGCCGGCTGCGTTTGTTGCAATCGAGACTGTTGATTGGTGTAAAAACAATTTTACAGACAGAATTTTTTTCTCAAGTAACTTATTTCTCAAAGAGTCCAAGGTTACTCACATATTTAAACGTGTGGCTTGAATTCGTTTCGACATTCTGTCAATACGTTATATTGTTAACTATGTCGGATAGTCTTGATGAAACTTGAGCCATTTTTGATGAAAATTTTCCCAAGGTCCACTATGCGATCTTTATATAGAGTGGACCCAGGGAAATGTTTTCCGCCTTAGTAAAATAAAAAAATCTTTTAGAGGGCCATGTATACGCTTTTGCAGTAAAATCCCGGTTGACTTTCAAGATTTACCTCTTAAAAACTTCAAAACTACCATAAAACGAAAGCTGTATACAAATATGTTAAGTATCGAACTACTCAGATGATAAAAATCCATGGGTGTAAACCGCTCGCCTATCGGTTTGTTTCAATAATAGTAACCTTTAAGCACTTATTGTCAAAAAAAATGTTTATAATTTTGTTAAGAAGAGCATTTCACAGTTTCTTGGGTATTCTTCTGAGAAGAATCAGCACATTTTGAATACGCCTTTATAGTGACATTTTTCTAAAAACTAATAAACTCATTCTTTTGACGTGTTTCAAGATTATGTTAAATACCTACAAAATAAAGATGATTGATTGAATTTTCTTGAATACTTCCATTTATCTCCACCGAGATATCTAAAAATTTTTTACGCCTAAAGTAACTATGGTTGACTTATAAATAAAATGCCTCACAATTCTAACTTCTTGACTCGTTATTTTCTCTTGTATTCGACTTTTTCTTCGTTTTCTTTCAAAGTATTAGATACACGCGTAATATGTTCAGTCGATTTATGTCATCTATCGAACAAAACAAAGACGTAAGCTTTTATGGATCAGTCATCAGTGGAGTACCGTCTGTACGACCTTCAACTGATCGAGTTCGGTCAACCGTGAACCGTGATTAAGTTAAACGTATAAAAGAGCCAATGTCCTTTCTCCATAAGAAAAATCTAGAGAATACGGTAAGTAAGGAAACCGCTATGTATATATTATTTACTTTGATGTTCGATCTTGTCAAAATTAAATTAAATTAGAACTATTTGTTAAATTAGCGTATTTGTTAAATATCAAAAAACTAAAATACCTTAACTCAAAATACATCTTCGGAATAAGGTAATAGGCTGTTTGACTATTTTTTTATTATATTATATGAAAGAATTTTGTAAATATAGCATAACAGTGAAGGGATTTAAAAGAAAAATCATTATCATCAACGTTATTTACGTTAGTCACGAACCTAGACCGGTTAACGATTCGCCTTAGTACATCAAAACATATTTAGGTAACATAAAATCATCTGACGAAGCGTCCATACAGAAAACGTCCAGACGAGACAGAAGTTTTAAACAAACCAACAAACAATATCTACTTACACCAGAAGAATGTAATTTTAAAATTAAACTACTACTATTCCGATATTACATATTATATGTAATAAATGTTTAAAATGTCCTGTCAGCCAGAGAGGGCAATGCGGCACGGTGTACCTGCTTGTGACTTCAAGCCATTTAAAATAATGTTAAATTTCGTTTTGCAAGAAAGGGACAGAGATAAAAATTTATTACCTTATAATTTCATATACTTCAACTGAATATAATTTTATTTATAAATTTTGTTGTCTTATAAAAGTCTATTTTTTATATTTTTCGATAAATATAGTATTTAGTATTAGTCGCTATAAATAATTTATAGATCCGGTTTGAAATATAATTAAAACTTTCTCGGTGTGATATAATATTGACAATGGTACGAGCTTCGCGTCATTATGTTCCATTTCGAGTTAAGTAGTTTAAATTTTTACAAAATAAGTCTGCTGTCGAGTGCGTGTCACTATGTGATTATGTGTAAAATTGTGTTACATACACACCATATTTATAGGCTACACTCTATAATTTTAAAAAGCAAAGTTAATTTACTGACTCACTAATCCCCAACGGCCTAGTACTTACATACGTATATAAAGGGCTTTAATTATTTTTCGTAATTCGACCTCCAGAAAATCATTTTGCTCATAGGTTGACCGCAACTCAATCAATTCGAGAGAATCATTCTTCTATTTTTATTATTTTTTAAACGGTTAAAAAAAGGTAGTGATAAATATTTATTTCGGGATCGACTGAACGCTCTGAACCAAAAACGTGACTATAAAAACGAAATAGAAAGGAAGTCGGCCGCAATAATCTAGACGATATAAATATGCATTACGATGGTCTATATTTTAATGATTAGGGATTGTTATTTTAAAAAACAAAAATTAACCATCGTAATGTCAATGATAGGCTGCCTATCCTCTAGATTATTGCTACCTCTTTTTATAGGTCCTCCTTTCCCATCACTAGAACATAAAGAAAATAATCACCAAACCCAAACCGAAAAAAGTCACATGACAAAACATAGTTTGAATTCATACAATTGACTGTTTGAAAACCAACGGTATCAAGGAATTCAAAATATTTCGGGATAGGATTAGTAGCGTAAGAGCAGTCCGTCTGTGACGTTTAACACAAGTTGACACTAACTGTCGGTGTTGCATATTAAAACGATATATGAAAACAGGGTTGCCTGTTTGTTATCTGGAACGGTTTGTACAGTGCTACTTTGGACTCTTAAGAATGGTTGTTGTTTTAAGTGAAAATTACATAATCGAGGACATGTAGGGACAATAGG
The DNA here is from genome assembly GCA_949709985.1 of Luffia ferchaultella. Taxonomy (NCBI): domain Eukaryota; kingdom Metazoa; phylum Arthropoda; class Insecta; order Lepidoptera; family Psychidae; genus Luffia; species Luffia ferchaultella. The sequence continues at coordinate 558,708 of OX453243.1, forward strand.
GACATAGTACACTCGATGGCTCCCATGAATGGGAAATTCTTCCTTCTTTCGGGGTCTTTAAACATGAATTAAATTACGTCATTGAGCGTAGGAAGATTTATGTAATTTCTTTGATGTTCGGTATCATTGAAGTGGATAGACAATTTGTAAACATATACCCATGTATTGTGAATTTGAACAATTATTGTTTTTAATGAATATTAAATTAAATTAGATTACATTTTTACATAAATCATTCGCTGTGGCGGCTCAAGCTGTAAATACGCAATACATTTAGTTCGCGTCGCTACGACATAATTATGTGTTTTGTATAATTTAAATAAAGTAAAAAATGTCAATTAAATAATTTAATATTTATAGATATACTGTAATATAGGCGATAACATATTACTACTACTAATAATATATAAGCCAAGTCGTACGCATTTTTTATGATTTAAACATAGAAAGTCATTAAACAATTCAGGTGTTTTGAATACACATTATATACAAGTTGGAACTGTATTGCAGGGCATACCGATATTTCCGCTCTAATCCGCTATAACCGCTATAATCTGCTCATCAAGTAAACCATCTTTTCGGGAAATTGATCTTGGGAATTTGGATAAAAATACTTCAACTGGTATATAATAGGAACCAAATAAATACTTATGGGTATCTAACACACATCACTTCTATAGTTTAATAGCTACGTACTCTGAAAAAAGTGTTCATCATCAGTCGAGCAATGGATGATCCTCACAATAAAAATTGAGAAAACGATGAGGAAAAAAATATGCGTGATCGGAAATTATGGTTCTTGTAACGTGATGACGGGTAGTTTTTCTTCTTTGGTTTCCTCGTATTTTTATAATGATCTCAATCATCAATTGCTTTACTGATGGGGAACCATTATATTTTATGAAGAACACTTTTTTCAGTGTAGACAAGTTTCCGTGCGGTTCGTTGAGGTTGGCAAAAAAACTATAAAAAAAATAATTAAGGTTATCTATTTCATTGTTTTCGTGTCATTTTTATATTTACATATTTAGAAAAAAATATATTTTGCAGTTGGTCCAAAAAAATTGTTAAAATTACTAAAATGTCTGTATGTAGCGGTTGCGGTATGCACTACCTACAGTCTCCTTCCGACCTATATGTATGCATGGTATTACAAAATAATAATTAATCATATAACTACACTAATAAGAAACAACACGCGTATATACAATAAATTCTATACCACGATGGTAAAATCGAAAGCCGTCCCAAACAGTTATAAATCAAAAGCACTTACGTGACCGTTCAAAGAGAGTGAAAATAATATTAAAAAAACTCACGCACTAAAATTTACACTTACGATATAATACGCTCAGCGCGTACCGGGGACGGGTTTTGGACGCGATTACTATAGTCTGCTACTTAAAAGCGACTACGGTCAAACGGAACGTACCAAGAAGGCTCGCGTGTTGCCCCACCAACTTTGCTTGGAAGTTCGATAATTTTTTTCTCGAACACACCGAGGGTCTTATTCTCATTTTGATCTCAATTCTACTACGGAACGTTTTTTTGGAGGAAATACTAAATAATCCACGTTCTTGGAGGCGGAAAATGTAGTTTAAAAGAATCTATCTTTATACTCGTACTATAATATAATTAAACTAATTTTTCTGTTTGTCTATTTGTGTTTTTTTTTGGTGTTTATATTTTATATATTGAACCCTTGTAGCTCAATACTATTAAACAGCTTTTGATGAAACTTTACCATTTACATATATATATGTTACCATACTATGTTAAACACGTAAAATAGGATCGGGGCACGGTAATCGCATTACATCGCTGCGGTTGCGCGCCAACTGAAATTTTCAAACTTCTGAAAGGTTTAAAAGTAACGCTGAGATTTGTTCATCGTACCATTAAACGATGCAGAGAAGATGCGACTTTAGAAGGTAGAAAAAGAAGTGCTCGCGGTCGTCCTCACGCGGTTGGGATCAGCGGTAACTAATGCTTAAAATCGCCAATTGTTGGAGTAGAAACTGTTGGCTTTACAGATGTGAATAAACAAAACTACGGTGATAAGAGTGTTGAATAGAAACCTAGGTTCAAAATGTAGCCCTAACAAACGTTGTGGAATTTCTCTATCGTACAATATTCAAAAACAGGCACTAGGTATTGCAGCAGGACTCTGGTTCAGAAAACAAACACGAAAGAACTTATACCTGGACTAATTATGTATCATTGTTGCTGCTGTGTCAATAGTAGAGCCGAAGAAAAGTAATTCATAGCGGGTTGCCTAAAATAAATCAGAAGTCCAAAAAACTGTTCATCGAGATTTAATAAATATACAAATCTTGAATACTACGCAGACAAAGTTGTAGGTGAAAGCCAGTAACTTCTATTTTACATAAAGCAAATTTTAAAAAAAGAGTTTTTTCTGGAATATCGATACAAAACGTTACCAATATCTCGAATGGAAACAGTATTAGAAATTATACTGACCTGATATGCAAAAATAGCCGATTTTTTAGCCAATCACTTAATAAATGTTTTAATTGAAGTTATTTTGATCCTAATATTTGAAGAATTAAGTTATATTGTGTAGGTGTGATGTAGGTGGAGACGTAGGTGTAGCATTAAACATATTGACGTAAACCTATCTACACAAATAAATTTTTCCATAGTTGTGACCATGATCTAATTAAGGTTTATAAGTATAATTAAATACTAATCGACTAGGTAATAAGAAATTGAGTAACTCGGGATACCATTTGCTTTTCGTTGCGTTGCACTTGTCATTGTTTTCAGGGTTCTCTAGTTCGCCAAAGAAATCTTATAGTTATCACTCTATGTCTGTCCGTTTGTAGGTTACCACGAATTATTATTTTTTCAGACTATTTGTAATGAAATTTCGAGTTATTTTTGTTAACTGAAGGACTAAAATTTGGCATGGTTATTTATACTATCTATAACTGTTACTAAGGTGTGTATACTTAATACAAACTTGGAAGAAAATCTAAAGTAAAGAGTATTTTTAAAGTCATTGTAAGATTTTTTTCATAGTCTTTCTAAATAAGTTTCCGTTTCCGAAATATTCGGCTCTAAAGAGGCCTTTTTAATATCATTGTTTCGAAAAATCTGAAAATAAACCATAATAATAATGTATAATACGATTATGCAATGTACATTATTACGACTATCTATACCTAATGAACTGGTTCATGAGATATAGTCAATGTTTATGTGTTTTCATTTATTCCACGAATTTGTCTAGGTAAGTCTAAACTTACAGTACTTAGAAGAAAAATTAATTTTATTGATGTATAATATAAAACCAAAATCTTCTTGTTTAGTATCAAAATACAATAATAACCATAACAAATAACGATAATTCTCTTTTGTCTATCATTTTTTTTTCTATTTTTAGTACGCTTAAATTTTTAAATTATTAGATACGGCTCTTGTTAGAGAATAAAACGCTATTTCACACGATCTTGACACGTTACTTTCGCTTCATCCTTAGTGATACGTATCAGATTCGTAAAATGATATCGTACCTCATTTTATATTTCGTCAGTATAACGAAACAATACAATATGTGCAACCGATGTATGCGGCTCTAAGTTTGATGCACATGCCCGATTGTGTAAGTCAAGCCTCATTTCCAGCCGTAACGCTTCTATGAAATCGGTTCTGCGACTAACTTCAAGTCCGCACAGATCTGTTGCTTGAACTGTAATTTTATTACACATAAACATTTTGTGCTGAAGTAATATGAAATCACTTTAGTGTATTTTTTTACAAGCTTTTATTTAGCTTGACCCCGTAGATACATTACTTTGTTTGATTCAAATCTTGCGGCTTTTTAAGGCGCCACAGCCAGATTTTGTTGTTGATAGTACGTGAAAAATTGTAGTGCTCTAGGATAACTAAAAATATATGTTACTTAAGAGGATATGTTTCATACGTCGACAACGAAAAAAACGTAAATACGTTTCCTTTGCTCGATAGAAAAAAATCCCAAACATACCTCTTAACATTTTTATTTGTCTATACTGACGTTTTATTTTGATACTTATAAACTCAAAACTTTTTATGAATTTTGTATAAACAATATTGCGTACATTGACGAGACATTTTTACTCTAAATATAATATTACTTGTTTAATTTGATATTTTTACTTAAATCAAATACGTGACTTTATTCTGGGAAGGCTGAAACGCGCTGTTTTTTTCGCGCTGTATAATTATATTCACATCTCGCCATCTTATACCGTCACATTGCCTCAGGGCCCAGATGCTAATAGACGTGTACTCTTTTGCAACACCAATCTATCGCGTATCAGATTATTTAAAATATTAATAAAATAAAAATATTGGCGAATGCAATTCGCTTATAATGTTTTTGTTTTGTACCAAATAGTATTTTACACTCTAATATATTTAAAAAAAAAATTTTTATGCCGGGTTCGAACCTACAACCTTTAGTCCTAATCGTTGTTGTTCTAATTTTGTTAGGTACGTACCTACTTATTTGCATATGTATAATTTGATTGGAAATCTGAACTTTCACGATTAGGCAATTACCCTATTTTTAGTTGTAAGGCATATGTTTTATTAATATTTTCATCTTATGGTAATACGTGAGATTTCACATAAGATCAATAACTCATAACCTTGGTTAGGTATTACAGTCAATGTGGGTAACTTTGCCCCACTTTTGTTGAATATCGTTAAGGAAAAGAGAGAGTTAAAACTTGTAATAAACGTTGCCTATGTTTTTGGTGGCATCTAAACGTCTAGATTGTATTGCATCATTGGTATATGGCATCACCCTTATAAAAAATTTAAAAAAAAACGATTAAAACTTGTGGGCCAAAGTTATATGGAGACTTGAGGTATAATTGGCCCACCTTTACCCATGTTCAATTATTACGTATTATTTTGAATTCTGAGCTTTTCATTATAACTTTGGCCTCTTGTTTATGCTTATAAACATACTCAGTGCCCATAGACAACCTATAACCATCAAAATATATTTATTTTTGTGGAAATTATAGGCAGAATAAAAATGTTGCCATGACGCAGGTACTACATTTGTTCTCAATCAAGATTTTTTAAATTACACTTGTAATATTACAATCCTTGATACAAAATACAATTAAAAATGAGTCTTACAAAGTATTATAACATGCAAATTTAATACACTGTTCTAAGATCCAGATCATATGATAGCAATATATAAGCTCTTTAATCGCCCCACTCCATAGACAGAAAGTCGTCTTTTAACAGAGTAGCTTTGGTTCATGTCTATAGCGTTCTTTTCACTCACTTTCATGATGTTCTTCTTTGTACATTTCCACACATCAACCTTTTTTGGCCATACCCATGCTTATTCAGCCTTTTGCTTATGTAATATTTCGTAGTTTGGAGCTTGAATACATCTGACTTGCCCAGGAAACAAGCTTCCCTCGCAAGTGCTTTGGTAAGCAACCAGCAATCTTTCCTCTTCTAGTTTGTCTTCAGCATTGGCAACAATTCATAAACGATACTGGTAATTTTCGCCCGGGCCAATGTTAGCCGTATTTCACCGGCGGCAAAACGGTTTTGAACAAATCATACAATTTGTTCAAAACCGCTGTAACTTTGTAGATATTTTAAATTATACTTGCATATGTGTCAACACTAATAAACAATAAATATAATTTAAGCGCCATATACCTGTTAAAATTATCCAGACACTGCGTAAAAAATAACTTTGTTGCTTAATCTTTTCGACGACACAATCACGCTGCGGACAAAATAGTCTGTGATTTTAAATCTATTGCCAGTATCAATGTCACTGAGTTATGGATGCGTTAAGGATATACTAAGGTACAAAATAACTTAAGAAACATTTTGTTTATTTTTAAATGAATCGTAAAGTAAAATAAAATAATGCAATAGTGAAGAGTGGGTCAATGTTATATTGAAAGCTTAAGTTACCCGCATTGACTTTACTATATCTAGCCTAATACTTAATTGAATATTTGTTCAATATACTATAAATATTATACACTCAAACATGAAAAAACAAAAACTCTTCGGGCGTAGGGATCGAACCCATGACCATCAGCGCACGACGTAATTGAGCTAGTAAGATTTACCTTCTCGACTACGCTGCTTGTTCCAATGCAAGTGAAAAATCTTACTACTTTTTAGTACTTCATTTAATTTTTGCTTTCTCTACGAATTCCAAATTCCAACTCCGTATGTGAACTGTAGCAAATAAAATAATCAAATCAAAAGATCATTTAATTTATCACAGTTCAAATAATTCACATTCAGTTTGAAAAAAAAACAAGTATTTCACAAAATGAATCATTTGTTGGATTATCTATATTAATAAAATTGAAGTGTCTGTCTGTCTGTCTGTTCTGGCTAATCTCCGAAACGGCTGAACCGATTTCAATGAAACTTTGCAGACATACAGAGGGCATTACCGGGAGTGACATAGGTTACTTTTTGTCTGTCTGTACGTCTGTCTGTCTGTTCCGGCTAATCTCCGAAACGACTAAACCGATTTCATTAAAACTTTGCAGAAGTGTGGGTTGTATATTATATACTTAAATCTTTCACAGAAAATATATGTACACTATAACCGTATCATAATCTATCAAATAGAAAGAAAGCCTTAGGTGTTCGAATAAACAGCCGCAAGCGCCACTGGCGACTTCGTATTGAACTATTTAGAGACTAGAGAAATTAATCTTTAAAATGAATGCGCACATAATGACAATCGATTCGAATTGCTTTTGCAAGTCCTAAACACCTGTAAAAAAAGTTCAAGTTGAAAAAAAATTATCGAAAATATTTGACTGGCTAATAAGTTTTACTTGTAATTTAGTTTGTTTTGAAGTCGACCTATTTTAATTACGGTTATTATTTTGCCAGCTTAATCAATATTGATAAAGATTTCGACTTTTAATTGTTTGCTATTTCTGAAGTGATGGAGCAAAACACTACGTTTTTACAATAGTTCTCTGTTTTTACTGGCCCTATCATGATGTTTTTTTTTTAATATTTTATATACATATATAAAGATTTGTTCTCATAAATAATAAATTGTTTTATTAAATATGGACTGAATATATTTTTCGAATTAAAAATAATAACTGAACTGAACTTAATTACTTTTCTCTCCAAGGAAGCAAAAACACATTTTCCTGCCGTTGCGCAGGCCAATATTTATTATTTTCTGAGAAGGCGTAATGAAATATTTAACTTTCGATGAATATCAAATTTCCTGATTTTAAAGATATAGTGAAACCCATCAAATAAAATAAAACAGACTAACATCAATCAAAACCAATTTCGTTAATATATTCGCTTTGAGAGAAACCAACTAGAGTTTCAAAATAGGATATAGCGAGCTAAAGCTTTTGATGTATGTATAAATAATGAAACTAGCCCTGAGCTTTTACACTAATTAAACCTACATTTACTCGTGAAAACTAATAACAGGCGGCTCAACGTATTTAATCCAAGCTAACGTAATTCCTAATTTTCTTAATGTCTATGCATGGGTTACCTTGATTTATATATTAGTCACAATGCCATTGGTTTTATTATGAAACCCTGTTCAAGTTTATAAAACGGAAATTTATATAATTTATATCAATCCGACGATATTGCACTCAAAAGAGTGCGTGATAAACTAAATCTTATTAGTATTCACGTTCCATGTGGAAACAACACAGCGTTATTTAATTTTTAAGTGGATCAATTTAAATGTGGCTGACTGTAATAGGAAAAATAGGAAAAAAAGGCTTTGTAGGATACACACAACAACAAAAATAAACACGATCATGGAGAACAAAACCTGAAATTAACAAAAAACACTAAAGAATAAATAAATATAAAATACAATACAATTATAATAACTTAATAAAGAAAAGATACCTACATTAATTATTAACTAATAAGAGTTGACTGCTTTATCATATCATTATCATATCAATAGCTAAATTAAAGATTATTTATTTATTTATTCGTTTACACGTAAAAGGGTTGCCGTTCTTGGACAACTAGACGCTTAGGCGACTAAACATTTTCTGGTTTTTGTATGGTATCCGCTACTAAGTCGTCACTACCAAATATCGCCTTTGCGTCTCTATTTGGTGCCCTAAGTTGCTTCAATGACTGACTGTGGCAATTAATCTAGTCGCTTGAGCAAGTATAATAGTCGCTTGAGCGACTGTAAGAGTTCCCTGACCGTCATTTTTCTTTTCTAATTCATGCCAAAGATGCAGCATAATGGATAAATTGCAAGAATTTAGCGCTTCTAAGCTGTATGCGCTATAGAAGTAAGAAAAATCAGACGACGACGTCGGTACTGGGTACAGTTCAAATCAAACTTTATGGCGGTTTCGAACATAGGCACAATTCGCGTCGCAATGACCAGTTTTAGGTGTAGCGGGACGCACTGGAGCGAGGGGTATATGACTGCACAAGAACGCTTAAAGCGTTGTATTCCGATCCGTCATAAAGTTTGAGGCGAACTATACTGTGTGGAGAGTCGCAGCATTGTAGCCAAATCGCTAAAACGTCCGCTGGCCGGTCGTCGAGCATAATTGCAAGCGTCCGTGAACGATCGTACTGTCGCTAAAGCGACTAATGTTTTTAATCACTCAAGCGTCTAGTCGCACATGAACGTAGCTCGAATAGTTAAAGTCTGTTTTATACAGATCATTTATGAGTCTCATTTCATTTCTAAAAATATTCCCATTGCATGGTGGCGCTTGTTTATCTATTTTTTGTCGTCCGAATGTCGACGACCGTTTAGCGTAGTGGGCAACAACCCTGCCTGCGAAGCTGGAGGTCCCGGGTTCGAATCCTAGGTCGGGTCAGTATTTATATGATGAATATTAATACTGGCACCGGGTCTTGGTTGTTATATGTATGTGGTGTCTTCGCTTGGTACCCAAAATACAAGCTAATGCTTAGTTTGGGGCCTAGACGTTGATGTGATTGTGTGTATTATAAAATAAAAAATAAAAAAAATTACGGGAAATACTACAAACGTTTTATCGGTTAGTGTGTCACAATTACTAGGTGACAGGCCATCCAGCGGTCGTTGAGTCAGATCTTGCGAGGCGATGCGCTATCTGGGTGTATGGCCAAGCAGACTTCTATAACCATAAATAGTCGTGTTCAAGCACAAAGGCCTTGAGCACCGGTGCCGGCCGGACGACGGGTGGCGCCGCGGCGGAAGCGAACCCGAAAACTTCATCGGCACTTCACTCTTCTCTCGTTCGCTTCTCTCCTCTTCCTTCATGTCTGAACTTCCTTAAAAAAACTTTTTTTGTCTTTCTTATTGTTAAAACAAGTAATACACGCATCAAACCAAATTTAGTATTATTTGCCTTAATCAAACAAGCATCGTCATAAACAAGTCGAAATCAAATTGTGATTTTTTTTTATTTGATAAGTGATCATATGTATCAATAAGGCCAATCAATTAAGTATATTGTATATTGGATAAAAAACTATTTTTTTAAACAAGCTGTTATTTAAAAACCTCAGAACTCAAAAGTTTATAGTTTTAAAATACATTACTAAAATATGAAATATACATATTTTAGCGTTAGAGCTTTTAATATATACATTTCATATTTTAGTAATGTATTTTAAAAATAACAGACTGTTTAAAACAATAGTTGTATGGCCGACGACCGCTGCATGGACGTGTAGCAGTAACGGCACATTAATGTTGCAATTTTTTAAATATATTTTTCTGTCATTGCGCCTCCAAAATTGTTTTTTTTTTTCTGTTGAATAAGTACACTTATTCCTATAAATAAAAAATGTATGGATCATGACGCAAAATTTTAAGACTTTGATATAGTCACGTGGTCAAATCAGATTCTGTGTACAAATACAAACGCACACAATGATACATAGTTTACGCACGCTCCGCCATCGCGCTCCACCGCATGACGACATTGATTCTATTTTTGAAGGTGTATTTCGGCAAATTAATATTGTTTAAATATAAATATATCGTAGTAAAATAATATTCGAATAAAATAAAATTTGCGTTTTATTACAAACATCACCTTTTTGTATGTTGTTACACACTACATAAATAAACAATGAAAATTTATACGGATTTATACGTAAATTTAAAATCAATGATTATAAATTTATCAAAATTTAGACTGGTTCTAATGAGAGCTTAAAAATTAAGATAAAACTTAGCTGGTCTGATGATAGAGCCGGAAGGAGGTTACAGGAACTCGAAGATAAAATAATGTAAACCCCTCAAGTTTAAGCTGGTTTGATTTGTATCGATGAGTGTTCTGGTCCTAAATGGCATTCAGAGTCTGATGATGGAACCGAAAAGTGGTCAGAGGAACTCGAAGATAAAATAATGCAACCACCTCGAGTTTGAGCTCTTTTAATTTGTCTCCATGACTACTCTGGTCCCAGGTGGTATTCAGGGTCTGATGATAGAGTCGGATCTGATTTACCCTAGTTTCCGTTTGCGATTTCTTTTGCGTTATCTACAATTGTTTTTGATTAAGGTGTGACTGATGAGGATCAGGAGGCTAGGTTTACGACACCTTAAATAATACGAACTAATGCTGTTCCATTGTTCTATTGATCTGTTGTTGTTGTTCTTGTTACAGTGAATATAAATTACAAACATATCTTATAATTATATAGAAATAACAGTGGCGCGATGTAAATAGATTTTAACGCCATCTATTAATATCTAAATGAACTAACTACTTATAACGGCAGTGAACATATCGCCCACCAAGAACTTCGTCGAAGAATAAGTTCTTCAGTTACTAAAAAACAAAAAATTACTTTCTTAGACAATAAATAAAGCGAAACAGTACTAAACATTGACAATAAACCTATTTAACAACTAAAATTGCTTTCTGGGACTGTAAATTGAACTAAAATAACAATTATTTATTAACTGGTAAAACACAGATTTTAGAAGTAGGCCTCTTTAGTACAGAGCCTTTTGTTTTTAATGTGACCACTCGGGTTAAATTGTCGCGACCGGGATGTTTTTCGAGAACTCGACCAAGTAACCAGCGACTAGGAGGTAAGTCACTCTCCTTAACAAGCACTACATCACCTATCTGAGGTTCAGGTATCTTGGACGACCATTTGTATCGATGTAAAAGGGTCGTTAAATATTCTTCCGACCACCGACGCCAGAAGTTCTGTACCATCTCTGTTGTCGTGATTGATCTTCTCCTTGTTCTTGTTGTCCTTTATATTGTTCTGTTTGTTATGTCTGACTATGCCAGATAGTATCCAGCCTAGTCTGGTGCACTGTGCGACGAGAGACCCAGATGGAGCCTTCTTGACGCCTTCCTTTAATATTTGGCTGTAGATATCAGCACCTAGCAAAATATCTATCTTATTAGTCCTGTTAAACTGTGGGTCTGCAAGTTTTAATTGCTTCAGATCCTTCCACTCTAGAGCGTTCACATTCCTTTCTGGCAGATAGGACGTAATGTTCTTCAAGACATATGCCTCGACTTCTATCTTGAAGTTAGCTTCTGATAGTGATTGAAGAATGAGTGTAGTCTTGTACTTTGACACGATATTTTTATCGTTGCCAAGACCAGATACAATTCCTTTGATGGGAATCTTCTTCAAACGCAAGAACTGAACTGTGTCTTCAGTTACGAATGAAGCCTGAGAGCCCTGATCTAATAAAGCTCGTACTATTTGATAGTCACCAGAATCAGATTGAGCTTTTATCAGCGCTGTGGCTAATAATACTTGCCTATGATTTGGGACTTGATCTGTTGAAAGGCATGAAACTTTTGGCACGTTCTCATTTGAAGTGTCAGAAGTTTCAGAAGAAGTGCTTGGTTTCTGCTCCACCACTTCGTTGAATGAACTAACATGCAAAAGGGAATGATGTCTCTTGTTGCAAATACGGCATGAAGTAGGCTTCTGACAATGTTGGATTACGTGGTTTCCGCCTAAACAATTGTAACATATCTTATTTTTAACAACAAACTGACGTCTATCGTCCACGTCGAGTTTCATAAACTTTTTGCAGAAACATAATTTGTGACCTTCCTTACAGTACTCGCATTTAAACGCTGTTGCTTTATTCGACAGTGTGTTGGATGACTTAGTACTAGACGATGCCATGTTATGTGTCGCTAACATAACTTTTGAATTTGATGGATTGATGCGCGAGCCACTGTAATGTTGCCCTGTCAATCTTTTAGGTTCAATGAATTCTAACGCTCTGAAACGACTCTGAATAAAATTCTGTAATTGCCTCAAAGTAGGCAATTCCGCGCTGCTTTCGTTGGACACTACTAATTCCCACTGTTTACGGGTTTCTGGATCGAGTTTGTATGTCACAATATGGATAATAATTAAATCCCAAGTGCTCACATCAACGTGAAGGTTCTTTAACGCGTTTATACAATCAGATGTCGTATCTAGTAATTCTTTTAAACCGTTCGCTGATTCCGTATTCAAACGTTTTTGTTCAAATAATCGTCTCATAATACAATTAGCGAGATACCTTTTATTATTGTACCTATTTTCTAACTGACTCCAACATTGCGTATAATTTGCATCAGTAATAGGAATGTGTCTGATCAGTTGCTCGGCTTCACCTGTGATATGACCTTTCAAATAATGCAATTTCTGTACATTATCGAGTGAACTATTTTTATCTACTAAAGAAATAAACAAATCGCGGAACGTTGTCCATTCGGAATATTTTCCCGAGAATGTTGGAATTACTATCTTGGGTAACTTTACAAGTGAACCGTTGCCACTGCCAGCCTCACTACTACTACTCTTATTAGAATTATTATTTTGTTTGTTTGACAACACATTTCGTTCGGCTTTTAGATCCGAATAATAATCCATATACAATTCTTCGACCTTATTGTAAATATCTTGTTTTATATAAGTACTACTTTTTAGTTCTTTGGCAGTAGCCACTTGTATTATTTTAATGTGATTTTCACGGAATAATAACCAGTCTCGATCTAAGTTTTCCAAAAGAGATTCTACATATTCCAAATTAACTTTATCTTGAGCTATTTTATTACAATATCTTGACTGAGAATTACCTATTGTACTTTGAAGTTCAAACTGTAATCTAATTAGTGAATCCATTTTTCTAGTCTTTTATACAAATTCAACACAAGGCAAATGCACTTTCAAAAGTTTTTACAAGTGTTTTTGGAAAGTAAACTTGGACTGAATCAGGCACACAGTTTTCCTAATAGTATTCTATGAAAATATACTATGGTTTTTTCGCACAAAATTGCACCAATTTAATGTCCACAAAATTTTAAATAAAATTATAAGTATTGGATTCAAAGTTGCCTGGCAAATAATGTTCGAAAAGTACTCACGATTTGTCTTCACTAGCACAGTACCACAAATCGTAAAGTCGCCCGATGTCCTTGGGTCCAAGCTGTCGGACTGCTCTGCTGAAACGTCCGGCGCTCTGGCAGGTCTTGCATCCGGCACCTGGCACCGCACCGCTCCCGGCACCGTACCGCACCGCACCAGAAAGGCGGCTTCGATGTCCTATGTTGTTGCCCCGCACTGAAGAGGGCGAGGAAGCTGGATCCTGTACTTCCAACCAGCCAGTCACTGCACTACGGTGACGGCGGTGTAGGAAGGCAGGCCCGTCCTGGTTGCTCTCCAGTCTTCGTCTTCTCTGGATAGGGCGCCCACAGCACTGCGGTGGCAAGGGATGACGAGAAGCGGAGGCCTGTACTACTACCAGCCAGCCAGTCACTGCACTATGGTGACGGCGGCAGGGCGGCCACAGCACTGCGGTGGCAGGGGATGACGAGAAGCGGAAGCCTGTACTACCAGCCAGCCAGTCACTGCACTATGGTGACGGCGGCGTCGGAAGGCACAGTTTCCCCCGTTGTACTAAGCACCTCTTTGACAGCAAACCACTGCCCATTAGGTGCTGAACAGCAAAAAATACCTGCCTCCTTCTGACTAATCCGGCTCGTTATGGACCATGATTAAGGTGTGACTGATGAGGATCAGGAGGCTAGGTTTACGACACCTTAAATAATACGAACTAATGCTGTTCCATTGTTCTATTGATCTGTTGTTGTTGTTCTTGTTACAGTGAATATAAATTACAAACATATCTTATAATTATATAGAAATAACAGTGGCGCGATGTAAATAGATTTTAACGCCATCTATTAATATCTAAATGAACTAACTACTTATAACGGCAGTGAACAGTTTTTCTACATTAAATTCTTAGTTTCTTTATATTAATTCTATACATATGTTAAATTTATAAGTTAGATAAATTTTTATTAGTACCTATGAATTGTGTGACCTTTTGTTTAGTTTTATTTTCCGGTGTAGCTCTTATCAAATTTTTATATAAGAAAATTGTAATTGTTTTCAGCACTATAGGTCTAAATTTAAAAAAAACTTTTATGTTATGCATTGTAATTGTAAATGACTGTTTGTGCCAGAATAAATAAAAATAAATAGAATAAATAATTAATTTATAAAGCTGAAGAGTATGTTTGTTTGTTTGTACGCGGACCCTTAGATATCGATTTTGAAAGCAATCGGTCCAGCAACAGAAAAGCTCAAAGGAGCGGCCACTTTTTTTCAATTTTGACGACAGATTCGTGATCGTAGTCTACGCAAACCCTTAGATAACGATTTTGAAAGTAATCGGTCCAGTAACTGAAAAGTTCAAAATGGCGGCTACTTTTTTTCAATTTTGACTACAGATTCGTGACCGGACTCCACACGGACCCATAGATATCAATTTCGAAAGCAACCGGTCAAGTAATAAAAAGTTCAAAATGGCGGCCACTTTTTTCCAATTTTGACTACAGATTTGTGATCGGAGTCCACAGCACCTTCAGATATCGATTTTGAAATCAAGAAGTTGTGAACATCCTTTACATACCTGTGAAGTTTCATTAAAATCTAGTTATTTGTTTTGGAGATCGCAAATCCCCAAAACAGCATAGACAGGTAATCCTTTTTATATGTTCGTTCCGTTCTTTCGTTTTATATGTAAATTTTAATAAAAAAGAACACAAAAAAATACATCAAAACATATTTACGTTACATACTTACAATCGTATGCAACCTCTACGTTTTCCACTAAAAAAACCTCAACATCTGAAACTAAGTTCATTCTGAGAAATAAGTTAGTTTTATTCGCAATAAATATACTGGTATACTGTCATCCAGGTTCAAGTAACTTTTATCAGCTGTATAATATCATAATATAATATTATAATAAAGTATTGATAACATCATTAAACTCCCAAAAGTAGAAAACATATCCCATTATAAGACTTCAAAAAGTAGAAAACATACTAAAAATAACCACAAGTCACATAGTATTTCTTTAGTATAAGCGCGAAATTTGGACGTGCCCGTTCTCCGAAGCGTCACACGCATACTGACGTACAAATTTACTCCATACAGTTGTATTGAGGAGAATTGAAAAACTAATGTCAATGGTGAGGGATAGGTAATTTTCCATAAAAATTTCGGTGTTTTATCAATTTTTCTGGCTTTTCTGGCTTTTTATGTAAAAAGGCTTTCGATCAATTGTAGCCTATGTTATTGTAATTAGAATTAAATAAAAACATAAGCGGAAAACATTCTCTAAGTGCTCCAAATTTCACAATCCTTTTCGTTGAGTTTGTCGAAGTTCAAGGATTTTTAAAAAATATAATAACAGACTTTAGAAAAAGACGGCTTTCGATCAATTGTACAACTCTTCCAGAACGAATTCTGATTTATGTTTTTTATATTAGTTTACCACAAACTTCGCAAAATCCAAATCAGTTAACCCTGTTTTTGTTCTGGGTTGGAGAATCGGGCCCATAAGCAATGCCCATTGGGGTTCTCTTAAAGCGAGTTTTCAATTAGTTCAATAAAGGAGTAATGCTAGCCGTTTAGTTCGAAAACCTAAGTTATTATATTTGAGCCACAGGATGAAGATTGGAAATAAGCGGGACGCACGTATGGTCTACGCCAGGGGTCGGAAAGCCAAGCCAAGCCAAGGGGTCTATAATAATTGCTTATAATATTATAAATTTGATTTTAGATTTAAAACTACTTTAAAAATGAAATAGCATTTATTCATACAAAAACATACAAACGCTTTTAACACAAAAGTTATTAAAGTATTTAGCCAGGATACTAAATTAATTAATCCAATAATATAACTACAGTTATTGAATAATAGATAGTTCCATCAACGGGAGAATTGGGTTTGCATACCTTTTGAAAGTTTGTTTTAAACCGGGTCATAGCTTGTGGTTTTAAACAAGCTCGACTTTACATTTTCATTTGTTGGTTAGTTTTCTATTTTACTTTTTATTATATTCATAGTAAAAATGCTTGAGTTTCTACGAGATGGACATAGAATTCACTCATGGATTGGTTGCACGGTTTTTAAGGGTTTTGATAGAAAAATAATTAATTTTGCATTTCGAACTAGAGAGCCGCAAATTTGCATCGATTTATATCAAGCCGCGGATTGCCGATCACTAGTCTATGCTATTATTGGTTACCTGAATGATCATTGCCCCGGCGATGTTATATATTACCTGTCACAATTAGTAACACACTATTGAAAGAAAAGCAGATACCGACAAAAAAATTTTAAATGAAAATATAGTTGGCTAAAGTCGGCTTTGAGTCGTTGATTTTACCAAGCTGCGTCTTCTAGTTTGCTGCATCGGTACTTTTTAACCACGTCATTATACGACTAGAACAGGAGCTAGCGCCAATTTACTAATTACGCGCAACAAACTAGCTTACTATTATCATACATTATAATTTTCGGTCGCATGCATCAAGTTAATGGGATATTATAGCTGGAGGAAAATACATACAAACTGACAGTTAAGTATACTAGATTTTTTTAACCACGTTGGCATGGAACGTTTAAAATAAGGTAACATAGTGTGACTTTCTCTCCCGCTGGCAACAATTAAAACACTCGACTACGCTAAACATTTTTTTTTCCTATTGCAGATTGAATTGTTAAGCGTTACGTGGTATGACGCAATAACACTGCGAATTCTCTTAGATATGGTTACTAAGCATTTTTTCTAACAATTTTTTTTACCAGCGTCAGATATTTTTATAATAAGTTTCCTATAAAATTATAATCTAGTTATGTTCGTCTTTTTGTTGTTGTTTACCATACTATTCTTATATTTTGGATTTTGATGATCATTGTTTTTTGTGTCATCTGTCAGACTGCTCATACGTCATTATTATTGTTTGTTTTAAATATTTTGTTAAATTACATTTAAAATATGATTTCAGATTTTTTATCTCTTTTCTAGTGCGAATTTTACATCCTACATTTAAGTAATTTAAATCTTTTAACGGTTCTGTCCAAGATCGTGAGCGCACGCAAGGCGATGACTTCTGCTACGAAAATTGATAATGTATCCAAAAGATTAAAGTTTTCCCATTGTAACATAGTAATACGTGAAGTTCTAGTTATTGTTCAAAATAAAATAGATGTTATGACGGAAGAAAGTCTTATTCAAATCTGTGTGAGTACCTTTAGTTCGGAGGAGATTCAAACAGCGAAATAGTTATTATTTGAATCAGTGAGTAATAAGAAGCAGAAAACAAGGAGTGCCAAGGAAAAACTGTGCGAAACATTGAAGCAATCATTTGTCTATTCAAAGAAACGGATCCCGAGCAGGTACTAATATTTGTGGCAAAAAATTTAGAAAAACTTCCTCCGCTCACATTTGACCGTTTTGATATGACAGCCTTACATAAGAAGATAGTTGTATTAGAGAGGTCTGTATGTGACATCCAACATAACTAAGTGTCTAAACAAGAAATAAGTGATCATATTGTAAGATTTCGTAAGAAGAATTCGTTTTTAATTCAAGAACAAAATCTTACTAGGAGACGAGGGGGTGGTTTTAACATGCTTGACAGTAGACTGATGGCACTCTCAACGTAATGCAATAATGAGTCATTCCATTCATTCAGTGGCGAACTCACCAACGGTGAACCAGGTTCTATACCCATATAACCATATTTTATCGAATTTTGTAATTTTTAAGCGGGATATTTCTCGTCGGCTATTTTTGTTGACGGAAACGGTGAGAAAAATATTGTTATGTAGAAAGTAGTTGTTACATTCTTATTTTCGTTTGAATTAGCTTGAATCTGTTGTATTTTATGTATAAATAAAAAGTTTGGTTATCGATTCAGCTTGTTAAACTTTTTTTACTTAATTAATTTAATTTTATTTAAATATTGTATACGTTACTGTAACGCCAGAAACAGACAATTAAAAATAATAAAAAAAAATAAAATAAAAACCGCCTTCAAAAACATAAAATAAAAAGTAAAAAATAAAATTTTTACTTTAAAGGAAGGAGCATTAACAAGCGCTATGTAGTTAATAAAGTCAGTGCCTACTCACTCAGACACTTTTAATTGTGTTCTATATTTGTTATAGTTATAAATATATCATTGTTGTAATTGTTATTACCTGATAAGTACCCATTTAAAGTGTCTGAGTTGGCACCGACTTCATTAACTATATGCCGTCTGTTAATGCTCCTTTCTTTAAAGTGAAAATTTTATTTTTAACTTTTTAGTTTATGTTTTTGATGTCGGTTTTTATTTTTTTTTAAATTATTTTATTTTTCAATTTTTAGTTGAACGCATCTGTAACTTATTTGTATTTAGTATAAATGGAGCTTCTAAACGCGCTACTCAAATGAGACAGCACCGCGATTACGCAACGTAAATTCAGTGTCAAATTGACACATCAGCATACCCAGTAGGCAGTGGTATTCCTATGTAAAACTTCAATATTAATTATTTTTGTGCGAAGTGAACATTTTGGCATATTGAACCAAATGAAGTAAGCCCAACAAAAGGTGACTGCTGTAAATCGTCGAGGAATTCCCTCGACTGTTTATGGTCTTCATCATCAGACCTGTAATGGTACTTATAACCCATACGAATGCAAAGTTCTCATCAATAGAAATGGATTAAGTCCAAACACCAGGTAATTGCTGTAAATCGTTAAGGAGTTCCTTCGACTGTGTATG
Organism: Luffia ferchaultella; assembly: GCA_949709985.1. Taxonomy (NCBI): domain Eukaryota; kingdom Metazoa; phylum Arthropoda; class Insecta; order Lepidoptera; family Psychidae; genus Luffia; species Luffia ferchaultella. Next base: position 577,799 of record OX453243.1, read on the forward strand.
GTCTCCATCATCAGACCTGTAATGGTACTTATAACCCATATGGGTGCAAAGTTCTCATTAATAGAAATTAATTAAGTCCAAACACCAGGTGATTGCTGTAAATCGTTGAGGAGTTCCCTCGATTGTGTATGGTATCCATCATCAGACCTGCAATGGCACTTATAATCCATATGGGTGCAAAGATCTCATCAATAGAAATGAATCAAGTCCAAACACCAGGTAATTGCTGTAAATCGTTGAGGAGTTCCCTCGACTGTCTTTCACCTCCATCATCAGATCGACTCCCGACCTTCATTAAATAACACTAATAATAGTACTTTATCAAAATACTTAAAATACGATACTTTAAAATACCATTTTCGAAGGTAGCCCTCGATTTCTCTGGAATGCCATCATCAAAACCTGGTTTTTTTATCATGGTACCACTCCGGAGATATCTCCCGTCCACAAAAAAAAAAATCATCTAATTCGGTTCATAAACAAAGAAGTTATCCCTGAACACACATAAAAAAAAAACATATATACGGTCGAATTGATAAACCTCCTTCTTTTTTGAAGTCGCTTAAAAAAGAACTGATGATCGATGACATGAGGACCGCTTGGCTGAGTGGTTAGAGACCCTAACTGCGGAGCCAGTGGTCGTGGGTTTGATTCCCTCCCGGGTAAATTTTTTTTCTGGATGTAAAATATCAATATCTGTATATATTATAAAAACCGGGCAAGTGCCTTAAATATTTATTTTATTCTGTTTTTCAGTGTTTAGTTCTAGGAAAAAAAAATATTTTTATTATTATTCCATTTCATTCCATCAGCCTTTTTTATACCCCACTGCAAGGGCTTAGGCCTCTCCTCAAGATAAGGAGACTTGGAATTTAAATCCACCACGCATCTCCAATGCGAATTGGCGAATTGTAATGACCGCCATCTATTGACAGCAACCGGGACCGACTGCTTAACGTGCTCTCCAAGGCACGATTTCAGTGATAGTTAATATACTTAAGTCAAAAATTCATTGGTACACGCCTGGATTCGAACCACGGCCACATGGCCTTATCGATTTGAAACAGGTTCCCTGCGCATTTTTAATACTATTATTTTTATTAATATGATTATTACTATTATCATTATTATCATTATCATCATTATTATCATCATTATTATTATCATCATTATCATTATCATTATCATCATCATCATCATTATCATCATCATCATCATCATCATCATTATAATTATTATTATTATTCTTATTCTTATTATTATTATTATTATTATTATTATTATTATTATTATTATTATTATTATTATTATTATTATTATTATTATTATTATTATTATTATTATTATTTAACCACCTACCTAATTTAGTACCATTTTGTAGTGATATACATAATTGTATCAGATGGTTGGACCATTGCATTGTTAGTCGGCATAGTAGAGTGTGATCTTAATAAGCTTAAGCCTAAAAGTAGTGAATTCAGAACAGAAACAATTGTAAACCGTGTTTTGTGGGGAGAGAGAGATTTACAGCAACTAAGTGAGTACCAGGACATCTGTAACTCAAAATTAAGATTAGTTGATGTTCCACAAGAGTTGATAGAACGTTGTGACAAGTTTTGTAAAAATAATGAACACTACTCAATTATTGACAATTTGTACAAACAGATAGTAAACATTCTATCGCATGCTTCCGTCCAAACATATAGAACTAAATGTCGCAAGAAGGGAGGTTATATAATTGGATGGAACAAGCATGTAGCCGGTTCACATCGGGAGGCGAGGCTGAAATTTAAGTTATGGATCCTAGCGGGACGGTCTCGTTGTGGTCACATCTTTGATGAGGTGTCGGAGGCGAGGAGAAATTTTAAAGCTAAATTAAAATGGTGTCAGAATAAACAAGACTAATTTAAAATGGACATACTTGCTTTGGACCACTCATCCAAGGATTTTAAAAACTTTTAAAGAATACAAATGAAATGAATGTGCGGCCAACTCTCCCGATGAGTTTCGGTTGTTCCACTGACCACAAAGGTATTGCCGAAGCATTTAAGAATCATTTCACTGTTCAGTCACCCTTAGGTCGCTCGTGTGGCGAGATGAGCGATGGTGAGCCCATTGTGAAGAGGCGTAATTTAAAGATATCTGCAAAAACTGTGGCTAAAATTATTAGTAAAATGCAGAGAGGCAAATCTCCAGGTTGCGATGGGCTCAGCATCGAGCAATTTAAATATGCGGGTGTTCATTTCTCGCGTGTTACTCTATGCATAAGTCATTCGTATCTTCCAGAACCGCTAACGAGGACCATATTTGTTCCCATAGTAAAAAATAAGACGGATGATGCGTCTGACATGAGTAATTATCGCTCCATCTAACTTGCTACTACGATGGCCAAGGTGCTCGACAGTGTGTTGAATAGTCGCCTCCCTGAGCAAATTATGTTGCACGATGCCCAGTTTGGGTTCAAAGCAGGAATATCATCGGAAAGTGCTATCCTAAGTCTAAAACATACTTTTAAGTACTATACTGCTAGGAAAACGCATGTATATGCCTGTTTTCTCGACTTGTCAAAAACTTTTGATCTTGTTGTGTACGGTATGCTGTTGGACAAGTTACGGGATGCGCGTGTTCCGGCGTAGTATACTTCCCTCCTCAAATACTGGTACTCCAACCAAAGGAACCAAATGAGATGGGCGGGTGTTTGTCGGACGAGTATAGACTAGAGTGTGAAGTGTGACGGGGGAGGCTAACTTCGCCTCTACTGTTTAATTTGTACGTTGACCAGCTTATCGGACGGCTGAGCGGCACACATGTCGGATGTCACATTGACGAAGTATGTGTTAATAATATAAGATAGGCATGTTGCTTAGTACATCGATGGTTGGCTTAAAACAGCTACTGACGATCTGTGAGACATATGCGATGGATTCTTACGATGTATGGACAAATTATATTTAGAACGCCGAAACAACAACCGCGATATGTTCCACCTTTGTGTCTCGGTAGTGATTGTGATTTCCACGCCATCATGCATAAGAAAGCGGCCTGTCTCCTGCGACGTCCATGTAGGAACCAGACCAGACTGTCACTTCCAAAAATACTGGATGGGGACAGTTATTGGTCTCATTAAAAAATATTTTACTAACCGGTTGGCCAAGTGTTTAGAGACCCTAACTGTGGAGCCGAGGGTCGCGGGTTCGAGTCCCGCCCGGGACAAATTAATATTTGTGTACATGAACATGTTTATTTGTTCTGTGGCTGGGTGTACAAGTATTTATATATGTATATATTAAAATAATACTTAATACTTTATTTGTTTTTGGTACACTTGGAGCACTTAACATTGTCATTATTTAAGTATTATATCAATTGCCTAGTACCACTTAATACAAGCATAATACTTGATTACTTTGGGACTAGATAGCACTTTGTGGGATTTCCCATATATTATTATTAATATTAGGCAATTTTGTTTTATTTCATTTTGTGATATGAGATAACTTTATTTCATTGTGTGTTTACTTTAGCTTTAAGATAATTTGTAACTCATTTACTATGGACCCTAGTCGGAAATAAATGTTTAATTATTTATTTATTTAACTTCCTGCTATCCAAGGGAAGTTGGTTTGGGTCCGATTTTCGAAAATCGAGTTTTCAACAGATCTTCACGTTTTGAGGTCTTAGGAAGCCATTCTGACTATTATCGGCTGGACGTACGTATGTGTGTGTGTGTGTCTGGATGTGTGTTACTTTTTTTGTCGTACATATCTTGAGAGCGGATCGACCGATTAAGACCCACGATACGGCGTTCAAAAGGGTTTATCAAGATTTAAAGCTGATCGATTTTGAAGTCAATCGTTCGAGCTAATTCAAAAATATTCAAAAAATAAAAAACATAAATTATTTTTTTAACTTTGAGATTTTCCAACCGATCTACTAGAAATTGTCTATACGTTTTTTGTGCATAAAAAATTGCATTGAATGCCGTTAAAAAATGGATATCGAACGATGCGTTCAAAAAAGTCACAGGTTATAAATTTCCGAAAAAGTGTTTTCCAACATAAATTTGAGATTTTACGACCAATCGATTTTTGCCTTTATAAAAAATTTATGCTTACAATATTGCATAGAATGCTGTAAATTGCATTGAAATCAATCTAAACGTCGAAAAGATATCGCAGTTCAAAAATTTCCAAAATAACGTTTTCTTTGAATATGCCCCTAGTTTTTGAGCTCGAACTCTAAATTTATAGAAATCCTAATTTTTAGATTGTGAGCTCCAAAAGCTCAAAAAACCAAGAACATCGAAATTTTGAGCTTGAGCAACAGCTTTCAAGCTCAATAGCTTTATAATAGGGATATTTTCAAGTGCTTTAGTAATGGCGGGAATTTTCAGGGATGGCCTGCAGGGTCAACCAATTTTATTTTTTTCTTTGGACTTACCAAATGCCCGAGTGCTTAGAGACCCTGTGGAGCAAAAAGTCGCAGGTTCGTTTCCTGTACGGGACAAATATTTGTGTGCATGGACATGTTTATTTCGTTCCGTGTATATATGTATATATGATAAAGAACATTTAAGTATGTATATGAGAACACAAACATATTACTTGTATAGTATGGGACTACATGGCGCTATGTGGGATGTCATGGGTATTATTGTCCGAGGTATTATTGCTTACATCATCAGTAATCTATGCTTACTGGCATAATTATTACTGCGCTTTTACGAAATGAACTCAGTTAAAACCACCGACAGACATGTACAGAAATAAAACCGATATGGGACAGAAAGAAAATAATGAATTCTTACCCGTTAAGTCTAATGCGAGAGCAAAATTATTTCGAATTATTAGACGTAAGAAGAGTTTTAGTATTCGGATCGCAAGTTTAATTGATTCAAAGAATTAATATTCTTGTTTACTTTACTTCAACTTCGTGATGTAATACTCTGTGAACCTTGTTCTTAAACGTGAATCTTACGTGAACGTTCGTGAATCTGTTACTTTCATTACTTTTTTTTCATATCTTTGATTGGAAACTCTGGGAAAATTATTTTAGTTTTCGAGCTTACAGAAAGTTTAAACAATGCGTATTTTTTATTTCTTAAATAATTTATTTATGTCTAATACGATGATGATTACAAAATAGTTACTTAACACGTTTTTAATTTTTTTAATATAGTCTTGTACAATCTTCTTTATGTCGTTGAACTCTCGTATGGAAAAACAGGCGAAGTTTGCGTCAGACACAGAGTAAAAAAAATTGATAACAGCCGACTTAGTATTCATACTTTTATGGCGTTGGACTACGCCCAGTGAAGAATTCCGTAGTCGAGACGTATCTTCATGGTTAAAATTCAAATAATAAATTTAAAAATATATCTCAAATACTACTCAATAGGTAAGTATATTTTTTTCAAAGGAATTTCAGTTTAAAGAGTTTTATTACTTATAGTGATTAATTTTTCCATAATTTTACACTGCGTAGTTAAAAATTTAAAGGTGTTGGAACACATTTTAGGATTTTAGGAGGGCATATCTCAACAACTATTAACTTAAAAAAAAAACTCATTTTCAAACCTGTATGTGTTCATTGTCGTGACAGTTCAGTGTCGTGATAGCCCAGAGTGCAACGAAGCTGTCTCAAATTTATAAGGCCATGGTTCGAATCCGGGCGTGTACCAATGCGTTTTTCTGACTTAAGTACACAATATCACTGACACCGTGCTTCGGAGGGCACGTTAAGCAGTCGGTCCCGGACGCTGTCAATAGATGGCGGTCGTTACAGTTCCCAACCCGCAGTGGAGCAGCGTGGAGGACTTAAGCTCCAAGCCCCTCTCCTCACCCTGGGGGAGGTCTAAGCCCCTGCAGTGGGGTAAAAATGAGCTGATGATAATGATGTGTTCGTTAAATTTAATTTTTTTATTTTATTAATTACATTTTTAGAAGTTTATAGGCGCTGTAGTTTTTTTCGCTTCTCATTTTTGTATAGCGACCTACACTAATTATTTTTTGCCCTTATTGCACTACTCCATTGTATAGTGGTTCATAGATTACACGTACCTCCTAAATTTCATGTAATTAGTCCCAATAGTTTCTTAGTAAAATGGCTGTGAAAGACAGACAGACGTACAGGACAAAATAATGAGACTTAAATTTTTTGCCATTTGGTCACAAGACTCTAAAAACGTCAAAACAGCGACCAACATACCTATCTATAGCTCCTTGACCGTTTTGCGCAGACACCATAAATTATTACGCCTGCGAGCGACTCACTTAACCTAACTAATCTAGATGCCCTAGAATGATACCTAGATAAATTCTTTAAATATACCATCATAATTGGTGAAGTTTTATTTTATTACAAGACACCAATCAGACTGGAGAAATATGGTGGCTCTTATCTTTTTTTTTGTGTTGAAATTTTAAGGATTGTTGCAGTGTTGAATTGTTTAACTACACGAATTAGTTTTTGTGTTTTATATCGTTACTTTCAAATAATGTAAACTCGAACAAAATCCATTTAGCCATTTTAGCATGAAGTATAGCTATCCCACAAGGCGGTCCCAAAATAAGTCAGATATTTCATAGATTAACTGGAACAGACAGACAGACTAAAAGACACTACGATTTTCTATATGTATATAAAAAAAAATTGCTTTTCACTCTTGACAACGCCCTCTTTATATTTGCAAAATTTTAGTAAAACCGGAACAGCCGTTTCGACGATTAGTCTTAACCAACAGACAAACAAACACACAGACAAACAAACAAAAAGTAGCGTATGTCACTTCTCACACCCGTCTTTTCACGTCTGCGAAGTTTCATTAAAATTGGTTTAAATGTTTTAAAGTTTAGCTCAAACAGACAGAGAGACGGCCTGACAATCTTTTAATCACATCTTTGAAAGTTTCATTGAAATAAGTTCAACCCTTTTGGAGATCAGTTCGAACAAACAGACGGACGGACAGACAGACAGATAAACAAAAAGTATTGTATGTCATTCCTGATAATCTATTCATCGTGTCTGTGAAGTTTCATTGAAATCGGTTCAGCCGTTTCGGAGATTAGCTCGAATAGACGGACAGACAGACATATAAAAAATTGGGTCACGAAGTCACATAGATCTCGTCAAAACATCAAGTTTGAGTACCAACACGATAGGTTTGCGATTGATGGTTTCGAAAATATAAGCATTAAAAAATGTGGTCACGTGGTCACATAGATCTCGTCAAAACATCAAGTTTGAGTACCAACACGATAGGTCTGCGATTGATGGTTTCGAAAATATAAGCATTTAAAAATGTGGTCACGTGGTCACATAGATCTCGTCAAAACATCATGTTTGAGTACCAACACGATAGGTCTGCGATTGATGGTTTCGAAAATTTAAGTATTTAAAAATATTTTTATTCACATTTTTAAATGCTTATGTGGTCATGTGGTCACATAGATCTCGCCAAAACATCATTTTTGAGTACCAACACGATAGGTCTGTGATTGATGGTTTCGAAAATATTAGCATTTAAAAATGTGGTCACGTGGTCACATAGATCTCGTTAAAATATCAAGTTTGAGTACCAATGCGATAGGTCTGCGATTGATGGTTTCGAAAATATAAGCATTTAAATTGTGGTCACGTAGTCGCATATCCACGTCTGCAAAGTTTTATTGAATTCGGTTTAGTTGTTTCGGAGATTAACCGGAACAGACAGACAGACAGATCGACAGACAGACAGACAAAAAACAGCTTATGCCACCCCCGATAATGCCCTCTGCACGTCTGCCAAGTTTCATTGAAATCGGTTCAGCCGTTTCTGAGATCAGCTCAAACAGACACACAGACGAACAGACAGACAAACAAAAAGTAGCCTATGTCACTCCCGTTGATGTCCTCTGCACGTCTGCCAAGTTTCATTGAAATCAGTTTTGCTGTTTCGGAGATCAATTCAAACAAACAAACAGATGGACAGACAGACAAACCATAAGTAGCCTATGTCACCCGCGGTAATGCCCTCTACACGTCTGCAAAGTTTCATTGAAATCGGTTTAGCCGTTTCGGAGATTAGCCGGAACAGACAGACAGACAGACAGACAGACAGACAGACACTTCAATTTTATTAATATAGATTAAAAACATTCGTATTCGAATCTACTGTATTCTTGGGAATCACATTGGACGTGAAATTGCAATGGGATCCGTATATCACTAACTTGGCGAGAAGGCTTGGTTCTGCAGCTTACGCTGTAAAAAAATCGTTTCCTTTTGGACATAGAAACCGCGAGGCTGGTGTATTTCAGTGGGTTCCACAAAAGTTTAAAGAAATTAATATAATGACATTGCAGTATCAATATATATTTGAAAACGTAATGTACGTAAAAAAAATATTGTATTATTTAAAAAAAATGTCATCCGCATAATGTTCATACAAAAAAAAAAAAATAAACTTGCTAACCATGTCAGCCGCCTCTATAAAATCACAAAATATTTTAAAGGGCAATGTGTACGCTTTTAAAATAAGATCCCAGTTGACATTCAAGATCTACCCCTTAACAAGTTTAAAACTACAATAAAACGAAAGCTTTATGCAAAAGCTTATTATTAAATATCAGACTACTTAAATTATAAAAATATCCTATCAGTTTGTTTCAATAATATTAATCTTTAAGCACTTATTGTTAAAAATTTTTTTTATAATTTTGTTACAAAGAGCGTTCCTCAGTTTCTTGCGTATTTTTCTGAGAGGAACCAGCATTTTTGAATGCGCCTTTGTGGTGACGTTCTTCCACAAAGTAATAAAATTCACTCTTGTGACGTATTTCAAGATTGTGTTACATAACTACGAAATGAAGGTATTTGATCGGATTATGAAATACAAAAATGTGAATAAATAATTTTTCTGAGTTTTCAATTTATTATACTATCACTTACACAGAGAATCAAGTAGGTTAAAGATGACATTTGACAGTATTTGCTCAGAGAAACGTATCCCAAAAATAATTACACAACCAAAATAAGTAAAAATATTAGGCATACGTAAATAGTTTGGTCTTAAAATGATATCATCATCATTATATTATTTTGAGACTAAACTATTATTATATCATTTTAGAGAGCGGTTAAGTCGTTAATCTTTTTCACTTACATCTTTGGTATGATTTGATGTCACATTTTAGTTTATGACCACATCACCAAATCAGACCAGATCACATACATACACATGCGCAAAACGCACGTACATACACAAAATATATCAATTTTAGTTTGAAGATATGGAAGAGTGGAGTCTGCTGACACAATAAAGTAGTCTTCAATCATTAAGTTAAAGTTAGGTGTGTGTTTGAAATTTGTAACTAAATAAACCATTTGCTACCACGTGCTTACGGGTGTTAATAATTTTCTGTTACTGACATATTACGATACTTAAGAATTAATTCTGGATTATTTAGCAGCTTATTCACAGAAATCTATGCAGTTTCCACTAAACTTCAACAGTTTACAACAGTACAACAAGAAACCACTTCATCAAATATAAAAATTTTGAACTAAAAATGTGGTTGAAAAGTGATAATTCAACCTTTTAAGATTGTTGTTGTTTATGTCATATATAATAAAAATAATTAATATGCAATTTATAAAAAATTCAAAAACAATGGAAAGTCGTCGAAATCAAACGATTTTTGTAACTACTTAATAGATGATTGTAATAGATGAACCACTCAAAAACCCCATTGGTTGCGACCCGCTTGGTGGCCGAAATATTCAGAAGTTTAGAATTAAGTTTCAACTAAGTCCTACTAAGTACAAAAACCAAGAGGATCATGAGTGAAATCAACAGGTTTTTGTAATCACATTTCATTGTCACATAAGTTACGATGTCGGCGGACCTTGTGACATTCATTTGATTTGAGTATTTATTAATAAAAAACTCATTAGTCAATACCTCAATGGCGGGAATCGAACCCACCGCTTTTGTATTAAAGGCTGGTTTCTCAGCTACTCACCCACCACAGCTTTTGCGAGTTGTCTTTGTTAATAATTTTCCAACAAGAATAAAGTCGTAGCATATTGAGGACAGTCCGGTTGAAATTGTTTCGACTAAATAGATACATTGTATTTTCTCAATGGCTAAACAAAAGTAAAGTTTTTGTGTACTCGTAATACTTTATAGCTGTAAGCAGACAGCTATAAAGTCTTACGAGTACACAAAAACTGTAAAGTCATAGCAGAATTTCAAATGGTAAAATATCCAGTCGTTTTCTTATAGGCCACTTCTTTTATAAATCTTAAGAATGGTTTCCCAATCTAAAATAAAAGGTACGTTCTAAAATTTGTGGGTGACTGTTCGAATGCCTACAAAATTTTTGTAAAACTCAATACAATCAAATTATGAATTGCACTCAGCGATAACCGAACTAGAGGAAAGATTAATAAATACAAATACGACTAATTTCGAAGACATTTAATATTACAATGTTTTACATTCCTTATATGAAGAGCTGTAGAAAGGTTACAAATTGCAGAAATTTTCAACTTTTTTAATTATTACTTCATCGAACAGTCGAATTGGGGTTTTATTCCAGTCAATAAATAATACAGGCTTTACTTGAAAATATATCATACTATTCGAAGAGCACTTTCTGTAATGCTGTATGATGAAGTCAACCGCGGGATTTTTTATTTTAACACTTGACTGTATTACTGTATTTATCTTGTGGTTTGATTTCGTATGTATAAATATATGATTGTTATCTAGGCCATAACAAATTTTAGGCATGAGAGAAGGTGGTACTTTCGCATCAATATGAGCATCGAGAATAGAAATATAGCGATGCAACTCAGGTATTTTCAGGTCTCCCTCAACAAAACTGAGCTCTTTGTTGTTGTCATCAAGTCCAATTACATCTTTTTCGTTTAGAGCATTGCCGATTTTAACCGATTTGTTGAAGTTGTTTTTTTGTTTATTATTTTCAGGGACTTCAATATATACGTCTGGCGTATCTATAGTTTTTTTGTCGCGTATAAAAAAACCATGGTTGATTTTTGAAACATGTGTCTGGTGATCGAAAGGATCCAAAAATTTTTGAGCTAATTGTTTAGTCCTTACGATTCCTTCGTTATTATTATTGATTTCTGGATAATGTTGGGTATTACTATGAATAGCTATTTCTTCTACATTTTCTATATTTTCAATACTAACTGGTGGTGTTATGTTATCGAAATCGGCTCTTACTTTTCGTGACCCTTGTTTCCTTTTTTTCATTATTTCAGTTAAGTATTGCGAAAAAAAATGTGGAAAAGGACGCACCTTACGAGGAATTTCAGTTTCATCTTTATGCCAATTTAAATTTGAAGAATTTTTACGGTTTTCAAATACTGTTTTGATGCCAAAAGGTCTTGGTCTATGTGAGTACTCTATGGGTTCATCTCCAAAACAGTCTTGATGTTTTATATTTTTGGAATATTTATATTCCGTAATGTTTTTATTTTCACTTCTGTTGAATATTTCAACTTTATTTGGTTGTATTTTAGAATATAATCTTAATATGCATTCTCTTAGGTCACCTTCGATTATCTGCACATTGATTTCAGAACTTCTAGTTTTCCTTTTTAATATATTCTGTTCTACTCTATATTTTCCTGGTGGTGTAATTTTGGTAATTTTGAGATTTGACGAATATGGATACAAATCCATAATTTTTATTAATGGTGGTGTTGGCGGTATGTTCTTCTTCGCTTGTTTATTATAAAAATTTATATTTTTAAGGTATTCTAATACTCTATTAGCAAATTTGACTCCTGTCCAATGACCGTATACTTTACTGTCATTACTTGGTGGTGGAGGGATTTCAATTTCAGATACGGCAACTTCATTACTTTTCTTGAAAATTGTAGATTTATGTGAATTATACATTTTCGATGTGTTCTGTTCATTAAGGTAATTACTAAAACTTTTGCCATGTGCAGGAGGCGGCGGAGTTTCAAAAATAGAAATAGCTGAAAGATCTTCAGTTTCAGATCTTGTTTGCTTTAAATAAGATTTAAGTTGTTTTTCAAAGTTTCTCTCTTGTCTTTTTTTGTAGATCTCTCCATCCAATTTTTGTTTTCCCAATTGGTTAAATTTCAAAAAATTTAATATTTTTATTTCGCTAGATGTTGTTTCTGGTAGATTGAGACGACCTACGGAATGATCTATTGTACTATGTGGTGTACTGAATTTAATATGATTTCTTGGTATACTTTTAGTACTAATAATTAGTGGTAAATTATTATGATAGTACTTGTCCGTATTCATATCGTGAGAAGTTCCATGTGTTGTATGGTAACCGTTAGAATTTGTGTTTATTACATGATTAGGGGAATATTTTTGATCGTCTTTTTGACTGGTTTCAATTCTGACATCTTTTTCTATAGTTGACAACAATATCATGTAAAATCCATACATTTCTCCTTCAAAATACATTTCGTTCTCTGTAATAAATAGTAATTAACTGTGAACGGTCATGTGAACTATATCGATATATCTTAGATATATTTTCATTTTATGATTTATATTTTCATTACATGGTTTTTGATCGTCTAGAAATCATACTGGAGCTAACAAAGTATTTGTTACGCTACAAAATGTTTACTTATTTAAGAATTATATTTTTTTGTATTCGTAAGAAAGTTACACATACTTTAAACATATTTTTGAAATATGTTTTGGTAAATAAGCACATTGCTACATTTACTAAAATATCCATTACCGCTTTCATCGAATCCTTGCCCCAGGAAAACAAATCCATCTCTAGGTAGTGCGTACCCTCGTAACTGTCAACAGGTAATATGATTTATTTAAAAGGGCACATGACATTAGAGTAGGTAAGAATTGGTAAGTGGGAGGATAGGTTGTCTTCTTCAAGTATGCGGTTTATAGCGTATTCAAAACCAATTTCTTAACCTAAACTCTAAAATGCGATATCAGACCATAGCAAAGATCTAAGATAAAGGAATGAAAAACTTAACCGCTTTCTAAAATGAGACAAATCTGAGGCCAGACTACGTAAGCATAAGGTTTTTACTTATTTTTGTTGTCTGAGTAATTATTTTTGAAACACGTGTCTCCAAACTAATACCGTCATATGACACATCTAACTTACTCAATTTACTGTGGTGAAAACTATAATTTATCATTCAAATGCCCCTTATCACTATATTCGCTAATTTACAAATATGTATTCGTATAGAGTTTTCGGTGAAGATGAAAGTAAGATCTGGTGTACTTTACTAGAAATAAAATATTAATTCGTATGCATTTCTCTGGCGTACTTTTACTATTTCTAATAGTTCTATTAGGACTTATTATTATTTCTATTTTTCTACATAGTATATATTGTTAGTAATTTTTTTAGTAAAAGTATTAGTAAAAGTTACTAAATACTAGTACTAGTATTAAAAATAAAAATTTTTTGTGCAGAGAAACACATACGAATTTATTCTACAGTAAGTACACCTGGATTGGTTTTGTCGTTAAATTATAACTTTTGTAAAATCAAGCAAACAATCTATAGACTTGCAGAAGAGTTGAGAAGTTACAAAAATTAGGCACGACTTTCAAATACACTTTGTAATGTTAAGATTCACGTTTTAACTACAGTCGGAATTTAACATCTTTTTTTTTCATGATTACACGATTATAATTTTGTTTGTATATGTATGTTCACTTATATATGTACTAAAAAAATAAAAAGTAAATTCAAGTAACCAAACATTTAGTATAACTAAACTATTAATATTAGATGTCATTCATCAAATATTAGTATAATTACAAATATTACAATTTTATTGCAAACTGCTTTTAATAACAAGTAGATCTGATCGTGAGAAGTTAAATGGTTTGTATAACTTAAAAAAAAATTACAATGCTTAGTTTCGAGATTGCAAAATACGGTATTATGTTGTAACTTGAACAAATAAATTTAACTATTATATTAAATCGTTATCTAAAATGTTACCTTAAACGTTTAATCGTTATTTGAGACTTAAGAATGTATTATATATAACGTAGCCTTCGTGAATGTGATTTATATGTAATTACTGTCGCTATGTATATCTTGTATTTATTATTCCAACCTTGTGTTGAGCTCTACTTTCGCAATGATTTCGGTTGTCTTTACCAATTTGTCGTGTAACTAATAATGACAGGGTATCATTCAGTCGTGACACTGACTGCTGACCTCTAAATCATTTCGTAAATAGCGCATCTTTCATCTTTACTATTATAATAAATGAAGAAAATCAATTAAGTATCGAAATGTAGTAACTATTCGTACTTCTTGATTACATAATTTGCAGTCAACCATGTCTCACCTAGAAAACATTTTAAGTATTTTTTCTTGTGTTTAAGACTTTATTAAGACGCAAAATAGGCGCTTTGACGTCGAGTTGCGGAAAAAGAGCCCGTTCAAAAAAAAAGAAGACTTTATTACCTCTTTAAGTAAAAATAAAGTCTTTTTTTACTATAAACACACTCTTACTATTTACTAAAGCAAAATGTAAGTGGCTCAGTACGTAATTTTCCCTCAATCGATTCACCACAAAGTAAATAAACTTAATGGTTGCAAATAAGTGGAAATTCATGTGCATTTTCGGCATTTAGGCCGTAATTATTTCATGACTGAGATTCTGCTACCAATTCCAAAATAGTGTTACCTCCTGCAGATAATTCGACTAGTAAAAATACTTTTAAAGCATTTCGATGCCAACAGGTCATCTCCTAATAACTTCAAAGTCAAACTTACTCGGAAATACGACCAGTAAGTCAGAGTTGACGATTTCGACTATTAAATTAAATTGTTTCAGTCATAATAAACGGTGATTTGGTAAAATAGGAAGTATTTAAAGGATGGTTCTGTGTTTGAAAAGATCGCTTTGTAATCGCTTGTTGGTCAACAATGGCCAAAGATTAAAAAACTGTACAAACGCTCTAACACATTTTATATTCTTCTGTGCACTACACGCACGTACTTATAAACACAAACATCCGCAGCTACTTCCAATCAAATACTGATCACGTTACGTGATGGTAGTATTAACTTACTCGCCTCAATTTTTTGCGCTGTTAATAATATTATTGTCTATTATTTGCCCATGCGACTTAATAATAATAACAATAATAATAACACACACAATCACAACAACGTCTAGGTCCCAAAGTAAGCATTAGCTTGTATTTTGGGTACCAAGCGAAGACACCACATACATATAACAACCAAGACCCGGTGCCAGTATTAATATTCATCATATAAATACTGACCCGACCTGGGATTCGAACCCGGGACCTCCAGCTTCGCAGGCAGGGTTGCTGCCCACTAGGCTTAGCGGTCGTCACGGTTATGTGACTATAATAAAGTAGACTTACATAGGTAGGGGAGACCGGGGTCGGTTGGCTATATGGGCACGTTGACTAACAGGCAATAACTTCCAAAATATTCGTCATATCATGATGTCCATCAGATTGTGAGTTCAATGTGAGGAGACGCTCAGTTACTCGTCTCGGCGCGCCGGAAACAGATGCATTTTAGGAGCAACGGCGACATTTTAAAAATTCAGATAAGACTGTAAATATTTTTATCAGAATTTCTTTTGATTTTCTGACTGCAGTGTATATCGAAAGGTTTTGTAGTCTTCTCTTTTTCGAAGTACAGTTAATAGACTATAGATTAATACCACACATTTGCTTTATTAATGTTATAAGTTGTGTGCTTGAGCTCCGGTTAACAAAATGGCCGAGCGGGGATGGTAGGCCAACATGTGTACGGAGTTGATTGACTAATGAGTCTACCAACCCTATATGTTTATTACAGTGTTGTTTGATATTTTTTTCATAAATTATTTTGGGCCGATTTCTAGAATATCGACGAACTAGTTTTATTTATTTTAAGGCAATTTAGGTATAAACTACACGAACTGGGGTAAATAGATAGTATTTATAACAATAAGACTAAAAAGTACTTACATGATAGATTATAAATGTTATTTTATATGTGGGTAGGTATAGGTACTGTTGTGTTCTTATGTTCCATTTAAGAAGTTTATTAATTTGGTATGGTTATTTGATATTTCTGTTAGTTTATTGTTTAGATACAAAAAGAGTCCTAATCGGAGAAATACTTTAGGTGTTGTTACCTACTTGTTTAAAATAAGTAAATGACGTTGAACTGTGAAATTTTGTTTTATTTACCAATTATATCCAACGATTTTTTTTGTATTGTCAACCTACTCCACATAGTGTGTCAACCAACCCCGATAGAGGGGTTGGTTTACTAAATAGACTTGTTATCAAAAAAACAAAAATTAATCGTCTTCTTATTTAGTAAGAAACTTCAAACTAACTGCATTAATAATCAATAAAATGCTCTATTTAGAACCGTTCTATATCATTTTATTTTGGAGTTATTAGCTAAAATATAAAAAAACTAGTCAACCAACCCCGGTTTCCTCTAATTTAGATTGACTAGTCACAGAAATTAGGTCAAATTAAGCTAAAATATTTCCTAATTACATAAAAGTCGATTTGTAGGTAAGTTTAACATTCTAGTCGAACGGCCATTATATTTTATTAAAATGAAGAAGCTATGTGTAGACTACATAATTTTATATTGTAATTCCTCAGGTAATTAAACGATACTTTTATTTGCTAAAATTTAAATTGAAATTTTAAATTTACCATTTTATTAATAACAAAATATACCAAATCCCAGTTATGGCACTTAAATAGAAACAAATACAGACGTTTCACTTTCAAAAATCTTTGATTACTTAAGTATTTTAAAAGACCTTCGGCATTTTTGAACGTAAAACTATAATACAAAATAAAATTTGCATCTCGTACAAGATTTCGACGCATTATGTGGGAAATCATCCAAAATGTTTGACTAATATTCATTAAATACATTTTTTGTTAGAGTCAAAAGGTTTTTATTAGATCAAACATTATGTATAAGAGTAAAAATTTACTTTTTAATTTTTGTGTACTTCACACTCTATCACTAGTGAAATAGGTACTTACATAAATATCACCTCATTAAGTAAGTAAGTAGTGAAAAATAAAATAGTAATTACTTTTAAAAGTGGTCAAAATTACCAAATTACTAACTGGAACTGCACCACACGTCCTATCGACGTCGAATCTACGTCGGAAAAGTAACCTACGCATTTACCTATTGATTGTGATTACCAGAGTAACGTGAAATAAACGTTACCGGCAGGTGCTTCTTTTCCCCATTTAGGTGGAATCGACGTAGATTCGAGGTAGATTCGGCGTAACTTTATTTGGTCGCAGTAAAATGGCAACTTTAAATTAGTGTAAATCAAACAAACCTTTGCTGGGGAGGGTGCAGATAGAATCAACCTATTAGTCCTACTAACTTTGGCTTCTGTCCGAATCATCCTCGTTCTAGATTTTGAAATGTCTGTCTTAAATATATAGATACAATTCCTTTATCTAACTTAAAATAATAATAAAAAATAAAACTAATCCAATAATCCACCCCTCGTCGCCCCCGACGCAAATGTGCCCATGACGCTCATCGCATTGCCGCGCTGAATTGCAATGGCAATTCTATGCACCAGGACAGACATTAATTCTTACTCACGCTATTAATGTGATTTTACTCTGATTTTGAAATTATCCTTTTATTTTATTTACGCCCTAATTTGATAATCCAGTAGCATAATTATTTTGAACAGCGGCATTATTTTTTTCCCTAAACTCCGTTTTATTTTTTACCCACGACGCGAAGCTACGAAACGAAGACGTTAAACGTGTTTAAAAATAACTGATCCTGTTTTGATGCAGTTTTTTGTACCACGTAGGTATTATTTATAAGGATAAGGACCACCAGAGTCACCACAGTAAATGTGTTTCTTAAAACGGCTGTAACATTGATGCGATTTTTTTTATTAGGTACATTTACACCACTTCAGATCTGATCCCTAACTATGTTTTACAGTTAAGGCTACAAGGGCATGTTGCAGTTGATTTGGTTTTCGAAAACGGCTGGGCTGATTTTAATGCTGTTTATGGTTTTACATACATATTACCTTAGAGAAAATTTTTATATACGTTCGACTGTTACCGACCCCTTTGATGATTTTTTTTTTGTACATAGTTATCACTTCAGACTTAAACCTTGCTTGTAATGTATTTAAGAATAAGTCGCTTGTGAAATAAATTTTATAACCAAGCCTTTTTTGAAGTACTTCTACTTATACTAGTAAATTATAAATATAACATTAATAAAGTGAATACCTTGTAAACAAAAAGATAAATTAGGGATTAATTCAATGTTTACTGTAGAGCTATTTGCTTCCGCCATTTGAGAAAATTATAATTATTAAATATTTATTAATGTTAGTAATTTAAAAAGTATTTAATAATTAAGCTCAAACAAATGTTTGAACCTAATAATTAAATTTTTTTTTCGAAACAAAATAAAATATTTTTTTTAATAATACTTCATTCACAGCTTCGCAGGATGTAAGCTTCCCGTCGACGTACAATACCCACGACCCGTAGACAGACTGATATGACATGCATACATGCCGCCAGATGTCCTTGATCCAGTCGATAGGAGTTTGAGAATGTCTGTTATTGATTGACACTCTCAAATATTCGCCTCCGGACTCGATCCAAAGTCTTACAACACTCTTCTGATTTACTGTGAAATAATAAACGTGTATTCACTATGTCTTCAAATGTGTACATTTAATTATTTATTTGAGCAATAATAGTACTGGTATATAAAAACCTGCCAATTGCGAGTCAATCGCGTGCACTGTGGTTTCATACAGTTTGTTATAAACGTATATTATTGACTTGTGTGTAGTTAATCAGAATATCACGTAAAAGCATAATTCGGATTAAAAATTCATAAAATATTTGTATTATTAATATGATATTTATAAAATTATTTTTATGTGATATAGCTAAGTTCCCCAATCCCAGTGGTCTTCGTGGGGACAGACCATTACCCTCCAGCCAATCAACAAAACTCAAACTCAAAAGTTAAAACTACTTTTAAAATTTGTACCTATAACGTCAGATCGCTCTCGTCAACTGAAAAATATCTTGAGCTGTCTTATGCACTAAAAGATATAAATTTCGACATAATAGAATTGTCAGAAGTCGGAAGAAACAACTGCAATATCGAAGAATATAACAATTAAATTTTCTGTTATATGGCGGAAACCTAAGGTTTACGTGGCGTCGGATTCCTCATTTGATATCTTTATAAAAATAACATTATTAACTTCCAGGGAATTTCTCAGAGAGTGGCTCTAGTACAACTAAAGTCTAGTACACTAAAATTCGAAAACCAATCCATTTCAGTCATTCAACTTTATGCACCCACTGAAAAATCGTCCGAAAATGAGATTGATAAATTTTACGATGACACTCATCGAACGAGTCTCGTCGTACTCGTCGTACGAATGTTACTCGTCATTGGTGATTTTAACGCTAAAATAGGGGATTCTAAAAAACACGAAGATATAATAATGGGAAAGTATGGATATGGCAAGAGGATAGAAAGAGGAGAAAGATTTATAGTATATGCATACGAATTTAAGCTCTCTACAAAGAATACGTATTTTAAGAAAAAAGAAAGTAAGAGATGGACACTGGATCTCTCCTGACCATCATAAAAAAAATTAAATTGATTTTGTTTTATCTAAAACTCATTACAAATAACAAACATAGAGGCTATTTCAAATATAAAATTTGTTTCAGATCACAGACTAGTATGAGCTACCCTTAGACTAGACTTACCGTTAAGACTCAAAAAAAATTTCCAGTTCTCTTAAACACCCTTCAACGCCAGATGCAGTTGGCTTTTTTTATTAAACAGTTACATAATTACATTGCACCTGACGAAAAAGCATGCGAAAATACCAAAAATCTACAAAATTATTACAATTACATAGAAAAACCCATAATGAAAGGACTAAAGACGAAAAAAAGCAACAAAAAAAGTAATAATATTCTAAGTGAAGATGCTAAAACACTAATTAAACAATGTTCTGAACTGACAAAACAGAAACCTAAAAACAATGAAGTAAGAAAAGAATAAGCAATATTTTCAAAACAACTAACAAAGTAATCAAAACAGACTGTGAGAGACATAGAAAAAAATTATTGAAATCTTCAATTTTTTTTTTCAATGTTCAATTATTCATTGTTTTTAGGTTTCTGTTTTGTCAGTTCATAACGTTGTTTAATAACGAATTGTGTTCCAATAAAGACCTAGGAACCCACAAAAAAGGATACAGGAACTGGAAAATAAAACAAAAGGGCCAAAAAGTAGAACTGAAATAATAAAACAGGCAACGACTTCTTACCGGGACCTTTACAAAAAAGTAGATATAATCACTGACGATGAAATTGAAATAAATACAAAAAATATAGAGGTGTCAATGACATCGAAAAAAAAGAAGTAGCAACAAACATTAAAAAACTAAAATTTAATAAATAAGAGTCCCGGACTCGATGGGGTGACAAATCGAGCTGTTAAACTTGGAGCTCCAATCTTAATACCTCACCTGACTCAATTGATCTGATTTTAGACATAGAGACCATTTCTTACCAGTGCCCCCTCCACCCCCCGCCCCGCACATAATATTACTCTACAAACAAGGGAATCTTCTAGACATAAAAAACTATAGACCCATCAACCTTATGCCTTGTCTGTATAAACTTTTTGCTTCAATATTACTAAGTCGAACACAAATCAATTGACGATTCACAACCTATTAAACAAGTAGGTTTTAGGTCTACTTTTTCAACGTCTATCATTGAATAGACCACATACATTCAATAGAACAGATCATTGGAAAATACAAAGAATTTAACAAAACATTATATATAGCCTTCATAGATCACAGCAAGGCATTTGATACCATAAGTCACATTGCGATCTGGAAAGCACTTAATGTTAACAATAAATACATTAACATATTAAAAAACATATACACAAAAAGTGTGAGCAATATTAAACTAGAAAGAAAAGGAGACGATATTAAAATCAGAAGAGGAGTCAGGCAAGGAGATCCTCTCTCTCCTAAATCATTCATAGCGATTTTAGAGAAAGTGTTTAAAAATATTAACTGGAGGAATAAAGGTATCAAAATTAACAACAACTATCTAAGCCACCTGAGATTCGCAGACGACATTGCTATCTTTGATGAAAGTCCTAAGGAATTGCAAACTATGCTGAACCAACTAAATCCAGAAAGCATTGAAGTAAGATTAGAAATGAATTTTAGTAAAACAAAAATAATGGCTAATTAATTGACAGATTATAACATATTTGAAGGTACACAGAAGTAAGACTTTGTTGAGGAATACATATATCTCGAAAAACTAATAAAATTTAAGAAAAAAGGTAACGTTGAAGGAGTAAACAGAAGAATAAATATTGCATGGAAAAAATACTGGTCCCAAAAAGTTATATTTAAAGGAAGTTACAGATCTGACTTAAAGAAAACAGTAATGTAGACTTGTGTTTATCCCAGCCTACTATACGCTTGTCAAACCTACACAAATAAAGTGAAAGCTTCGATTGAAACATGTCAAAGAAGGATGGAAAGAAGCAGGTTGAAATTAAAAAGAATGCATAAAGTAAAAAAACAAAGCGATTAACGAGAAGAATACATTAAGAGATGCATACAAAAGGTAGTCCGATGACATTACTGAACTTGGAGGATATGACTGGATAGAAAAGAATGAAAGAGATTGGAGGAGGCCTTCACCCAAGAGGGATCCATTTAAATAAATAAATAATTTACTTAAACTAACTACTTACAAACTAATTATTTAATCAACAAATGTAAACTACTAACTAACAAAAAAATGTAAGTGAATGGAAAATAAATAAAAGTATTATTATTATTATTATTATTATTATTATTATTATTATTATTATTATTATTATTATAGCTACAAAATAACGATTTCCTGATTCATTACTTGGGCTCTAAGTTCTTGTATGTGTGTTTTTATTGACATAGCAAAATCACTTGGACGTTTCATTTTAAGCTAAAAATAAGATGCAGGAAAAAATGTATGCGACATGTTTAGCATACAACGTCGTATATACAGGATATCGAACCGATTACGCGTCCTTCTCAGGGCCGCAACCCCCAGCTTTAAATCAAGTTATAGACATTTTGCACAAAAGTTTGTTAAGTCTCAGAATGAATGAATGAAGCTATCAAGGATCTCAAATTTCTAACAGTTTTTCAAGAAGAAATACCGATTGCATTTTAACAATATGTATTATACATTGATGAATGATTGAGTAATATTGATGCCTAATTCAAATTATGAAAATGCAATAAACACAAGATATTACAGTCAGGTGATATTACGTACACGAGCAATGATACGAGGACATGATCGGAATCTGAATCCAACCAAAAAAAAGGTGTGTCCACAACAGTGCATGGTAAAAGTTAAAACCTAGTACAAATATGTAGCTACAAATAAATTTCAACATCTGATATCAGTTCAATGTAGCAGTCGGTTACGTACTAAGGCCATATATGACTTGTGCTATAGTACATGGATCACGTTTTAACTTAACTTCAACTTTCGTAAGTACCTACCAAAATCAAAAGTTGAATAAGTTATGCAACGCATGCTCTGAAACACTACAGTACAGATCCAGTTTTAATGCGGTCATTATTATTAATATCGTCACCGCAATCAGTTAATGTTCGACCCATTTAATGTTATACTTTGTTCAGAAGATTGGGAAATACCGATACTAAAAAATCGAAGGTCCACTTAGCATTAACTCTGCTAAGAAATAATCGATTATAAAGCGATGAACACTGAAATGAGATCAATTTAACATAGTCTGTTCTTGATACTTTACTAATGTTCTTGGATTCAGTAGCTCAAGGAGATGACTGTAAATCTATTCGATCTTTCGTCAATCAGTACTAACTTTTAATTGGTTGGACATATCAAAATAAGTATTTATTTGTTTACATCACCATGACGTGCAATGTTATTTTCAAAATTAGTTAATGACTCTTCTGTCAATCCACTATTTTACAAACAATACAACCAAAAAGTTTGGATATCAATTGCATACAAACAAAATATGAAAAGCCTTTGTCCTTAACCTATTAAGTCAAAAGTAATTTAAAAATGAAAGCGCCTCGTTACTTCGGAAGCTATGATAATATTTAAATATAATTTTGGACTTTCACGCAATCACGAAAACTATTTTCATGACTTATTGAAACTGCAGCCGTTGTAGAATTCCATCAAATAAAAATGCGAGAGTGTCGTCGCATCGCCCACTCATTCTTACTACATGGCATTATTTGCGACCGCAACTTAATTATTAGAAAATAGTTGCATCGCTCATTTTACACTCACTGATTTTGCAATACATTTATAAATTGAAAATGCAAATATGAAAAAAAAATTTCACTTGGGCAAATATTTTGCTTGACATGATTCTCTGTTTACTTACACGCATATTGTCATCATGATGCTTGCCTGCCATTGTTGGAGTAGCTACAACTACTCCTCAACAAAGAGGTGAGGAGTTGTGACCACTAACCTCTACACTGGTTTGGTGCGAGTTGTGATTAACCATTTCCAACACAGAAGCAACGATATTGTCAGAACTTGTAATATTTTTTTGACTATAAAACTTAGCTCGGCAAAAGTCAGTTCTTCGGAACACATACCGATACGGGAGCTCGACTGAGGACTTAAGACCAATAGAATAGACCAATATTTCCAAATGCATCACATAAAAGCCGTTTTTAGAACACGTAGTTTCACCGACAATTTATTTGTTTCCAAAGCCCAGCCAAGTGCAAATCAGACTTGAGCTCTGAAGGTTCCATACAGTTACGAGCGTTAACGTATAACGACGTGTTTATCGCTACTCATATAAGCACATTTCAATTTAAAAATAACAAAAAAAAATACAATTTCACTACAAATTAATGACTTCGGGATTTATTTCAGTACTTGTGCTGTCAACGGTATTATTTTCAAGTCAACGGGATTAATTTACTTACAAGCATCAGAATATGCGACATAAATGGCACTATTTTTTTATTGGGTTGACTTAGGAACTTAATTTTTTACAGCCTCAAAGGAATCAGCGAGCTAAGTAACAGAAATGAATTTCTATTTGATTTCTGATGCGTTCCTGAGAAAAATAGATAGAGACGGACAGACGTAAAACAAAGTCACCATATAAAGGTGCTTTTTTTCTTTTGGAGATACGGAACACTAAAAACTCCGTTCTGAATGCGAGATTAAGTCAATACATTATTGAATTTAATAGTGTTCTAACATTACTATAAGACTATAAATCTTTGCTGAGAGTATGTAGTGACTTTTACCTTTCAAAAAACTTACCGGCGTAAGCGAAAATAGTTTGATCCCGGTCAATGTCGAATAATCGTATCCAAGTACAAAATGTGAACTCAGTTAAAGGCGAATCTGGTGTAGCGTGCTTCAGGAACTAAATAAAAATTAAAGTATCAAGTTAATTACCTTTAACAAGTCTTTATTAACAAGAAGGTAAACTTTATAACGTTATACTTTAAAAGCTAACCGAAACTACTAAAGACTAATATAATATATATCAATTACCAACCTGTATATACCCCTTTTGTTTCAGTAAAACTTTATAATTTTCTCCTTTAGTTGTTGCAATAATTAATACCAGACATAAAATTGTCGAAGTATTTGTATAAAACATTATTTAATATTTTCCTTGAAACGGAAAAGAATTGAAGTTTACGAAAAATTCAGGTTGTACAGTAACAGGCACATGGAATTTAAATAAAAACTCAACACTTGCTAGTTCTTGGAAAACTTAGATGAAACTGTCGGTTTTACAATCTACCTGATTTTTATTGTTATGAGATAGTAAACCACAACGTGTTTCTTGCGATTTCTCCATTACCCTTTTAGAGAACGCTAAATGATTTCCATAGTAGTGTTTAAATTAAACTGTCAATACTTAAATAAGAACCACTTAAATGGCAATCTATCTTAATGTTTAAAAATGAATAAATATTCTTCGTGATAAAGCCAAAATATTGGTATAAGATATTGCTGTACCTGATTGTGTGCTGAAACTCACTTTTATATTTCAACCTTGACTTAATTTTTTTTCATCTTGTATAGGTCAAAGCCCCTGCTTACTATATGGGTGCCGGACCAGCACCAAGCACTCTGCCTCGAGGTGGTTCATTGATGAGGGCTTTTTCGCCTGCTGCTCCTCCGGTACCGGCCGATCGAGTGAAAAATTTACCAGGAACAGGTAAATATTTATATGTTGTGGGGTATTTATATTAATAGTTGCCCGTTTTGTATACAGTTAATAATATAGTTTTCTTAGAAAAATCCGATAATTTTTGCAACGTCTCATCAATATTGAAACAACTTAAATTAATTAATAATTACGAGTATGAATAATGATATTTCAAACTGATGAATTATTACTAAAAGCCAGAAGATCTGCATTCTGGTAATCTGTTTTCGTAAGCTTTTTTTGACAAGTCTTTAAAGGATATCGGCACCCAAAAAGGAATTCAATGAAATTATAAAATATCAAAATATTATTTTGTTGTTTTGGTGTTATTAAAAACAAATTATCTACGTTAAAAAAGTGAGCTTCTGTGGAAGAATGTTTTTCATCTGCAGCTTCTAATACTTTTAAAGTTTTCTTCTTGAAACTAGATAATAATTTTTATATAATTCTTTTATCGAGTAATAATAGAAATTGAACTTTATTGTAAAATCATATTTTTGTAATCTACACAATAACATTCATGAACGATATGAAGTGAAGAGCATTTCTTCACTTTAACCATTAGTTACAAGTATCAATATTTTTTAGTATTAAAGTGGTTTTTATTTAGTTAAAGAAAAATAAACAAAAAAAAAAAAAGGATTTTTAAGGTAACATGAAGAGTTGTATTTCTTTTTTATTGAATACTTTTTAAAGTAATAAAATTTATAATAAATAATACCTCGAATTAGGATCTCGAATTAGGACCTCGAATTTTTCACCCTTCGCCACTGATGCATATTAGATATACATATATGTATAGTATGGATGTACGTAAAGTATGTGTGTTAAAGTGTATATATGTGTGAATGTATAATATATATGTATGTGTTAACGGAATCTTTTGACGTAATTTCGATCAATTTCAAGACGTCTGACTAATTTAAAAACATGCACACTCGAGTCTCGTAATCACTATCGTATCTTAGTTGATTGGTTTCAAGAACTAAATTATAGCTTACAATAACTTAAAAAAAAAAACACTTGCAAACCGAACTAAAAAGTATAAATAATTTTGAAATACAATGATTTTTATAGGTAAGTTTAAAATACAGTATAAATATCGATTTACTATATTGCAAGATTTGCAAATATTGTAGACGAAACCATAAACTGTTCCACGCAGAATAAGTCAATACGGCTAATAACATAAGATGAAATATTTACGTTTGTTGTTTTTTTGTAAAATGTAAAATAAATTTGAAAGTTGTGATGTGATTAAAAATATTAAAAAACCACAATGTTGTTTAATTCAACACTGAATAGGTGCCTATTAAGGTGTCTACCTTAATAGGCATGTAGCCGCATGAAACGTCTATTTCTTTTCTTAAAAAGTCTATTATTTTTAAGTTATCAATTGTTTACATAAAAGTATGAACTAACTAGAAGCCTTCTTCTGCGTTTACCGTCAAACCACTCATATTATAGCTAACTGGTGTAAAATGGCAAGTTTTAGTCCGAGTTTCAGTGCGCAAGGTCCCCGCGCGCCGATTCAATCCCCCAAAATTGCGTAATGTCACTTCGATACTGTGAACTAACATTTAGAACTCTATTACACCAAACGCTGTTGTCAAATTTGTTTACTCTATGATTGTTTACATAAAATCCTTTAGTAATATTCTTTTTTAAACTTTGTCTTTTAACCTCCGTGTATATTGCAACATTGCAGATTTATATTACAAAACTAGTGAAAATAATGGGGATAAGTGAAAATTTATTTTACGGTGCACCCTACCTAGTGAGATTACATGATAATAAGTTTAATACTTAAAACGTCATGATAAGAGTCAAAGTCAACTATGTTACGTAACGCTTACTTATTTATTCGAAACCCGAACATACCGCCCTTAATATCAAAAACACGTGTTACGTATCATAAAACCTTTTATACAAGCTCCACGGGGCGAGCCGCGCGAAAACAACTTTCATGCCTCCATGATATAAAAACGTATGTACTGACAATGACTCTATAAGTTAATTGCTATAGTTAATCCCTTTTTTAATTTTTTAGCTCATCCAGCTGAAGGATACATGTCATCGCCTGAAAGAACTTCAGCCCGGGTGCCATATGAGGACCCTTATTACACACAATACTTGGGGCCCGCTTCTAGGTCAGCTATTGCACCTGTTATCGACGAGGAAGCAGGGTAAGAACTATTTTAAATTAGTTTTAAACTCGTTAATGAATCTCACATAAATAGATATTTTATCAACACACTTAGATCATGTTACGTGTATGTTGGTGTGATTAGACTAAATAATTGTTTCTGCGATGCAGTGTTTTATGTACATTCTATGAGAAATTTGATACTATTAATATTTATCTATGCTAATATACATAAATTTATATATGTACAGTATAATAAAGTTGAAGAGTATGTTTTTTTGTTTGAACGCGCTAATCTCTGAAACTACCAGTCAGATTTGAAAAACTCTTTTTGTATTTGATAGCCCTATTCTTGAGAAAGTATAGACTTTTAACCTCCGCAATAATAATGAACATTGTCGTGATAGCCCAGAGCGCAACGAACCTGTCTCAAAATCATAAGGCCATGGTTCGAATCCGGGCGTGTACCAATGAGTTTTTCTGACTTAAGTACACAATATCACTGACACCGTGCTTCGGAGGGCACGTTAAGCAGTCGGTCCCGGACGCTGTCAATAGATGGCGGTCGTTACAGTTCCCAACTCGCAGTGGAGCAGCGTGGTGGACTTAAGCTCCAAGGCCCCCCTCCTCACCCTGGGGGAGGCCTAAGCCCCTGCAGTGGGGTAAAAATGGGCTGATGATGATGAATAATAATCCGGTACCTAAGTATCTATAAGTATAGTATATAAATATATACATAGAATTGTAGTGTCTGACTGTTTGTTCCAACTAATCTCCAAACTATTGAACCATTTATTCTTTTCATTCCTTAAAATTCATTCATTTCATTCTATAACATAAGCATCTGTTGAGGAAAGATTTTTGGAAATGTAAACTTTAACAAAAAGGGAATGGGAGGCAGAACTTTCTGTGAAAGTCTTTGTTCTTTAAAGTTAGAAACATAAAAATTTAAGTTACGGCTTCTAAGCATAAATAAATATTAACATGTATCAAAGTTTTTGGATTACCACATTTAAAGGAGAAAAGGGGGAAGGGGAGAGAAAACGTGTGTTTTACGTCGCTGTTTTTTAAAGGAAAGAACTTAAAAAGTGGAATTATAGCTACTCATCATAAATAAACAATGACAATATTCAGGGTTTTTCCATTTCCACATTTTAAAAGAAGGAAATGGGAGGTGAAAGTTTGTATAGAAGTGTAGATTTTTTTAAAGGTAGGAATTTGAAAATTGAAATTGTAGCTACTCATCATAAATAAATAGTCCCGTGTTTCAGGGTAAAGTATATTGTGGTTTAAAGTTTGTATGGGAGTAACGAAAATTGGTTGTAGCAAAAAGTACTCAGAAACAATCTCGAATGTTAATAGGAACTATAACAGGAACGTGTAGTCTTTTCAATCTGAACTGCGGACGGTCGCTAACGGAATAATATCTGTATATCGTAATATTTTTTTTTAATATCAGGACTTAATAAGACACTAATACTCTTTCATATAAGAATAAGACATTCCTGAACCAAAAATATACTTTGAGGAGAAAAAATCGTGATTCAAAATGTTGGGTATAGTAATTATCCCTCTGCTACTTTTTATTTATTATTATTATTATTTTTTGTATGTTAAGGAAAGAAAAATAAAATAATGTTTAGAAGCAAGACGGGTATTACGCGTAGGTACAGTTACAATCAAACTTTATGGCGGATCTGAATGTTGGCACAAATCTCGTTACAGTAACTGGCAGTTACTGTGTAACGGCAGTGTAACGGCAGCGGGACGCAGTGGAGCGAGGGATATATGACGGAACCTGCGCTAGCACGCATAAAGCGCTGTATTCAGATCCACCATAAAGTTTGACGCGATCTGTACACATTAAGGAAAAGTAAGAAAAGACAACAAGTACTGTTCATTATAATATTGCTCAGGTATAGGGTCACTTTGAACGATAATATGTGTGAATAATTCACGAGTTTAAGTAGCCTAATAATTAAATACCTTTGTTATCGCTTTAGAACTATCTTTGTTTTTCGATATAGTTCACGTTGAGCTGATGCACTTTAGTCCAACGATCTTCTAAAGTTTCAACACCAGTCATTTTAGAAGACTAAAATGACTTTCATCTAGTCCTGAAAATAGTCGTTTACAGCAGCTTTGACCTCATCTCCGTCCCTAAACCTCTGCCCTCCCAAAAATTTTTTTTAGATAGGGGAACAAATAAAAGTCGAACGGTGCCAAATCAAGTAAATAAGGTGGGTGAGAACGCAAATCATGGTGCAGTTCGTTGATTTTTGCCATGGCGACAGCACCTGTAGGTACGCGTGCATTGTCTTTAAAAAAAAAAAGTTTTTTTTGTACAATGCCGGTCTTTTCAGACGAATGCAATCTGGTAATTTATCGAGTAGGTTTATGCACTGTTTATAGTTTGGCCTTTTGGAGGATAATCTATCAATAAAATTCCTTTCGCATCCCAAAACACTGATGCCATGACTTTGCCCGCAGACTTCTCCCCCTTCACTTTTTTTTTTTGAAGCTGAAGCTCCTGGTTCTGTGCACTGCTTTGATTGTATTTTTGATTCTGGTGTATAGTAGTGGACATATGCGTGTCTCATGTGTAGTCACTAATCTTTGCATAAAATAACTTGTATTTTTCATGAAACGAGCCTAATTTTCCTGTGATATTTTCATTCGAAAACGTTTCTGGTCAATACTTAACAATTTTCATATTTTTCATACCCGATTTTCCACTTAGAATGTAATATACCCGTTTCTTACCTACTGCGTCAGCTATCTCTGATAATCTTTTTATCAATTTCAAAAAGGTCCATTCCTCCTTCATTCCAAGGTGAAAATTTGTACTAGTGAGATAATGAACTTTCTTTGGAATTGTTTTTTCTATTATGTTAAACATATTTCACAGTTACTCACATAATTATTTATATCATTATAAATATTTGGCCAATAAATTGAATTTTATACTTCATTTTTCCCACTATTGATCCCTTGATGTCCTTCATGTGCAATACGGACGAATTAACCTGACACCTGGCTCGAAACTCGATTGGATTTAATTAGATTTAAGTTCATCCTACTTGGAGTATTTGTATTGTATTTTATTTCCAATTCTATAAATATGTGTAAAATTAAAGAATAAAAACTACAGTATTTCTTTATATACAACATTGATAATTTCTGGCTAATTTTACATTACGCGAATCATCTCGGGGCGTGAGGTGCCGGCGCCGGTAACTCAAGCCCAGTCCAGCCCCCGCCTGGTCCGGCCCGGCCGCGTATGGCGCTATAGTTTTTATTTCGCGATATCTCCGAAGATAGTATTTTAAATAGTATGGTGTAAAGGCAATTATAATGTTCATGAAATGCTAAAGGTAAATAACGTATTTAATTTGATAACGATTAATACTGTATCCGTATAGATTGCTTTCAAATCCCCCATCATATGACACCATTTTTTAAACATAAAAATAGGTATAGTAACCTATCCATACAATGTAGACATATGCCATTGCGGACCTTCATACATTATTTTGTCATATCTCAAAGGGCTTAGACAGCGTTTTCGATTAAAGCTCCCAGTTGGCTAGATTTTTTCTGACGTCTTCAACAATATTCATCATATTTCAACTAATTTGCACAAAACACTAATCAATCATACACTTAAGCCTTCCTCTTGAATCACTTCGTCCATTGGTGTCAACCATATGCCAATCCGTTTGGTAGTTTTTGAGTTTATCGTATTCAAATAGACAGACAGACAGACAGACAAATGCAGCGGGGGACTTTATTTTATAAGATGTAGTGATAATAATTATTTTATTTCTCATAGACCTGGAGTTTCGTATCTTGCTACATCTTACTACTGTTAAGCCGAGTATCCATTGCGTGAGGCTACCGCGTATGCACGAGCTTGCGAGACTACTACGTTCTGTTATAAGTGGCGCGATTTTGTTTCAGGCAGGATTATACTTTGGCTCAGATTATATAGGCTATGTTTCATACGTATTCAAAAACAGCCACAAACGCCACCGCTCCGAAAGATACAAAAGTTTGTTTCTTACGCTTTAATCTGTAAGAACGATTATTTCACTAACATATAAATTGTTTCTTGAACGGTATTAAATGTCAAATTCCAAATACCGTGTGAAATGTTAAAACTACAAATGAACACGAAAACCCCCCCGAGTTGGGTCTAACGTAGCAGTTACAAACGCCACAAATATCCAAAACGACGGTTAGGTCCGTTAGTTCCGCCTTATTCGCCGAACCTCTAGTTCCCCGAAAGTCTAATTCCCCGAACGTCCATATATATATTAGAGCAACCAACGGAGGAGTTACTCGTAATAGTTAGGTACTATTTTTGCTACATACATACCTATGTAGTTATTTAAGGAAAATATTTAAGTTTGTTTGAAAACATTTTATTGTGATAGAATATCATAATAATAATAATATTATCTGGGACATCTCACACGGCGCCATTTAGTCCTAAAGTAAGCAAATATTATGCTTGTATTATGGGGTACTAGACATATGTTATACAAACTAAATATTCTCTTTTTTAAATAATATATACATATATAGATACATTTACAACACGGAACAAATAGACATGTTCAAAGACACAAATGTTTGCTCCCCAGTGATTTGACAAGATATGATTTTGGGTTTCTTAGTTCTTAATGAAAACAGAATGAGTGTAACAAACTAATTGCTTTTACTTAAATACAATATGTGATACTTATTAAGTCTTTTTTTTTGGAAAAACACTGTAGATTTTTTTAAATTAAATACAGCTCCAATTAAATTTAATAGAGGATCTGAACATAGGCACGAGTCGCGTCGTTGTAACCAATTTTAGGTGTACCGGGACGCAGTGGGGTGAAGGGTATATGACTGTACCTGCGCAAGCACGCTTAAAGCGTTGTATTCCGATCCGCCATAAAGTTTAATGCGAACTATACCTAGCCTGTTAGTTAGACTTTCGTGGAATGTACGTGCGGGAAATGGACGTTCATAGAATGAACTTTAAAGTTAATGCACCATCGGATATTGGACTTTTGGGGAATTGGACCGACTAAACCGATTAGACATTACGAAAATTAAGCCTAACGGACCGAACCGCAAAACGAAACGTCTGAAACGCATGACACTGACAGCTAAATCGCCCCACGTTAATGATTTTGGCGGTATTATTTTGTCTGGGACGCAAGAAACTTGCAAAAGTGTCATTTGTGGATGTTATTTGATGCGATTGAAACGCAACCATAGGTGGCGTTATTTAGTTTTGAGATTCGCTTTATCCTGGTTAGAGAGGTGTCAACTTTCATAAGAAGTATCATGATACATGACACTAGCGATGGGCTTGAACCTAATTTTTTAACACCTACTTTTAATGGTTTTTCCGAAAATATAGACCAAGTTATACCCTATCCTCAAAATAAAAAAATAAAAAAATTAAAATAAATTAAATAAATTTACTAAAAAAAAATATTAGTAAAAGATCCTTGCGAAGTCAACTTTTCAGAAAACAAACACAGATAAACAAAAACAAGCATGAAATAACACATTTATATAAAACATACAGAAAATATCATAGTTTACATAGTTAAGTTATACGTAACTACAATAGCATTATTTTAGAGTAAAGTCATAATATTTTCATTCATTCGTGAGGATTTCACATTACCTCAATACTTTTTGTTTAGTTGTGATTTCGGTTTTTTACTGTGGAAAGTAGTGCAATAAGATCAACCGCCTAGATGAAGTCATAGGGACAATTTCATAGTCAGGTGAATTTTCATAACTATCTGGGAAATTAGGACATAGAAAAAAATTTACGTTTACATGTACGTTTGAACATTTTTATTTGAAATAGTTGATTTTTTATTAAAAAAAATTTTTTTTGTTATATTTTTATCAGAAATGAATTGTTCAATATCGTCAACTTATTTAACATATGACATCACATATGAACATAAGTAGGTACCAAACTTAAGTCCCTAAAAATCTAAAAAAAAATCTAATTTTTTGCGTACTATACATTACACAAACCTCATCTCAGCAAGGTGTCATGTTAATTCGTCCTTTTAGTATTTTATTTTAGAAATGATTTTGTAAGTGATAGTGGTATGATAATCCGATTTGACATTAAAACAATATTTCCACAAAAATGAATATTGTCCTTGACCTTAAAATATGGTTTGACTTGTTCATTTATTGTATGTATATGATCTGGCCGACCATTTTTACAAAAATAAATAAATTTCTGTAAAATTTCATCTTGTAATTTATTTTTACTCAAAGATATACTTGATATTAATAAATTGACATGTAATACCAAATCTTTATCCAAATCTGTTAAAACGGTGGTAGGCAGTGCTGCTCGTGACAAAGTATCGACTATATAATGATATATAAGTATTTACCTGGTTTGTAGGTGACTGACAGATCGTAAGGCTGAAGACGTAGCATGATTCTTTGAAGACGAGGTGGTATACCATATAATGGTTTGTTGAATAATGAGACTATTGGCTTGTGATCGGTTTCGACTAATACTTTACTGCCATATATATATATATTGATGAAACTTAGTGCAACCAAATAAAATTGCAAGAAGTTCCTTTTCAATTTGTAAATAATTATGTTGTGCTTTTGTGAAGGAAGCTGATGCATAGGCTATTGGATTTCTATCATTTTATATGACTGCACCCATTGCACTCTGTGACGAGTCAACTGAAAGTGTAACTTGTTTGTTTTGATCATATTATGTGAATACTGGGGTTGAGCTAATTATTGAATTTGAATCATTAAGCTCTTTTTTATGCATATTATTCCAAAACCAGACTGTATTTTTAAATAATAATTTTCTTAACTTAGTTGTTTTTTCTAAAAATTTTTGTATGAAATTACTCAGGAAATTTGTCATTCCGAGGAACCGTTGCAATTCTGGGACATTACTAGGACTAGACATTTTACATCTATTTTATATTTTTTCATAACCTTTTAAGCATAATAATATTGTGAATACGTTAAACTAATTTTAGCCTTTCACATGTTACTCGACAAATTATGTTATGACACTTTAGACTGACTGTATGAAACTGAATGTTGTAAATGTTACCATTGTTTTTGTATTTTAAATAACATTAACCAATTGTTGGTATAGCATCTCCGGTAAATGTATTCTTAGATAAAGTATGTAAACTTTTATTTAAATCATTCGGGGGTATCTTTAAATTTTCAAAAGTATTTTGAGAATAAATATTCGTATCTGCACTGGAATCAATTAAAAATGGAATATCTTGGCTCTTTACGTACATAATAACAACACAATTACTTGACTACTTAATCTGATTACAATAAATAGAATTGACCTATGTTTTATTGAAATAAAATTTACTTATTTTACTTAAAATTTACTTGAGACTGAAATAAAATTTACACTTTTACACATTTTTGCAAAATGGTTAAGCTTTTTCATTTATTACAAATAGTACCTGACGCTGGGCATCGAAATTTATAAATCTGCGCACATCTCGAGCATGTTGGCTGGCGTTGAGGTGACCTTGACTGTCTGAAAAACTGGGACTGTCTCTGTGAAGTTTGAAAATGACGTTGATGTGTCTTGGATTGTGTTTGTGGTGATTGCCTAGATAAACTGGGACGGTTTCGGCTTCGACTTTAATATGAATTCGAACGGCTGCGTTGTATTCTTGATAATATTGATACTATTGATATAGATTTTGATACTATTGACTGCGTTGACTGTAATTTCTTGACATTTTCTTTGGAATATTCTAAGGTTTTCGCTATTTTTACTGTCTCTTCTCATGTCTTCGGTGTTTCTTGAACAATTTTTCTTTGATATACTAATTCTCGTCATTCAGATTCCAGCTAAATATGTCTTTGAGGAGGTCTTCAGTTACATCTCCAAAATTACATTGATGTGCTATATTTTTTAAGTCTGTTGTGTATGTATCTATGTCTTCATTTTATTGTTGTTTTCTTATGAAAAGTTTATGCCGTTGAATCGTTATATTAACTTTTGGACTAAAATAATTTTGAAATTTTGACATGATCTCTTCAAAACTGACGGTGTCTATGTCAATACTGAATGAGTAGAATATTTTTCACGTAAATGGCATGTTGTCACTATTGATAGCTAATTGATTCATATGAAGACCTGGCAGCCATGACCTTTGATGTTTGAAGTTGACGAGGGCGGCATGACTGTTTGCCACGCTGGCTTGGCGACTTCGACATTTTGTGTTTTGACTTTTGACGACGACCCAGCCACATTTGACACCATGTGGTGTTGGCGTTGGCGGCTTCAGGATGATTTTGTATAACATAAGCAACCATTAGTTTTAGGCTTTTATTATAATATTGAGTATTACATATCTTGTCTGTCTTGAAATGCTATTCACATTGTCGTAAGGGGGCGCTGGTGCCGCAACATTATTATGCCGCCACATTATAACTATTGCAGCCCCATCTGTAGTAGTCTGTGATAGTAGTACATGTAACAAAAACGTAATATATAATGGCATCGCATTTTTTATATAATTATTTTATTATTTTTTGTTTAACATTCTTTTTCTTAGTGCTTTCAAATATTATTATGAATAATTATAATTATTTTATAGGTAAATATTTCGTCTGGAGTAAGGGAATTTTTGGTATTTTTTGACTATTCAATATGTTTTTTTGGGGTATGGGAGAAATTATAAACCAAAGGAAATAAAGGAAACCTTTAATAGGAACATTTTTTTAAGAAACAGTTTTGGTATAGCTATTTTAATTTTTGTTTAAGAGTAACTTTCTAAAGAAATTGTACAAATAACCATTTTTTTTAAATCCATTCTATATATATATTCTTAAATATAAATATACGATATATCTTTCATACATATGAATATTTAAGATATTGTTACCTACGTTACTTACGTGTTCAATAAGTATGGCTTACATTTTACTGTAACAATCGTAATTAAACTGTAACCTAGTGGCATACTTTTTATATTCATAAAAAACTGGCCAAGTGCGAGTTCAACTCGTGTATTAAAGATTTTTTATTCCGATATGATGAATTAATCGTTACCGAGTCCATTATTAATAACATCATATTTCGAAATAGAATTAGAAAGAAAAAATAAAACACCGCGACCTGCGATCTGTTATTTAAAATGACATTATTTAGTAAATTAACCCATTTCGAGAAAACTATAATTGAATTAAGAAATGATAGTAATAGTAATAGACATTTATTCACCTTCCTGTATAAAAAGAGACTTAACCTAATACAATTTTCAAGGCAATGCAATAAAGACACAAAACCATCCCTAGGTTAACGGTGGCAGCTGTGATAGTATTAAACTGGGCTACAGCTGCCTACGTCTTCCATCCAAAACAGTTGAAGTGACAAATATAACTATTAACAAAATATATAAATAAAGCAAATGTGAATTAGGTGTAAAGAATGATAGAAATTAATTATACCACATAGAGAACGCTATATGTTTGTATAATAATGTGTGAGTGTGTGTATGTGTGTGTGTATGTAAGTATGCATGCATGTGTTTTCTTGTGTGTGTGAGTGCATGCGTGTTTGTAGCTATGAGCTCCTAAGTAATTTTTCAGTTTCCTCAAAGTTCGTTTGTAATAGCCAGTCACGAATACTTTTTTTGCATTTGTTAAACGAGAGTGGGTAAATATTTATAGCTTTATTAGCTGCATTGTAGATTTGAGAGCCAATGACATAGAAATGGTGTTTAGCAAGAGTTGTTTTATGCACAACTGTAGAACAAATTTTGTGCTTATTGCGCTTTTGTATAGGTACATAAGTCAGTCCTCTACGTTTGCGAAGTATCGTTTGCATGATAAAAAGCTGTCTCACGGTAAGTACCGAACATTCTTGGTAGAGAAGGGATAGTACAGTAAACGTAGCAGTATACTAACACCCACACCACCCCAAGAGACAATGCAATATTGGAGTAAGGACTGGACCAGCGAGAAGTATACACACATTAACGTGTTGCGATTTGCAGAATTCCTGAGTTTTCTAAAAATAGGGATTAGCTTTCTAATGCGACAAGTTAGAGTTTGTATATGCAGT
The DNA here is from genome assembly GCA_949709985.1 of Luffia ferchaultella. Classification (NCBI taxonomy): domain Eukaryota; kingdom Metazoa; phylum Arthropoda; class Insecta; order Lepidoptera; family Psychidae; genus Luffia; species Luffia ferchaultella. The sequence goes on from OX453243.1 coordinate 615,399, forward strand.
GACCAGTTTAGACGGTTATCAATGATTAGCACAAGATATTTTATACTAGGTGCTGAAGTCAAACAGGTACAATTACATCCTACGTCATTTTTACTGCATGAGTGAGCATTTATGCAAAATTCAGTAGGTGAGTGCGTATTAAGGCGATGGGAGAAAGTAAGATATTTAGTTTTGTCAAGGTTTAATGTTAACAGATTACTGTCCAGCCAATTCATAACCTCCCTGAAGGCATCCTCTGTGTAGCGTTTTGATTGCACCCAGTCCTTCCCATGCACTATCAAAGCTGTGTCGTCTGCGTAGGTAATAATTTTGCAGTTAGTAAGCGAAAGCGAACACAAGCTAATGATATAGAAAAGAAAGAGGGTAGGGCCAGGGACACTAACTTGTGGTACCCCATGGGTCAGATTTATATCCTTACTGTAGCAATCTCCAACCTTAACACTCTGAGAGCGGTTAGACAGGTAGTCTTTAAAGATGCCCAGAGCAAGACCGCGTATACCAGTGAGTTCCATCCTATTTAACAACAATGGCACAGAGACAGTATCAAATGCCTTCGATAGATCGAGAAATACCCCGACGACTTTGTGTTTGCCATCAAGATGTTTCACTATAGTCTCAGTAAGTTCCAGAGTAGCATCTTCTGTAGACTTACCTTTTTGAAAACCATATTGGTTTTGAGCAATTATCTTATTCTTTTCTAGGAAGTCAATAAGTAATTAAGTAGTTTTTCAAGGATCTTTGACAGTACAGTCAATACCGAGATAGGTCTGTAGTTACCAATAACGTCTCTGTTGCCATTTTTGTGGACCGGGTGAACAAGAGCTCTCTTTAAAATATCTGGGAAGACACCTGTAGACAGACAGTGATTATAATATTGATATGATAAATATGTCATGGGTGGAATAACACTATCTTTCGCAGTTTTAATTACTGTTGTTGGAATGTTATCTACACCAGTAGCACAGTCATTTTTGAGGTTCATAATTATAGTATTAATTTCACTCTCGTCTACTTTGAACAAAGCCATGGAATCTCTTTGTGATAAAAGCTGTTGTGAGATATCTACTGCATTTGCTACGTTAGCAGAAGTGGTGCGTTTACGCATGATTTTATCCGCTAAAGTTTTTCCTATGCCGGCAAAATACTCATTAACTAAGTTAAGTGAATCATGTGGTCTTTGTGCAAGATTTAATCGTTCAGTAGGAGATAATGTCGGTTTCTTTAAGCTTGTTATTTTATTAATAGTTTGCCACATTCCTTTGGGGCTATTTTTATTTTTGTCAAATGCTTGTTTTGCGTATTCAATTTTCAATCTTTTTAACAAGTTGTTACAGTAGTTACGGTATTGTGTGTAAGTAAGATGTAGTATAGCATTAGTCGGATTAAGGTTAGCTTTCTTCTGTAATTTATCCCGGTTCCTAATGCACCGTAATAGGCCTGGTGTTAACCAAGGTTTAATAGTGCGCTTTTTATGTGGAACGTGAAGCACTTTAGAGTGAGTAGAGATTGCTTTAGAGACTAAGTCACTAAACTCAATAGCAGCAAGATTAGGATTTGGGGCATGGTATACCTTACTGAAGTTTGTTACTTTTAATTCCTGAATTAAATTTGGATTAATATAATATAAAAAAATGATATTTTAACACCAATTATTTATTTAATTAAATTTTTTTTTGCATATTTTTATTTATTTTAGCACCCTCTAGTAGCTTTCACCTTTAATACATGACTAAGATTTTATGTTATATCTATGGAATATCAGAAACCGAAACAAAATCGACCAAGTTATTTTAGAAATACGAATCAAATGCAGCACTACTTGGTGAGCACAACCGTAAAAAATACTTTAAAACTTGCTCTGAAATGATAATTCTCTCTCTCTCTTGCCCTTATCCCACTCTAGGCGGGGTTGTCCCAACATATTTTTTTCTTCCACTCCTCTCTGTCACTCGTCAGTTCATCACTCACTCCTTTCACTATCATATCCTCCTTCACACAATCTATCCATCTCTTCCTTGGTCTGCCCCTCCTTCTACGTCCTTCCACATTCATACTTAACACTCTTCTGCCTACATACTCGTCATCCCTGCGCATAACATGACCATACCATCCAAGCCTATTACTCCGCAGTCTCTCTGTCACTGGCGCTACTTTCAAAGCTCCCCCGTTATACTCATTTCTTATCTTATCCTTCCTTGTCACACCACACATCCATCTTAACATTCGCATCTCTGTCACATGCACCTTTCTTTCATCCATCTTCTTCATAGCCCAACACTCTGATCCATACATGACAACAGGTCTGATTGCCACCTTATAAATTTTTCCCTTTAGTTTAAGGGGTATCCGGGGGTCACAAATTGTTGCTGAGACCTGTCGCCACTTCATCCATCCCACATTCATTTTGTTGTTAATGTCACGGTCAAAATCGCCGTTGTTTTGAAAGAGCGAAACAAGGTAACGGAAATCTGAGCAAACTGGTAGGGATACACCGTCTAAGGCAATTTGGGCGAAATTGGAGGAGCCACCATAGTCACAGAACATATGTTCAGTTTTACTCTGACTGATTGTAAGCCCAAAGTTCTCCAATCTCTACTGCCATTTTCCCAGCCTGATCTGTACCTCACTCGCATCCTCTCCGACAAGAACAATTTCGTCGGCAAACAGCATGTACCAGGGTGCCTCCACCTATATGTCCGATGTCAAGGCATCCATAATCAGGAGGAACAAATACGGGCTTAAAGCCGATCCCTGGTGCAAGCCCACAGCCACATCGAACCTGTCGGTGATGCCCGCCTCACACCGAACATTTGTACACACTCTGAAATGATAATTTAATAATAATTAAAAATCGTATCAAAAACCCAGCACTTTTACAGAAAAACAAGCACCACAGCGCCATCTTCATCCTTAAATCACTATGTGCAAATATCTGCTCTGCAGTAACACCTACATGATAAAAACCGGCCAAGTGCAAATCGGCCTCGCACACAAAGGGTTCCGTACCATCATACATAAAAACGAGCGTGGCATTAATCGAACTTAACCATTAATTGTTATTATTATGTAATTTAAGAATTATTGTATAAATACATTTAATTTTTATTTCGTCAGTTATTTAGAAGGCGCTCGATCCTCTCTGGCTCATCCGAAAAGTAATAGCATGAGCGGACCGATAGCTAGATACAATTTTTATTACTTATTTTATTACAGTGAACCTTTGACTTTTAGTATCGATTGTGAAGAGAATAAGCTCTGCAAAGGAATGCAAATAACACGCTATCTGTCATTTCCTATGGAATTTTCACAAAATTATTATTTATCAAAGTACATTTTATAAGGTAATCCATCACTCATTACATAATACAGTCTAGTTAACTGTGTTAGTTTTCCTTTTAACTAAGTTATAGATACTCCTGTCATAAATTTTTTCCACATATCAAAAAACAACGGTTTAGCTGGTAGAGGAAGGCGGCGACACACCGGAGTGCATATCTCAACAATTGTTGACTTACATAAAAAAAATGTTTTAAAACCTTTATATCATTTTTGAAGACCTATCGTTTTCGTACGTCTCGCGTTAATATACGATGATTTTTTTTTTCGTACTTTAGTTACATGTATAGCGACCTATCCCAAAAAAAAAATTTTCTTAATTTCACTACGCCATTGTGTAGCGGTTCATAGATTACACCTACATTCCGAATTTCATCTATATATTGCTAATAGTTTTCGAGGAAAACCCCAGACAGACAGGCGGATGGCGAAATTATGAGGGTTCCTTTTTTGGCATTTGACTATGGAATCTTAAAAACCCGCAGCGAAATTGGTTGAGTAGAGTTTGAGGAAAATTATAACAACAATTACACACGAACACATATACACATAATAATTTACTTAAAACACATGTACCGTTTCCATCCCATAGTAGGTAAAAAGAAACGAACGAATGTACCATGTAAAATAATTTATGTTAAATTTACCACTCTATGGATGTCTTATTCCGCTGTCGGAGGAACTCGGAGGACTTTATGTGATTTAATAACAAAACGGTACATGTATGCATATTTTATATTTAAAATTGAGTCTTACGCCAAAAAATAATACGGTTCAAATTACTAGACTATAAACCTAACATTCTTCCACATCTAAAATTTAGACTTTTTGTGTTTTGATGAGAAAGGGATATTTTCCTATGTTTTATAGTCGAAATTGAGTCTTGTATTCAAGGTGATACGGTTTAAATTACTAGACAGTAAATAAAACACATGTTTTCATTCTTTTGTAGTGGTGTAACTTAATAGAGATATGATCATATATGCAGGTATATGTCTCCTTGGACACTGTTAGCGGCGATTCTTACTAGGAACCCTCAGTTTTGATATAATATGTCCATGGTTAAGCTCAACTTTATGGAACAGAGATAACGACGGAGAAGCATCGATAATCGGTTTCGAAAATTTACAAATAGCACGCGACAATATTTTTGATTAGTTTCATGTGAAAATGACCAGTTTGAAAAATTTTGTCAATAAAATTGTGTACTGCATCGTCACTAAAGTTATGTTGAAAATTATGCAAATGTAGGCAACTAAGAGGCACTTTAATTAAAACGTTACAGAGAGAACGTTATGTTGGACGAGTTTAATCAAATGTATGGAGTGAGTCCCGGTATAGCTGGAGGGCGTACTTTACCCCGCGCTGCATACGATTCCAGGTAACTATAAATAGGTTTGTTTATTAAAATCATCGATGTTATATCCTCTGGATGCACAAGCCCCATTTTTCTCTGTTCATAATTATTACTTATTTGTGTATATTACAAGCAATTTAAATAAATTCCCAAATTTAAATGTCGCATCATTAAAGTAGGTACATAAAGTACGCAGGGACCACAATGACGTCATATAGCTCTAGGTTTTTTAATTTTGTTTTTGACTTTATGGCGATCGCTATTGCTCGAATAAAAAATAAAAATGCACGCTGCCTTGATAAGAACTCGCGACGCGCTATCATGACGGCGCGTTCGTAACCAAGCAAAGGCACATACGATAAACGTTATGTACGTTTGGCACATACAAATTTATACAAAAATAAAATACATCCTGGCTATGTGTATTTACTCTTATAGTAGTTCTTTATAAAAGAGAATCATCACGTGGGAACTTGATTTTGCCTCGGAAATATTATAATGTCGAAGTGAAAAATTATATTAAACAAGGACTGTTGTTAATTTTAGCTAGAATAATAAAACAAATCATCATTAAATTGCTTGCACTAAAATAATATGCATATTATTTTGCGTGAACTTCGGTTCGGATACCTGTAGCGCAGCGGTCGCGGGCTGCTGGTAGTTGGGGTCAATAAACCCCTCTTCCGGATGTTTCGTTACTAACCTCATGTCTTTCAAAGCATGAGCGGGTATTTTGGGATGAGCGGAAAAATTGGGTCCTGTGGATGCAGAAATGAGCGAAGTCGCAGAGTAGTAATTGAGATCGGTACCGGCCCGCTAAATAAATCACCTGCCTTGGACGGGAAAGGGTGAAATTTCAGGTAGGCCTTTAGTGCAGAACACGCGCGACTGCAATCTGGTAATCTGCAAACATCTGGATCGCTAGGTACCTACTAGGGTTTAGGTATAAAATTACATATTAATAACAGAAATTTTATTTTAGTTAGATTAGAGTAACAAAAATATAAAAAAAACATTTGACATTTTTACTGAGTTGTTGATATGAATCTTAATAAAGATGTAATTAAAAAAATATATATTGTTAGTTATCATGTTTTTACTAGATTTTTATGCTTATTTATTTCCATTTCGTTAAACAATAAATTTACTTTTGGAAATGTAATTATGAATGATGCTGGATTTGAAATAAGGTAGTAAACGTTTAAAGTTTGTTGTTGACTGGTTGAATAAGTAAGTAAAAAGTATAACATTGGCCTTTCCCGGGGTGAATGAACGGTGTTAAAAGGGATTTTATGCTATCTATCGATCATCTATTCTCAAAAAATGCACCTATTCTCAATTAATGACGTGGAATCGCAAAAGGGGTTTTACACCTAAAAGCTGCCGCAGGGAGGGCCAACATTGTGCGGTAATAGTATAATTAACATCTTAATTTATGTATATTTCAAAGTATTCATGCTGTGCAATATTGTGGCCACAATATTAATATGCTGTGCGATTTTCCTTCTGTTTTTTGCTGTACCGCTGGCGTTCTTCGTACAGTGCCATAAAAATACCCGATTTAAGATTTCACGCATTTGAAATAAGGGGAAAGAAATACCCCAGTTATATTAGTTTTATTTCTACAGAGTGACGAAAAAAAATACATAATATGACCTCTTGAACGGCGAATTAAATCCATTATATTACAGGTTGAACAACCAAGATCCTGAAGTCCTTCAGAGAATTAGAGTAGAAAAAATGGAGCGTCAACTTGCTAATTTGACTGGACTCGTCCAGAAAGCTCTACAAGTACCACCTACAGCACCTCCAGCCGCTGCCCCGAGACAAGAATTTCAACCTCCATATCAACAGAGAGCATCCAATCAAGGTGAATCAATAAAACAATATTAAAGCATGATAAAAGCGTAAACTGCGTCATTTAAAGGGACCTCAAGTCTAGTTTAGTACAAGATTAAAAACACCTTTTCGATCCCTCCACACAGCTTTATAGCAAGTAAACATCCCTAGAAGTATAAAAGTCGACATAAAAGTCGTTTTATGTACCTCGTACAGTTAACTCAACCTTACTTAATGGAACTCTCCCTTAGCGTATTAAAGATATTTTGTTTATTACGTCAGACGTATTTAGTAATTTTAGATACATTGATTCCAGTTTTTTACTTTTTAAGCTATCTCTCATCTGTCTCTAAAATAGAGAACTTATAAGATAAATCTTGTTTTATATGTTCCTTTACAAATAGATAAAATTACTCTATGGAGACAAATAACCTGCATAGTTTAGATAATTTTCATGAAAAAGATTACTTTTCAAGGCTTCGTAGATCCGTGATGAAAAAACGAAACCTTTACAGGAACACTTTTTTTAACTTTTTAGGAGAAAAGTTAAAAAACATCTACTTAAACAAAATCTGCTGATCTAATCATGGACGTCTAGCATGAATAAAACAATTCGCATATTGAAGTTTAATTCTGAGGGGTAAAGTAGAAAATTTTAAAAACAAATTGTTAATTGCATACCTAATGTGTTATCAAATAAAAATGCTGGATAAGAGAAACACAAAATATACTTATATCTATACTATAAAAATGAAAAAAAACTAATTAACTGATATAAAAAATAAAATCCCCTATAGAAAGCTACTTTATCAGTATCATGGGCTATATTTTATTTTTAAACTAGTTTTCCGTCGGCGGCTCCATTCGCGTGGACTACACAGTTGTACTGGAACCGCTATAAGTTTTTGCATAGATATATGTAGTTTATAATCTGAAGAGTGCCATCATAGGCTATTTTTATCCTGAAAAAGGGTCCCGATACAAATGTGTAGTCCACACAAGCGGAGTTGAAGGCGGAAAGCTAGTTTTTTTTTTTAAATTTTATAATGCATAGCTCAAATAGTTTTTTAGAATAATAACATACCTGGAACTGCAATCGGCGACGACTCGTAATCTATTTTTAGATCCTTCGTTCGCGTGCTCTGATGCGCAGAGAGATGCGGCATGCATTACATAGCTTCATTAAAATCTTACTCCATGCGCAGAGTAAGATATTCGTCAAAACGTGAAAAATAAAAAATAAACTTTTAGTTGTTATTTAAATATTGTTGCAATCTCGTTTTGAAAGTTAGTAACAATATAATAAATATAATTTTTTCTTTTGTAACATAGCAACAGTGATGATATTATCCTTAGGGTAGATACTATACTGTAGCCAAATGGCTAAAAACGGGATACTGATAATTTTGTCCTGTCAGACTGTCTGTCTGTCCGTCTGTCACAGCGATTTTACTCGAAACTTTTAGTACTAAACAGATGGAATTTGGAAAATAGGTATAATCTATGAACCGCTATACGATGGTGTAGCTAAAATACAACCAATAATTGGGGTAGGTGGCCGAGGAACGGAAAAAATAATTCCAAAATAAATATAGATATCTCAGAATGACTTTTTTAACTTAATAGTTGTTGATTTTTGCGCTCCTAAGTACTAAAAAGTGTTCTTCCTTTACTTTTTAACTTTTGGGTGAAAAATCCTGAAAAAAGTCAAGTTAATTCAACTTGAAAAACGCTCTCAATAATATCTGGTTTGAAGTAGATATATTTTAATAGTGTTTAAGATATTTGTTTTTAAACTTATGATTTGAATTTTAACCATGAACGTTCATCCTAACTAAGGAACCTTTCACTTAATGCGCTCCGACATGCATTTAGCTGGTTTTATTCTTACGTATAAAATTCTCAGCAGCTTAAGGCTTACGAATCATGGTGTGCTATTGGATTTTTATAATCATCGATTTCACGTGACAGAGGTAGGTATATCCGCATCGGCAAAATCATCCAGGAAAAGTATGTGTAGAATAGATTAATATAATAAAATTGTAATAAACTTTGTTAAACGTCTATTTATGACGCACACATTTTCCTGCTCAGATGGCGCGAGATATGCGAGCACCGAGAGGGCTCCCAAATTGGGGAAAGATAAGTTTCGTAAGTGCGAGTGATATCGCAGTATTTGACAAATGAACGCGTTGGGAACATTAGATATGATTATTTTGTATATATTGTATATACTTCATATATATTTACACTTATTTCTCTAATTTTAAAATTTATGTTTTGACATCTTATTTATAAAAAAAGCGGTCTCGATCTTTCTTTTCGTATTCGAAAAGTACGAATTTTACACTTAATGAATTTGATATTGAGCACAGTAACGATAATTTTAAAAATCAAACGTATATCAACATTTTGAGTGTTCTTAGGATTCCGTATTCCAAGAGTACCATCGGGAAACATATTGCCAAGCCTCCGCTGTCCGCTCGTCTGGTCGTCTGTTTGCCACAGGCCTGTATCCTCTGAACAGTGAACACTTGAAATTTTCATAGAATGTGTATCGAAGAAGTGTGCGTGTTTATGTGTGTGTGTGGTGTGTAGAAATTAAAAATCATAGAGGGTCCTCATAAAAGAAACGTATTTTCTTCGAAAATTTTTGTAATTGGTGTTTGGGAGATCGTGCTTTTTGATTTGAATTTTTAATGGAGTGTGTACTGCTAAACCCGCTATTGGAACAAATAATAAAAATAAAATAGATTTAAAAATTAAAGAGGGTCCCCATACAAGAAACTTGTTTTTTTTTACACGTTTTTGGTGATCGATGCTTGTTAAATCGTTGCTTACTCATGAAATTTTCATGAAGGATGTATTGCTATGGTTGCCATATAGTGAAAATAGCAAAATAAAATAAAGTCAAAATTTAAAGTGGGTCTTCATAACTCTTCTTAACTCTTCATGTACGAATCCGACTCGCACTTAGCCGGTTTTTGTTTTTAACTCTATCAATAAGCAATTATGTAATTTTACAAATCATCAAGTTATTTTTCAATAGCAATAGACAAGTACATACATACACTACGTCACTGCGTGTCATAAAAAACAACGCACCGCAAATTATGGGTGCTTATTCATTTTATTACTTACAGCAGTGATGTCTCGCTTTGAGAAAGTAAAACTTTCACTGCTTGTGTTGTCTATAATCGCGATACTGAGAATATTGATTCCTTCTTTTCATCTGTTTATTAAAATGGAAATTTTGAATATTTTCTCAAACAGCCTCATCTAGTCCCAAACTAAGCAAAGCTTGTAATATATTTAGATATTCGTTTTATGTTTACCATACACAATGGGCTTGGACCAAAATTTTTAAGTAGCGCTGATGGTTTTTAAATGTAAAAGGAATATGGTTCTTTGACAATCTCTTAAAATGTTATTATTTTTTTTTCAGAAATTTGCCAAATATTTAAGCAAATTCCACAAAAAAAAGACAAAAAGCAAAAAGTAATTTTTATAAAATAAAGGTCACTACATTAAATGAAACTTTATTCATCATGAATGAATCAAAACATTATGAACTTATTTAGACTTAGATAAAGCAAATAATAAACATCTGTCTAAATGACGTCACAGGGAAATTTTATTAATCAAATGTTAGAAGAAGAAAAAATTAATTAGAAAGTAATAGATAGGTGTGTATTTTCGGAAAATAAAGTAAGTTTTAATTTTAGTCAAAGCTCATAATTAATATTTATATTGTGACGTCTATCTATAATAACACGTCGACATGTCATCGAACTTACTCGAAAAGTAACAATATTCATGCTCAAGAAATCAAAATATTATTTAACGTATATATTTTTTGTACATAGATGTATACTTTTTGTTTAATTAAATAATCATGAAAATTGAAGGGGTTCACAGCGCGTTCCTTGTCTTTATTTTATGCCATGATCATGCGATGCTTGCTTGCTAACCCATTCGTGAGTCTTGATTGAGCTTCCATTAAACCGAACGATTATATTGGGTCAATTTGTATCATGTTAATGAATTACAATATTTAAATAATGGAAATTGAAATAAATTAATAGTTAGTTTTTCATTTTTTAACTTTTTTTGTATTACAGTGTCAACTTTTATTACCATTTACTAATATAATATACGTATCTATAACACAATATATTTAAAGCTCATGTTATAAGCTTTAAAAGAAAGTTGTAAGTTTGTATTACATGTGATAATTCAGGATCTTTGGGCTGAACTCTGTATCATAAGTGACGAGTTATAAAAAAATGTTATATAATAATACTAGAATGATTAGTACAATTTGAAATTTAAATTTTGTTCATAAAATTAATAAAAAATTTTTACACGCAAGTATATTTGTTATTTGAAACTGCTACTGATTGTGTCTACTATTCATCCAATGTAATCGTTTTATCTATCTTTATATCGATTAAAAATTTTCGGTTATGTTCAAGGCTTTTTGGTAAACTAAACTAGAACGTGATAGTGCCGTAACAGCTGCAGCATATTACTATACTTGATATTTTATTAAAATACCTTTATGTAAGTAGTTAGGACCATCGTTACATAAGTCATATCATAAATTTATAAACTTTTTTACAATTTAATTAATTTAATTTACTTTCCGTTTAATTATTCGATTTTTATTAATAAAGTATACGCCTAATATAAAATAAATCGTTTTATTGTAAGGCGTTTTTCTGCATTTTTATTTGTTGTTCTGAAGTAGGCAGATATGTAACTAAATTATCATTAGTTATGGTGTCGTGAGTCATGAAACACTGAGATTCAAATAAGCCACCTAAACAATATAACTATGCACATCTTTCCTTTAAATATTACATATATAACCCAGCACCGAATTCAATTTATTCACTAACCTTTTTTTTTCATCTTTTGCATTAAATATAAAAATACCGGTGCATATATTATACGTTAAAATATTATTGATATATACTAAAAATTTGTGATTTCAGAAAAATCTGTCTCATTTGAGAAATCGGTCTCGTTTAGCGATGACCCACCGGACATGAATTCTCCGAAACAACATTCCCCCCAACATGCAGGTATGCATCTACATAACTAATTAAAAATGTAATGAAACTGTAGCCTCGTATGACGGATTTAATAGTTTGGAATTGTAGAACTGTAGTATCAGTAATATTTTAAAATGAAAAGGGAGAAAAAAAAGTACGCTGGTACTGTCTGAGTATTGTAACGTATTTGTGTATGGTTGAATATTTTTGATATAAAATCTTTAGTTTTTTAATAAAGGCTCTCTGTTATCTTCCTCGTCACCCACATATGTGAAGTAATTAAAAAAATATATTACATGATGTATCGAGAACTAATATGCTATTATTTATATAGGTTTACAATTATTTTACATATTTTATTATACAATTTAATTAATTATTCAATTTATTTCTTTTTACTTAAAATGAATTTTGTTTTACATTTTAAAGATAATCTTGTCAACCCTTCATCACTTAGCGGTCCGTACCTACCTACATCTTATATTATAGCATTTCTTGCAAAGTTTATATTATTTTAAGCCGTCGTCGCGTCGTTCATTACATGCATCATACATTGTATGTCGTCTTGACAGCGAATGGGTTGGCATTATTATTATTCACTTGATATAGTACTACACATATTAACCCATATCGTCGTTCATTGTATGCTCTGAGTAACATTTCTGAGAATGTAAGACATTATTTCTATGTGTATAAGTTTAAATAAAATATAATTAAAATATTATTAATATATACTTAATATAGTTATAACGTCTTCATTCTGATAACACAATGATAACAATACCTAAATAATTATGAACTGTCTTTCTTGTAGCATCGTGTCTAGTAGTTACGTCCATGACCACGTTCATAATTCTTGTATTTTGATTTCTTTCCGCTTACTTCTTTGCCATATCAAGCCGATTCAAAGCCAACAAAACCGGCTATCAAATCATCAACATTGCCGAGGACATCCTCACAAGGTAAATTATGTTCCTTTAGTAAAGCCCTATAGAGTTAACGCGATTGGTATGGTGGCCTGCTCGTGTACATTAGGAAACCTGCAATTAAGAGCTGTAGATAATTAGATTGTAAATTTGCATATGTCATAAGCCGATACTATATTATACAAGTATTGTGCATTTTTCATTAGTAAAAAGTATAAACAGTTATTAAATTGAAAATGATTTTGATCCTTAAAGCTTCTGGGACTGGCAAACAAAGTTATATTTAAGCACCTATATTTTTTTGAACCGACTTCATAAAGGAGGAGATTCCAGGTTCGTGTGTATGTATGTTTCTTTTTTAATATTAGTTTACCGATATGTTCGTTAATTGTGAACCGATTTAGAAAATTATTCTTAGTTTGAATGAGTATACTACCGAAGTGGCCTTATTATCACCATGTCAAGATCTGATAATGGGATCCCGTTGAAATCGAGGGATACCGTCAAATATTATCGGCACGCATGGTGTGTTAGAGTTCTATTTTTTAGTTATTCTGATGTTTGCGCCTGGGAGTCATCATCTCATGCTGCTAAGCTGATGAAGAAGGCTACATTATTCCTTAAAATGTAGGCGTTAGGAGATAATGCACCGATTTGTCTACAATTTTCTCCATATAAAAGGGGTACCTCACCAGCCATGACTTACGACCTCAAATTGACCGAGGTAGCAAAAACCAAATTAAGCTTTGGACGAAATGAACCGTATATTTTGAAGATTATGCTATAAGTAGTAAAAAATATACCTGACAAAGAAATCTGGTAAATTTTAGACGGAAAAACAATAACAAACACTATGAAAGTGTGT